>JAIEZT010000054.1:1902348-2192348 GCA_019594935.1 Periophthalmus modestus
TCACCCATTCACACAGACACTGCCGGGGCGAGCCTGTGCGGCTCCGCAGCGGGATTAAGTAGTCATTGCCCAGGACACAATGACGAGTAATGTGAAGAGAAGTGATTGCAGACCAGGTAGCAGAAGGTGAAAGAAGGTTTTATTGAATCAGAAGAGGGTTTTTCTTGGTGTTTTGGAAAGTACAGACTCAGCAGCACAAAGGCAGTCCTCCAAGATACTTATAATCTGACCAAAGGCTCTATTATCAGATACTGCCGTCCTATAAGGCAAGCGTGGTACCCAATAACAGCGTACTGCGTATCCGCACAAGGAAAGAGATACCTCACTTTCGCACGTCCATCATATACTTCTTATAATCGGTGTAAATCGTTTGTTTTCCAAGCACCTAGAACAGGGTGACCAGATATCCACTCTAGGGTTTTATAAGCAGACGGGATGTGATCAAATTGTTACCACTCCTGATCATGATCACATTTGTCGATTGTGCTTTAAAATTTCTTATCTATGAAGTGCTTAACTCCCACGCTACCAGTCCCCAAATAAAACATTGGGGTGCACAAAAATCATACTTCTTCAGAATCTATGAGATGGTGAAGACTCTGTGAGCACAGGACTGTGCCCGACTGTCCAATAAGATCTACGAATCGATCCCTAGAAGCCCATCTGCGTCTGATATTCCTTCATAAGCCCGAGACCAGAACAGAAAATGACACTCGTGAATACGCACTATAAACTCGTCTGTAGAATATATAATGCAGAATACATGCACAGCGCCAAATCGCCACATAAAGCCATCTGATATAAGTTTATGATATCTGTGCTGGAATCTAGCTCTATAGTCTCTGTCGATGATGGGTTCGACATATAACCATGTCAGTTGTCTGTTCTGTCGCACGATGAGAACAGAGAGAAGCGTTCTGCTAGATCTTTATGTACAGTCCGCGGTGATAAGGCCCTAGCGGTAAAGCAAAAATCAGGCAACATGCCAATCTAGATGCAAAAGTCTATATGTAAGCAGTCTAATAGTAGAGTCCAACAAATTGCGATGTTAACGGTTCTAAGCCTGAGTGTTCTGTGAATTACTGAGAAATGACGCTGTTATATGAACGGAACAGAAGGTCTTGCCTTTTTACCAATGTGATGTAGTATATTTGTATTTTACTCCACAAACACATCAGACACATTTTTCTTCTTCTTAAATTTTATAGTCCCCAAAGTGATCTATCGACCCCCACAACTCGTGAAAAAGAGCCCCAAAACACAACGGTCTACTGCCGAGGAGTTTTTGTTTACAAAAAACTGAGGAGCCAGAAGAGGAGGCCAACGACCTCCAAAAAAAAGGAAAAGATCAGGTTTAACAAGAGAGACCAATCGGGAGAATACTTAAAATATGCGGTTTGATCGCTACAGGTGAGTAATAGCGCCTCAGCACGTCGCCCTCTGTGCGAATATGAAGGGGAGTGGCGAGTGAAATCTTGGTTCTTCCACGAGACGACGGCAATGAAAACCTTCCACAAAACGGCGTCCGGCACAAAGAAACGAAGCACCTGCGATTAAAAGATCAAGACTTCGAGTTTTTGAAAGCAACAAACGAAACGCAGGGATCCATTGGATTCAGCCGGTAATAGTAGCAAGCGTATGTTTTCGTAGTAAGGCCAGTCATGTGAAAATAAATACCTACATTATTACGGCTCAGTGATAAGTGCCAAAAAAACGAAAAAAGGGTGAGGCGACCATGACCTATATAGCGAAGTAAACTCACGTCGTACAAGGGTCACCACCAGGTGTAGGCCCCCTGACTGTGACCACCGAAGGCATAGAATCTGTCCACTGAAAGAATGATTTCAGTCACCGAAAAGAAGTAACAGGGGGGGGGGGGTTCCCTTCCGGGGGGCGGGGGGGGGGGGGGGGGGGGGGGGGGGGGGGGGGGGCAGGGAGGACATCTTAAAATAAACGTGTGTCGCAAGTCTTAGTTACCTCGAAGAATGTTTCAACACAAAAGCTTTTAAAAAGGAGAGAGAAATAAAACAAAAATCATGGTTTCAGTGACAGATGACAGACCGGCAGCCTGTGTGGCCATCAGTCTGCCCCCAGGAAGGCTGTGACTCGAGCTAACGTGGATAAATATAACATCGTAAGTAGACGCTGCTAAAAATCGTAATTAAATCCAAGCGCAATGTTCATGTGTTATTATGAATGTGCTTCTATGGGGGTTTCTTCATCTTTTTATTGCTGTTAAAACACTTTAAATGAGACGAAAATGAAATAATGATGTCACTCTGGGCCTCACACTAAATCGTGCAGTTTGCAGGTCTCTTAAGTCATTTTTTAAAGTCTAGAAATCTGATATTAATCACATTTTGGTCATTTAATATTCTCCGATGGCTTAAAACGAAACTCACACGGCAACCAACTGCCAGATAAAGGACGTCGCTTCGCGCTTTCATATTTCTGAAGATTCTCGTTCAAATAAAACAGAGAAACAAACAAGAAAAGAATGGCTCTGACTTCCTGTAATACGGTTTTTTTATATTTTTTTTTTTTTGGTTTTGGCGTTTCAGCTGGGTCAAAGTTTCAGATTTTTTCGTTTATTTCTCCCGGGTCGTGCTCCCTTTGGCCCTTTGAAAATCTAACTTTGTGGTGGCGCCGCTGAGTCGTTTTTCATAAATTTTTTCAGTCATGTTGTATCATCTCCCGTCAGTAGAAGCTGAGAAGTTTTCATCTTTACACTGTTAAGTTTGTAAAACACAGGGTTTCTCAGCGATGGGGGCTACTTATTAGAATAAATTTCATGTGTTCCTTCTTGCAGGGACAAACTTTCTACACGTTTTGCTGTTTTTTTGGTAACTTACGAGTCCAAAAAGCAGCGATCCCAGACTCCACTGTTATTGTCGGAAGGAAAGGAGAAGAGTAATATTTACAAAATTTAAAAAATTATATATATCGTGAGGAATGAGATATTTTCTTGAGGGAAACGACTTATTATCATGAGAGAACGACATATATAAGCTAAACGATCCATTTTATTTTATTTCAAGTGTAGTCTCTGTGTCTGTGTCTGTGCCATGATGACGTCACACTGAATAATCCCATAAAGGCTGGGATTTCACCTCATAAACCCCAATAATCTGCTCGTCTTTACTTTAAAACCGTCGGCTCGTTTTCGTATTTTTCATATCGTCTCTGCGTTAGATCTAAACTCATCTGAAACATGAAACAAAAGCGCTGCACAGAGACGCTTTAAAATGACTCTTGTGAGCGTTAATAATCCACATTACAGCGCTGTTACCAACTCAAAAAATATCCCCGAGTAATCCTGCGTTATTAGTCTGTCCACATCTCCAAAGCTCCAAAACGCTCTGTTCCACCTTGTGATGTCATGAAGTGGTAGTTTTCAAGTTAACATCTACGTTTTACCTTTAGTTCGGTAGAAGATCGGCGAGTCCAGAGCTGAAATCCAATCCAAATGACTCTAGAAATGAAGGTGTGTAGAGTTGGGGGGCAGAGAGAGAGGGAGGAGAGGAGAGGAGGAGGAGAGGAGACAGAGAGAGAGAGAGGGAGGAGAGGAGAGGAGGGGAGACAGAGAGAGAGGAGAGGGGGAGGAGGAGGGGAGACAGAGAGAGAGAGAGGGAGGAGAGGAGGAGAGAAGGGGGGACAGAGAGAGAGAAGGAGGGGGGAGAGGAGAGGAGGGGAGACAGAGAGAGGGAGGAGAGGAGGAGGAGGGGGGGACGGACGGAGAGAGAGGGAGGAGGAGGAGGAGGAGGGGAGACAGAGAGAGAGAGGGAGGAGAGGAAGAGAAGGAGGGAGTGGAGACAGAGAGAGGAGGGAGGAGAGGAAGAGAAGGAGGAGTGGAGACAGAGAGACAGGGAGGAGAGGAGGAGGAGAAGAGGAGGGGAGGACAGAGAGAGAGGAAGGGAGGAGAGGAGGGGAGGACAGAGGGGGAGGAGAGGAGGAGGAGGGGAGACAGAGACGGGAGAGGGAGGAGAGGAGGAGGAGAAGAGGAGGAGGGAAGACAGAGAGAAAGAGAGAGGGAGGAGAGGAGGAGGAGGGGAGACAGAGAGAGAGAGAGGGAGGAGAGGAGGAGGAGGAGAGAAGACAGAGAGAGAGGGAGGAAAAGAGGAGGGGAGACAGAGAGAGGAGAGGAGAGGAGGAGGAGACAGAAAGAAAAGACGGCTGGACACATCGTCTTGTTCGCACAAACCTGAGATGTGCCCGAGTGTGAAACAGATAATATCATGAAGATTAAGCCAAAGACACAGATAATGTTACATATCGATACACGAGAGGATTTAGGGATTAGGTCAAAACAGATGATGACGAGACAAATGAAAACAAGTAAAGATTTAGGGCAAAGAATAAAAGTGTCCCAAAGTCCAAAGTCTTATCTTTTAATCCAGGTGCTTCGTCTCTTTGTGCTGAAGCAGTTCTGAAGGTTTCATCGCCTCGTTCTCTTTTCCCTCATCTTCCACAGAGCCGACACACAAACTCATATTTTAAGTAGTAGTCTGTTAAATTGATCTTTTTTTTTTCTTGGAGGTTATCGGCTCCTCTTCTGGCTCCTCAGTTTGGCCTTTTCTCCAGAGACTTTAGTTTTTGGCTCATTTTCTCGAGCTTGTGGCTCTACATTTTGGGCGACGTGTCTGATGTTACACGAGATTCGGTTGCCGTGGAGACCGGAGCAGATCAGCACAGATATAATAAACTCGACGTATATCAGATGGATTTATGTGATTTCCCGTCAGGATTTTCATTATATTTCTACAGAAGAGCGTATTAGCGTTTCATGAGAGACGGGCGAAAGTTACGTCAGAGAAGATGCGGCCGCTGATAAATTATTTACTCTCTTTTCTCTTGTCTCTTCGCACTTCCTGTTTTTACCACATGATGACATCACAAGGTGGGAACAGCGTGAAGAACACAGCCTAAATCTGCAGAGCATCTCGCTATAAAGCCTTTGCATTGTCCGAGAATCAGGAAGTGCGATAATAATATGACTTTTTAGACGCTTTAGAAACAATAACCAATACCGTTAGCATGCTAGCTGCTGTTAACTTGCTCAGGATGCTACAAATGCATGGGGTTTTTTGGGTTTTTTTATTGAAAATTCACTGTAAATATGCAGGTTTTGTGAAAAAAAAGTATGTGAACGAAACAAAACACAAAACCAGGTCTGTTTGCGACGAGGAAACAACAAAATAATGATGAGAAGTTGCGTAACACGTGCCCTTTAAGACTCGCTGTACCTTTACTCTCTGTGGACTCGTGTGTATCATAAACTATTGTTACTATATGGTCCCTCCAGCACGTTTAACCCTCCACTTTCTCTAATTGAAAACATTCCTCCGAAGGCTCAACTCCCACCGGTCCCGTCTTATTATTACTCCATAATGTCGACACCGGGGGGAGGGGGCTCTGCGCTCGAGCCAATCAGGTCGCTCGGAGGGCTTCGGGCTGCGCTCTAATTGGGCCATGGGGGTGCTGCTCGCTGTAATGAGAGCTGACATGGGGCCGTTGGGGAAAAGGGGCTAAAGGAGCGAGTGAAAGTACCGAACTGTTACAAAACACAAGCCGGAGTCCGCGGTTTCTGGTGACTTCAGAGAGACAGAAGAACATTTGATTGATTTTGTGCTTTTTACGTGTTTTTTTAGGCCTATAGATAGTCGTAAGTTCGCAGATAGTGTTTAAAATTACGCTATTTTGTATTTTTTTTATGTTATTTTGTTGTTTCCTCGTCACAAACAGACCTGGTGTTGTGTTTTGTTTCGTTTGCACATTTTTTTAAACACAAAACCTGCATATTTACACTGAATTTTCAATAAAAAACGTACGCATTCATAGCATCCTGAGCACAGCAAAGTTAACAGCAGCTAGCATGCTAACGGTGCACTCGCGGTTATTGTTTGTAAAGCGTCTAAAAGTCAGATGTATTTGTTTTATTACGGACAATGTAAAGGCTTTACAGTGAGATGCGTTAGACAGCACACAACGGTCTCATTTTAACCCTAAAAGTTCTTCTCGCAAACAGAAAATGCTCTGTTCCACCTTGTGATGTCATCATGTGGTGATACAGGAAGTGCTCCACTGTGTTTTTAAACTCCACACACCTTCATTTCTAGAATCATTTGGATTGGATTTCAGCTCTGGAATTGCCAATTTACTACTGAACAAAAAGATAAAACGTAGCTGTTAACTTGAAAACTACCACTTGATGACATCACAAGGTGGAACAGAGTGTTTTGAGCTTTGGAGATGTTACAGACTGATAATAAAGTGTCACTCAAACATGTGTGAATGGAACAAACCACAAGTTTTTTTTTTTTTTAGCTCTGTTTGAGGATTGTACTTTTAACTGGGAGTATGTGAAGCTTTAATACTTGGATAGGAGACCGCAGGGAAGACGAGGTGCCACAGGGGGGCAGCAGAGGCACTTCAAGTCACTCAAAGCGCTTTACATCAAGAAAACCACTCATCGTTGGGCAAGACACTTCACCTGCCTCGCTTTGCTCTATGTCGCCTCCGTCAGGCTGCTGTGGGTATAATGCTATTTTACGATCATCAGACGCAGAAATAAAACAAAAAAATTGGCTAAAAGCTCCGATTTTATAATGAACATTGCAGGTGAAGTGTCTTGCTGGAGGACACAACACAAACTGAAGTATTCTGTCATGTTCCTGTGATTTTTTTAGTGCTTTTGAACCACCGACTCTTCATTTATACCTAAATATTTACTTTAATACTTGCACATCTGCTCTCAAGTATTTTTTTAAAGTACTCTCCAGTCACGTGTTGTTGTTCCCACTCCTCCCTCCAGGGGGCGCTCTTTACGGGTCATGTCATGTTTTATGCTGTCTGAAGGTCCAGTTGGTGGAAAAAATAGTGCACTCAAACTTTCCCACAATGCACCTTGAGAAGTGGTGTCCAGCGCTGGTCAGTAGAGCGGCTAATATAGAGCACAATGCATTCTGGGAGCTGGAAAAAACAACAGAGGATAGACTGAATGAAGAAGAGAGAGAGAAAGAGAGAGGGGAGGAGAGGAGAGGGGAGAGGAGGAGGAGGAGAGGGAGGAGGAGGGGAGACAGAGAGAAAGAGAGAGGGAGGAGAGGAGGAGGACAGAGAGAAAGAGAGAGGGAGGAGGAGGGGAGACAGAGAGAGAGAGAGGGAAGAGAGGAGAGGAGGAGGAAACAGAGAGGAGGAGAGGAGAGGAGGAGGAGGGGAGACAGAGAGAGGGAGGAGAAGACTGGAGGAGGAGGAGGAGACAGAGAAAGAGAGGAGAGGAGAGGAGAGGAGGGAGGAGGAGAGAGAGGGAGGGAGGAGAGGAGGAGGAGACAGAGAGAAAGGGAGGGAGGAGGAGAGGACAGAAGGAGAAAAGACAGAGAGAGGGATGGAGAGGAGGAGAGGGAGGAGGGGAGACAGAGCGAGGGAGGAGAGGAAGAAGAGAAAGAGAAGGGGGGGTGATAGGAGGAAGAGGGGAGACAGAGAGAGAGGGACGTGTGGGAGGAGACGAGCAGGGGGGGAGACAGGGAGAGAGGGGGTGAGGGAGGAGAGGAAGAGGAAGAGGGGCGACAGAGAGAGAGGAAGTGAAGGGGAGAAGGAGGACGGAAGAGAGGGGAGGGTAGAGAAGCGAAGAGGGGAGGGGGGTGAAGGAAGAACGGGGGAGAAGAGGTGAAGGGAGAAATAGAGGGAGTCAAAAAACAGAGAGGAGGGAAAGAGAGGAGGTGATGAGGCGGCAGAGGAGGTGAAGGAGGGAAGGGGAACGAGAGACAGAGGGGAGTGAGGGGCGAGGAGAGGTGAAGGTAGAGATTGAGGAGGGAAAGAGAGGAGGAGGGGACAGAGAGAGAGAGAGAAGGGAAGAGAAAGAGGGGAGGGTGGGGAAGCAGAGACAGGGGGTAAGGGAGGAGAGGAAGTAAAGGGAGAGAAGGAGGAGCGAAAGAGAGAGGGAAGGGGAGAGGAGAGGAGAACGGGGAGAGAAGGAGGAGGAAAAGAGAGAAAGAGAAAGGGGGAGTGAGTGAGTTAGAGGAGAGGGGGAGAGCAGGACTGTTGATTCTTGATGACGATTAAAACACTTTTAAATAAACTGCTGCCAGCATTAGCATTAGCATTAGCAGTGGCAGTAGCATTAGCAGTAGCATTAGCATTAGCATTAGCATTAGCCATTCATGATTTTATAAACACATAAACACTTGCACCAGTCTGATCATTATTTATGACACGAATCAAGTTTTTTCAGAGTTTACACTTCAGACTTTAGACGTTTTTTTCACCCAGAGGCAGAGTCACATGACCTGAGAGTACGCGGCTCATGTACATCATCTATTTCCTGTAAGTTTATCCCAAAAATCTGACTGGGATTTTGTAAAAAGTCGGTCAGAATGAACTTTAGGGGAGTTTAGGGGAAATCCAGCTTGTGATTGTCTTGAGCCGTGACTCAGACGTGGGAGTCGATGAGTGATTCTCAAACTGTGGAGCGATGTCTCGACGCTAACTCCAGCCGTGTACAGAGGTTATATTTTAGTTTATCTGTTTTTATATATATTTAAAGGGCTGTTTTCTGATTCTAATGTCGTTTCCTCGTCACAAAAAGACCTGGAGTTTGTTTTTTTGCTTCATTCACACATGTTTTAACACACAAACGAGTTCTTCTCTCAAACTGGAAACGCTCTGTTCCACCTTGTGATGTCATCATGTGGTGATACAGGAAGTGCTTTAATGTGTTTTCAAACTCCACACACCTTCAGTAGAATCATTTGGATCATTTAAACCCTGGATTTGCAACAATTTAAGGTTTTTTCTAGACGACAGAAGAGGAAAAACACAGTTCAATTGGGGCTAAAACTACCACTTCATGACATCACAAGGTGGAAACAGAGCGTTTTGAGGTTTGGAGATGTTACAGACTAATAATAAATAACCACTTCCAGTCTGTTTTGAGGAGCATTAGAACAGGCCTTAAAGCTCATAAAAGAAATGGTTTGTTCAAGATTCACTCACTATAACAGTTTAAAGTTGGCAGTACAGGCTCATGTTCTTACGCCAAAACAGGTCACAGACTTTAAATATTCATCAGCCCAAAGATCTGATGTGTGATTTAATTTAATGTCCATTCATTCTGTTCATTAAAGGTGATGTAAAGCACGATAGTGTCGTAAAAATGTGATAAGAACAGAGCACGTGTCAGGGTATTACTCAGGACTAAAAGAAGCACAGAGCTGGTCATAGTTCAACTGTTTATTGGTAGAAAGACAGACAGACAGACAGACAGGTGAGGGGACAGACAGACAGACAGGTGAGGGACAGACAGACAGACAGGTAGGGGACAGACAGACAGACAGACAGACAGACAGGTGAGGGACAGACAGACAGACAGTAGGGGACAGACAGACAGACAGACAGGTGAGGGACAGACAGACAGACAGGTGAGGGACAGACAGACAGACAGGTGAGGGACAGACAGACAGACAGGTAGGGGACAGACAGACAGACAGACAGGTGAGGGACAGACAGACAGGTGAGGGACAGACAGACAGACAGGTGAGGGACAGACAGACAGACAGACAGGTGAGGGACAGACAGACAGACAGGTAGGGACAGACAGACAGACAGACAGGTGTGAGGGACAGACAGACAGACAGGTGAGGGACAGACAGACAGACAGACAGACAGGTGAGGGACAGACAGACAGACAGACAGGTAAGGGACAGACAGACAGACAGACAGACAGACAGACAGACAGGTAGGGGACAGACAGACAGACAGGTGAGGGACAGACAGACAGACAGTAGGGGACAGACAGACAGACAGGTGAGGGACAGACAGACAGACAGACAGGTGAGGGACAGACAGACAGACAGTAGGGGACAGACAGACAGACAGGTGAGGGACAGACAGACAGACAGACAGACAGGTGAGGGACAGACAGACAGACAGGTGAGGGACAGACAGACAGGACAGACACAGACAGACAGTAGGGGACAGACAGACAGACAGACAGACAGGTGAGGGACAGACAGACAGGTGAGGGACAGACAGACAGACAGACAGGTAGGGGGACAGGCAGACAGACAGGTGAGGGACAGACAGACAGGTGAGGACACAGACAGACAGGTGAGGGACAGAGAGACAGGTGAGGACACAGACAGACAGGTAGAGGACAGACAGACAGACAGGTGAGGGACAGACAGACAGTAGGGGACAGACAGTCAGGTGAGGGACAGACAGACAGGTGAGGGCACAGACAGACAGAAAGACAGGTGAGGGACAGACAGACAGACAGGTGAGGACACAGACAGGCAGCTTCCAAAAACAGCGACACCTGGAGACAGAACAAAGCTGTAGAACAAAAACGTACGTTCCTTTTGGCAGCCCCCTAGTGGCTGTGTCAGGAAACACGCAGAATCTTTTCTTTTTTTTTTGTTCTTCTCAAAGTTCATCGAGCAGAACTGTTTGTTTTTTTTTTTTTTTTACTTCGCCTGATGTGCACAAGTCTCGTCTCATTTATTTCAGAGATCACAAAACGATTCTGACGTCCCCCAGGAGTTTCAGAGTTTTGATTTTCAATAAAACACTTGTAGTATTTTGGCCTGAGGTTTGAACATGTGACCTGACCACACGGCAGAACAACTCCTCCTCTGTCCTCACACCAAAAGAACAAACATTTAACATTTACACGATGGTAATTTAGGCTTTGAGCTGGTTTCTTCATTAAAGGCCCATGACACCTTGTGATGTCATCATGTGGTAAGACAGGAAGTGCTCCACTGTGTTTAAATGATAGTGACAATAATGATAATAATAAAAGGTTAAGAGAGAGGGAGAGAGGGGAGAGAGAGAGAGGAGAGAGGGGGGAGAGAGAAGGGAGAGGGGAGAGAGAGAGAGAAGAGATAGGGGAGAGAAAGGAGAGATAGGGGAGAGAAAGAGAGAGAGAGAGAGACAGAGGGGAGAGAGAGGAGAGAGGAAAGAGAGAGAGAAGAGAGGGGGAGAGAGAGAGAGGGAGGGAGAGGGGAGAGAGAGAAGAAGAGAATGGAGAGGGGAGAGAAGGGAGAGAGAGAGGAGAGAGATGGAGAGAGAGAGAGAAGGGAGAGAGAAGAGAGACGGGAGACGGGAGAAGACAAGAGAGAGAGAGGGAGAGGGGAGAGGGGGGGAGAAGAGAGAGAAGAGAGAGGAGAGAGACAGAGAGAGAGAGAGAGAGGGGAGAGAGGAAAGAGAAGAGAGAAGAGAGAGGAGAGAGAGGAGAGAGAGGGGGGGGGGCGAGCGAGAGAGGAGAGAGCGAGGGAGAGGAGAGAGAGAGAGGAAAGGGAGAGGAGAGAGGAGAGAGAGAGAGAGAGAGAGAGGAGACAGGGGAGAGAGAAGAGAGAGAGGAGAGAGGAGAAAGAGGAGAGAAAGGAGAGAGGAGAAAGAGGGGAGAGGAAATAGAGAGGAGAGAGAGAGGAAAGGAGCAGAGTGATGATGTAGAGTTCATATTGTTGCCTGTTTCTTACATGGTTTAAACCTCAAGAGTCACTTTTGTGTAATATCAGACATTTAAAGACCAGTTCATTCTCTGAGACGGGAAATATAAGAAGAGAGGAAAAAAAATCTAAAAATGATCACACTTTTGTTTATTTTTCTGCGCTAAACTAAATCATAAAACTTAGACACACTAGACGTTGAGATGTAAGTCAGTTTAACATCTTCACTATAATAAAGAAAATAAACTAATTATTATTATTCAAATACAGGTGGAGCTAAGTTGGTACGGCCCAGTGACCAGGAGGTTGGTAGGTAGATCCCTTCTCCTGTAGATGCCTGTGTTTATTGCTGTTGTGTCTTTGGGCAAGACACTTAACCCACCTCACCCCAGTGTCTGTGTGTGAATGCGTAATGTGCTTTTACTTCATAGTTAAAGGTGCACTTTGTAACTTTTCTTGTAGAGATCTGCACCTGCTTGTCTCCTTGGGTGTTCCACAGTACACAACATGATCTCCATTTCGCTTTTCTGTCATGAGAAGTGTTGTTGTTTTTCCTAAAATTTCAACCTAAAAAACTTGCATTCTTACCTGGAGCGGACTCGCCTCTCCACAGATCTGTAACCTGTAAATGTGGCTTTTCTGGCGTCACCATGGAGACGAGGAAATGGCAGATGTTCCACCAGCAAAGTTGCACGGCTTAAATATACAGTGTTTGACTCGTGCGCTCAGGATAGTGCAGTTTTTCTCTGACTTGGTTTGTGGGATCGGAAATATCTCGAGAAGAAAAAGTACAAAATAACAGGAAATGGTGAAGAGTCTGAAACCAGAACCTCTGAAACTGAAACTGAAAACACATCCCAAAAAGCAGGGAGCATTTACGCACAAGGACGGCGTTTTTACTCACTCAACCCTGAGCCGACAACATAAAGGTGCTGGTGTCTTTTTTTATTTTACAGATCTAAACTATTGTGTAATTTAACACTGTCAATCAAACCTGTTGCTAACGCTAGTGAGAGTGACCACGGAGAAAGAAGACGCCTGATTCGTCTGTTATTAATGTTCATATGTTGAGTTACAGACAAAATAGTGAAATAAAAACAGCAGGATCATGTTGAGGGTTAATACGAACATTTAAGAGCAAAATGACGAGTCTGACAGCAGCAGTAACAGAGAGGGGAGACACAGCTTTTCAATAGAAAGTGAATTGGAGCCAGAGTCGACAGAGCTGGAAGCGCAGCCCATGATCACTTCCTGTTCGGAACACGACAGCTAGCAGGTTAGCTATGTCCATTTATACAAACAGTCTATGAATTGGACATGTTTTTTTTTTTTCTTTTTATCTACACACAGAAGACACCAAATATATGGAATTATACAGCGGACAGAAAAAAAGTTACAACAACTCCATACATCTTTTTTTTCTTTTTTTTTTTTTACACTTTGTTCCCTAGGGAGGTGTTCTGGGCATGTCCCACTAGGAGGAGGCCCCGAGGAAGACCCAGGACACACTGGAGGCACTGGAGTTGCACTTTATCACCGAAGAAAGTTCCTAGTTTGTGAGTTGTGTTCACTGACAATGGCGATAAAAGTCTGAAAGATTCTGGAGGAGCTGGAGGACGTGTCTGGGGTGAGGGAAGTCTGGGAGGCCCTGCTTAGACTGCTGCCCCACGGCCCCCCGGATAAGAGGAAGAACATGGATGGATGGATGGATATTCAAAACCTCAAAGTAGCCTCCTTTTTGCTTCGTCGAAAATATTAAGTTGAGTTATTAACCTTTTTTATTGCATAATTTCCTATATCTTAAGTCATATATCTGATGTCTTGTGTGTGTATACATGATGTGCAACTAGACAAAACTAAAATATAATCTTAAATATAACAATGTTCACTTCATTTAGTTGTCAGGCGTGCCCAAACTGTGGCCCGGGGACCAAAAAATCGGCCCTCAGACCAATTTTCTTGGCCCTCAAGCTTAAAGTGAATTGGCCCATTTTACTTTAAACAGAACTTTTTACTGTACATTTCTGAAAATCTACTTTAACAAGCTCATATCGAATATTTAATGTGTTTGAGGATGTAGCGTTCAGTCTAATTTGTAATAATAAAACAGATTTGAAGTATTCACTGTGTTGGTCCAGTCTGTGGCCCTCAATCGGCCCTCAGCCTCGTCTGTGTTTTTATACGTGGCCCTTAATGAGAAAACTTTGGACACCCCTGCTCTAAGTTGTCATAACCACTTTTAATTACACAAAAACCACGCACGCTCTCGTTCGGTTAGCGTTTTATTTGGACCCATTTAACTTAAAAGACGACTTCACTTGGAACAGCATTGCATTAAAAACAGTAATAAACGTAGCGCCTCAAATGTGCATGTTTAAACGAATCTGTAAAAAGCACTCGCTAAAAGTCTCCGAGCGTTCTGTCCACACACACACACACACACACACACACACACACACACACACAGGACACATAAGGTGCAAAACACAAACCAACATGGCGTCATAAACTGCTACAGGAGCGTGCCAACACATTCAATCATTGTGGATACATCGCGTTTTAGTCGTACTGTTCCTGTCGTTGCACCGGTAAAAAAGCCGCTGTGACTGCACTTACCCTCCGTGCCACAAGAGGGCGAGCTAGGAAGGGCAGCTGACGTAAAAAAACGCAGTCAGATCATGGCATATGGTAGCTACACCGTGAAGGTAGATCGTTAACGGTCCGCTATGTAACTTTTCAAACGGAAGATTTGCCGCACGCTCGTTGCCGTGGAGATTTTGTTCCGCAATACGGCGTTTGTCGAGTCTGTGGTCGATAGCACCGGGATGAGTTACAGGTCAGATCTGTGGAGAAGAAGTGACGAAAGCGTGTTTTCCCGAGGTATAAAAACGTCCATAATTGAATAAACGCTATATAGAAGTTTAATGCCATACTGCGGAACATTCCCGGCGAAGAGTTTATAACATCTCCATGGAGACGAGCAGGTTGGCGATGAGAAAAGTTACATGGCGCAGGTTTAGACAGCGGTGAATCCCAAGTCTATTCTAGTGGCTCGTTTGGCGTAGCGCTAACGCAAAAGTTGGCAGTTAGATTCCCTCATCACCAATGCCCAATTTGGTCAGTGTCCTTGAGCAAGACACTTTTTATTCGTCCATTATAGATAGTTTCAACGAGGGGATGTTAGGTAGAGATTAGCTGGCTATAGGTGCAGAGATTATTGTCCAAAAGTGGTATTTAGTGAGTGTTTTGTTTAGCTGATTATGTAAAAAAATCATTTAAAATACCAAAAAATCCACAAATATTGAATTTCTGACATGCTCCTTGTGATTATTTTTACAGCAAGACTATTTTGGGAACAGTCCAGTCTATTTTAACGTGGATAATTTTTACTATAAGTGAGAAACAACCACATGATGACATCAGAATTAATTTAATGGGCAGAAATAAAAGGTGCACTACGGAACTTTTCTGGTGGAGTGTTTGCCGTCTTCTTGTCTCCATGGAGATGTTGGTTGGTGCGTTGCCTTGAATGTCCTACAGTATGGCATCTACCTTAACTTTAACAATCAATCTCCATGGAGACAAACAGGTGGCTCCGCTAGGTCGAATGACAAGTCAGATCTGTGGAGCGGCGTCCCTGTTTACAGTACAAATGTTTTCAGTGAAGAAAAATGTATAAGGGCGAATTTGGAGCCGTCTTTAGAATTCCGACCTCGAGTCATAGCAACCAAAGAGCCAATCAGGAGCGAGGATGTTGAAGGTAACGCCCCTTCCCGCCTGCACCGCTGGTTTAGAAGGAAGTGGGCGCTTAGCAACACTGTCAATCAAACCTGTTGCTAACGCTAGCGGGAGCAACCTCGGGGAAAGAAGGCGCCTGATTTGTCTGTTATTAATGTTCACATCTTGATTTACAGACACAATAGTGAAATAAAAACCCCAGGATCATGTAGAGGGTTAATACGAACATTTAAGACCAAAATGACGAGACATGACTAGTTCTTTTGCTTTGTCCATTTATCTAAATTTGTCTCTCACTATATTGTGGTTCACCTTTCGTGGTCTCGCTGTTTCGCAGATTTTTTAGTTCAATTTTGCATGTTTTTTTTTTAGACCATTGTGTTCTGCGTCCTGATTGGCTGAAGGACTGTAGACAATTGTGTTCTGCATCCTGATTGGTTAAGAGACTGTAGACCATTGTGTTCTGCGTCCTGATTGGCTGAGGGACTGTAGACCATTGTGTTCTGCGTCCTGATTGGCTGAGGGACTGTAGACCATTGTGTTCTGCGTCCTGATTGGCTAAGAGACTGTAGACCATTGTGTTCTGCGTCCTGATTGGCTGAGGGACTGTAGACCATTGTGTTCTGCGTCCTGATTGGCTAAGAGACTGTAGACCATTGTGTTCTGCGTCCTGATTGGCTGAGGGACTGTAGACCATTGTATTCTGATCCCCATGGCAAAACTTTCACCAGAAAAGTTCCGCAGTGCACCATTAATACACGTTAGTTGATTTTTCATGTCTTTTCAAAGGCACTGGACCTTACTCAACATACCAGACGTGTGTGGTTAGTTTTGAACAGAGAACGAAACACATAAATCACCATCCGCCATGCACGTCCTCATGCAGAGACATCCTCGTGTTCGGCTGTTCTGTCAACATGGTGCGGTCATAAGAAAAATCACAAAATGTACAATTGTCTCCAAGGCCTGCGAGTACAAAAAACATGCAAAAGTCTGTCAGAATCTTGGCTTTACATTTTTAAACTTGTCCCTTGTAGAAAAATAAAATACAACTATAAAACAAAGTACGTCACATATTAAGAATCACAACAAAAGGCTCAGTTCTACCAGTTTCCCCATCGCAAAAAACCCCAATGGAATAAATAATAATACCCCTAATCATCATGGAAAAAGTATTCACAGTCTATGAGATGCCGCTCTGGGACATACAGAGTCTTTTCGTTGTTTTGTGTTCTTATTTAGCGAGTGACAGTGCAAGACTCGACATGAATGAAGCCTCTGTTCTCTTGGCTTGGCACTTGGTATGAGACAGGTACCAAGAGAAGGTTATTGGCGGCCGCCCCCGTTAGCAACAAGAACATAGATAGATAAGATAGTCCCGTGTGTGTCCTCTTAAGGTTGAGTTTGGAGGGTTTGAGTCGTACAGTACTGTGCAAAAAATCATATAAAAGCTCCTATATTACGCAAAATTGACGTTTGTGAGGTTTAAGTCGCGTTATAATGTTGTTACCGCCTCAGAAACAAACCTAGAGTTGTGTTTTTTCATTCACACATGTTGCAGTAACGCTTAATTATTAGTCTGGCTACATCTCCAACGCTCAAAATGCTCTGTTCCACCTTGTGATGTCATGAAGTGGCAGTTTTCACGTTAGCAGCTACGTTTTTAGCTTTAGTTCAGCAGCGATTGGCGATTCCAGAGTTGAAATCGTCATCCAAATGATTCTAGTGAAGGATTCTCGTGTGTGGAGTTAAAAAACACAGTGGAGCACTTCCTGTATTACCACATGATGACATCACAAGGTGGAACAGAGTGTTTTCAGTTTGCGAGAAGAACGCTTAGGGTTAAAGTGTGACCGCTGTGTGCTGTCTAATGCATCGAGCTATAAACCATTTTTACTGTCCGAGAATCAGGAAGCGCAACGATAATACATTGAGTGCACCGTTAGCATGCTAGTTGCTGTTAACTTTGCTGTGATCAGGATGCTACGAATGCGCATGGAAAATCAGCTTGCAACTAAACTTACACTTGCGTTTCATGTAATATTAATTGTGGACTGTGCAACTTCTCTGCTGGAGGGTCCACCAACTGCTTGTCTCCATGGAGATGTTATTGCTTTGCATGAAATGTCCCACGGTTTGGCATTAAACGTATTTATCTCCATGCAGGTGCCATACCCAGGCTGCTCAGGGTAAGTGTGTCATTCAAAGTCGATATAATAATAATAACACACTAAATGAACGATGGGAGACAAGTAGGTGACAGAGCTCCAGTAGAAAAGTTACAGAGTGCAGCATTAAGGTAGGTTTAACTTTACTACCGACATGAAATATTGCTGAATCTTTGTGGGATTGGGTGCTTGGGTGCAGGACCTGTAACCCAGTGGTTGGTGATAGGTTTTAGGATCCAGATGTAAAACTTTATCTGCTGTGATGTCGATCGTTTCTACTGAGTAACCCCACGACCTGAATCAACTTGAGCCGCAGGGGAACTGGGCTGAAGGAACTGGACTCTCAAAGAAATATACGGACCTTGGAACTTGGACGGCGAGTCTTCCTGTTTGAACCGAACAGAACCAAAGTTTGGCCTTCTGTCCTCCCACCACTATGGACAGTTGGAGTGTGGTAGGATGGTACCACACTGCATCAAAGGATTTTTGACTTGACCAACTAATAACTGACTACTACGCCAGCAGGACTTTACATAATCTGAGCTCAGACGGGGACACTGAGGTATATTTTTGTTTTGTGAGAGAATGTTATCTGCAAATAGATGCGTATTAGTCCTGGACATGGGAGTGGATCTCTCCTTCACTTCGGTTCTCCTCGAGGTTTCTCTTTTTCCCACTGGGTTTTTTTTAGTTTTTCCTTGCTGAGAAGGAGGGTCTAAGGACAGGATGTTCTGGGTCAGTGGTTCCTGCAGGAGGAGGGTCTAAGGACAGGGGATGTTCTGGGACAGTGGTTCCTGCTGGAGGAGGGTCTAAGGACAGGGGATGTTCTGGGACAGTGGTTCCTGCTGGAGGAGGGTCTAAGGACAGGGGATGTTCTGGGACAGTGGTTCCTGCTGGAGGAGGGTCTAAGGACAGGGGGATGTTCTGGGACAGTGGTTCCTGCAGGAGGAGGATCTAAGGACAGGATGTTCTGGGTCAGTGGTTCCTGCAGGAGGAGGGTCTAACGACAGGGGAAAGTTCTGGGACAGTGGTTCCTGCTGGAGGAGGGTCTAAGGACAGGGGATGTTCTGGGACAGTGGTTCCTGCAGGAGGAGGGTCTAAGGACAGGGGATGTTCTGGGACAGTGGTTCCTGCTGGAGGAGGGTCTAAGGACAGGGGGATGTTCTGGGACAGTGGTTCCTGCAGGAGGAGGGTCTAAGGACAGGGGATGTTCTGGGACAGTGGTTCCTGCAGGAGGAGGGTCTAAGGACAGGGGAAGTTCTGGGACAATGGTTCCTGCAGGAGGAGGGTCTAAGGACAGGGGATGTTCTGGGACAGTTCTTCATTTGCTTGTTTTCTGTTGATTAATTTGTTCTGTTTCTCATTCATTGTTGATTCTCTAACCGTCTGTTGGTTAAATTAATTCTCATGTTCAGCCCTAAGAGGCGACTGCTGTTGCGATTTTGGGCTTTACAAAAATAAATTGAATTGTTTCTGTTAATGTTATTTCTTCATCCTGTCCCATACAATTCATCTCAGCTTTACCTGTGGCTCCAGGAATTCTTTCTTTTTTTGGCTCTATCTTTCGTCTTATAGCCCTCCTTCAGAACCTAGCCCCTGGTCCATTTTCTACTAATTGCTAATTTGGTTGCAAATTTAAGCAGTTACGCAGCAATTACTTTGTTCTATCCTGTCTCTGGTTACAGACCCATTTCAGATTGTCCTATTGTGACATGAAGGAAACCTATCCAGACGCAGGGAGAACATGCAAACTCCACACAGTTTAGATGTCCAAAAATGAAACCAGGGTCCTTCATGCTGACCACCTCAACAAGAAATTAGGTCAAAAATAACCACCAGGGGTCGATAAAGGGCTCAGTGATGAGTCTGAGTGGATTAAAGCAGAGTTTTTTGCACAGTACTGTAGGTTCACTCTCTCCTCTTTTCACGTTTAGTCACAAAACGTTTTGGCAAATAAAATGGTCCTCGCACATCAGCAGGCAGCAGGCGTTCCCTTTTTCACTCAAGGGTGAAATTGCAACTTGGCCAGACATTCGAAGAGACATAAAACTTAAGACTTTTATTGGCTCCTGCTCTGGGGATGCACCGATACTGGATCAGGCTTCAGCGCCGACACTGGACATTTTGCTGGATCAGATATCGACTTCCAAATATTGGTTTCAGTCAATATCCTTGTTGGAGATATGAACTGGTGTAATAAAGCTATTTCATGGTCATACTTGGCCTAGAAAGTTTCATTTACAACACATATCTGGATCAGTTTTGTCTTATTTTAGTTTAGTTTTTAAGGAAATAAATGCAGTTTCGGTAGATACTTGGGGCGACAGTGAAAAATCGGCGGTGGGAGGGGACGATGGCTCAGATTGGAGATATAAACTGGTGTAATAAAGCTATTTTCTAGTCATACTTGGCCCAGAAAGTCTCATTTACAACACATCTGGATCAGTTTTGTGTTATTTTATTTTTGTTTTAGGGAACTAAATGCAGTTCCGGCGGATACTTGGAGCGACAGTGGCTCTCCTTCCCCAAGTTCTGTCAGCGTGTTCTGACACTTCACCCACATTGGCTAGTACAAAAGTGGTGTGTGCGTGAATGATTGGCGGTGGGAGGTGCCGATGGCTCAGATTGGCAGCCTCGCTTC
The DNA here is from genome assembly GCA_019594935.1 of Periophthalmus modestus. NCBI lineage: Eukaryota > Metazoa > Chordata > Actinopteri > Gobiiformes > Gobiidae > Periophthalmus > Periophthalmus modestus. The sequence goes on from JAIEZT010000054.1 coordinate 1,922,340, forward strand.
CGTCAGTTTGCCCCAGAATAAAGAGTACAGCCTGTAAAGCTCATCACAAGTGCAAGACACATTATTATCATTACTTAAATCCATCGGTATTGGAACTGAAAGAGCCGGATCGGTGCATCCCTCGGTCCTGCTCGTGTTTTGCTGTTTTCTGGCACTGCAAAAATGCCAACTAAGCACAAAGCGGGAACGTCTTCACCGTCTTTGAGGCCCCCTGATTCCTCTACAGCAAAAAGCGAATATTCACAGTAGTTAAAATGACTTCACTTCAGAGTACCATCGCAACGAGAATGGCTCATTATTATGTCTATATTCAACCTCTTAAAACACAAATTTGACCCGTTTCAAGATATCGTTCTAACTTAAAGGTGGATTTTCTCGTGGAATGTCGGCCATTCCCTTGTCTCCATTTAGATTTGACATGTGTCGCTTCGCTTCGTTCCACGGTACAACATTAAAAGCATCTGCTACAAGACTCGGACGCCAAAACTTTATGATCTTTTTTCAACAATCCAGACACCAGTAATAGACGAGTTTAACGCCATACTGTGCAGCAAAAGCACAAACATTTCCGTGGAGACATCCCGGCGACGTGCCCCTCCAGTACAAATGTTACATAGCGCGACATTAAACTGCACTTTTTTAAGCTTGAAATATCTTGAAACATGCCAAATTGTGTCATTCTAATAAGCAAATCATTTATAACTGGTCAAATGTTTTCAAACTTTGGTAACAATTTGAATTCAAGTCATTTTAGCTGTTGTTAGGGTTAGGTTACTTTGTTTTTCAAGCCTCCCCTTCGCTCCTTGGATTCACTTGGTCGATTGAGTGCATTTATTATCTCCTCCTCCTCCTCCTCCGCTCCTTCTCTCTCTGTATTCAACAAAAACCCACTGGGGGAGCTTAGTCCCGCTGGTCCGTAGTGAGATACAGAAGATAAATACCAACTTCACTTTGCACCGTTTTGGTCCCCATGAACAAAACACATTCATGCATTTGATAGTCCTCCGGGGTCTTTTTCCCGCTTTTGGGAATGTCTATGTTACATCGTCTCCTTGACATGATCACGTAAATGAACAGAGAACAGTTTAAATCCGCACTCAAGCAGCGGATTTTTTGAGTTTGTTGAATCAGTAGCTCTACATCTCCTTCCTGTAACACGCAGTCCGGTTTTACCAGCTGTCTATGACTTCCCTTCCTGTAGGGGGCAGTGTCCGACCCGCATCCGTAACGTGCCGCTTTTGTGCAGATGCCAGAGCTGCACAAACTCCTCCGGCATCGCGTGAAACCACTTATCTGGAAGGATGTTGTCGTAGTAGTGATGGCTGATCGGCTGTTCGTCCAATCCCATCGAAAACGGCCAGAATCCGTACGCAGTCACTTCTTCGCACAGCCCTAACGCTAAGCTAACCAGAAACAACCCCGTGGATAGTCTTTTGGCGTGCACCCCGCGGGACTTCCAGAATTTTCCGACCGTGCGGAGGAATTCTGGGTTGGCGAAGAGCATGGTGAGGTTGGAGGAGGTGTCGGAGAGGGCGTAGTGCGCTCGTAAGGACAGGTCCGTGCCGGGTTTCATGGAGAAGGCGGGCATGTAGATGTAACTGGAGCCGTACGCCTTCATACTGTCCACGAACGACTTCCTCGACCACAGCAGGTTCTGAAATCTAAAAACAAGACCGTCAGCGCATGGAAAAACTAACACATTTCTTTATCTATCTGTCCATCTACCTCTTTATCTGTCTGTCCATCCATCTATCTATCTATCTATCTGCCACCTATCATCTATCTGCCCATCTATCTGTCTGTCCGTTTACCGGTCTGTCCATCTATCTATCTATCTATCTATCTATCTATCTATCTATCTATCCATCTATCTGTCCATCTACCTCTTTATCTGTCTGTCCATCCATCTATCTATCTATCTATCTATCTATCTGCCCATCTATCATTTATCCATCTGTCATCTACCTCTTTATCTGTCTGTCCATCCCTCTATCTATCTATCTATCTATCTATCTATCTATCTATCTATCTATCTATCTATCTATCTATCTGCCCATCTATCTGTCTGTCCGTTTACCCGTCTGTCTATCTATCTATCTATCCATCTATCCATCTATCTGTCCATCTGCCTCTTATCTGTCTGTCATCTATCTATCTATCTATCTATCTATCTATCTGTCTGTCTATCTGTCTATCTGCCATCTATTCTATCTGTCCATCTGTCTGTCATCTATCATCTATCTATCTATCTATCTGTCTGTCTGTCTATCACCATCTATCTATCTATCTATCATCTATCATCTATCTCCATCTCTGTCTGTATCTATATATCTCATCTATCTATCTATCTATCTATCTATCTATCTATCTGCCTCTCCATCTATCTATCTGTCTTCTATCTATCTATCTATCTATCTATCTATCTATGCCCCTATCTATATCCATCTGTCATCTACCTCTTTATCCGTCTGTCCATCTCTATCTATCTATCTAGTCTCTCATCTATGTATCTATCTATCTATCTATCTATCTATCTATCTATCTGCCCATCCATCCATCTCATCTGTCCATCTATCTATCTATCCATCTATCTATCTCTATCTATCCATCTATCTCTGCCTAGCTATCTATCTATCTATCTATCTATCTATCTGTCTGTCTGTCTGTCTGTCTATCTGCCCATCTATCATCTATCTGTCCATCTGTCTGTCCGTTTATCCGTCTGTCCATCTATCTATCCCTCTCTCTCTCTGTTGATCTATATATCTCTCTAGGATATCTGCCCATCTAGCCATCCATCTATCCATTTATTTATCCATCTATCCCTCTATCCATCCAATCTATCCATCCATCCATCTGCCTATCCATTTATGTATCTCTCTCTCTCTCTATTTGATCTATATATCTCTCTTTATCTGTCTTTAAACCTATCTCTATATTTCCATCTACCTCACTTTCTGTAAGTGAGTAAACTTTATTCATACAGCACTTTTCACAGATAAAAATCACAAAGTGCAAAAATACAGGGAAATAAAACTAGACGTCAACCTAGTCACTGAAATCTTTTCTGAATAACGACGTTTTCAGCTGCTTCTTAAAGGAGTCACTGCCTGGTGGACGACCAGAGGCGGTGCATCCCAGAGTCTAGGGGCCACAGACTGAAAAGACACGAGTTCCCCACGAGTTTTAAAACGAGTCTTTGGGACCATGAGGAGACTCTGTTCCGAGGACCGGAGGGTATTGGGGTATATATATAGGGTATTATTGGGGTGCCTGACCATGTAATGCCCGATATGTAAGAAACACATTTAAAATCAAGTCTATATTTCACTGGCAGCGGAGGGACGATAAAACCGCTGTATCTGTCCATCTATCTGCATGTCTGTGTATCAGTCTATCTCTCTATCTGTCTCTTTCTCTCTCTTTCATTCAAAAACATCCACATGACCCAGTTGTTGTTGTAATTGTACTAGTAGTAGTAGTAGTAGTAGTAGTAGTACTTGTAGTTGTGTCATATTCAGTGTAAACTAGTCATGTCTGCTGTTTCTTTCTTGAATCTTTGTGTTTTTGTCTGACACAGGCACATTTTAGTCACTCGCTCTTCCTCTCAGATGGGAAATCCACTTCCTGAGTTTGGGCACGATTAGATTTTCAGCTGCGGGGCCCGGGGGAGGCCATCTGAGGCTAAGCTAAAGGTCCAGCCTGTGGGAGGGCATCTGAGGCTACGCTAAAGGTCCAGGACAATACACCGAGGTTAACTACTCCCTTTAATTGTTCGCGCTACTTCCTGTTACATATTTATTTTGGTTCCACTGTGTATTTCCAGGGAGAAGCTCATTCACCACCTCGTCTCATGGTGATGCTATTGCTTTGCCTGAAAAGTTCCACAATACGGCATTGAAGTACCCTAGACAGATATTTTTCAAGGTATTTTTGAGATATAAAAACCTCTATATCTGTAATTTCATAAATGCAAATAATGCCATAACATGCGACATTCCAGGCAAAACAATCACGTCTCCATGGAAACAAGCAGGTGGAAATGTTCTGAACTGAATGTAGTAACAGCTCAGATACACGGGCGGTTTAATCCCACAGCGTTTGGATTTTTCTGAACTCATTTGGCCGCTCGTTCACACGGCGTCTTCAGTTCTGACTCAGTTCTGGTAAGTGCTTTAAATATCTTAAGTAGTTACTGTAAAAACGTGGGTGGATGGTCAGTGTAGAGAGCTTCTCTTTGGGCAGATACATAAACACAAGGAGTAAAGTACTGCACTTAAGAACAAGTATTAGGTATCTAAACTTTACTTAAGTACATTTTGCAGTGTGTACTTTTTACTTTTACTTGAGTGCATGTGAGAGCAGTATGTGTACTTTATACTCCACTGCATTTTCAAACAGGACGGAAAAATATATATATATTTATCTTTTTTTATTAGGCTATAGTTTAAGACCTGCTGAAAAGTCTGAGTTTTGTTTTGTTTTGTTTTGTTTTGTTTTGTTTTGTTTTGTTTTGTTTTGTTTTGTTTTGTTTTGTTTAAATTAAATTAAATTAAATTAAATTAAATTAAATTAAATTAAATTAAATTAAATTAAATTTTATTTTTAATTTAATTTTTTAATTTAATTTCATTTCATTTCATTTCATTTAAGTTTTAATTAGTTTAGTTTAGTTTTTTATTTATTTATTCATTTAATTTTATTTGCTCACCTTTTCTCTATGATGCTGGGGTTGGCTGTGACCAGGTGCGTTCTGGTTCCCACGTCTTCTGTGTACTCCTTTGAAAGTGGCGGCAGATTACACCTATAAAAACAACAAAAATACACGTTCAAACTGTTTCTTCGTACTTTCTTTGTGCACTTGGCATGGGACGATATGGAAATATTTGCATGATTATGGATTATCAACGATTATATCACAATAATGATTAAAGTTCTTATGGATATGAATAATTAATGCTAATTGTGCTAACAGGTGCGAGCGCTCCCATTAGGGGCCTGAACGATTATGCAAAATATGACTCAGGCACAGTTCACATTTAGTGTAGCTCAATAGACCTAGCTAACAAACAGAAACTGTGAACAAACAGGTGCGTTAGCTTCAGTGTCGTTAGCTCCTCCCTTCAGACAGTGTCCAGCAGAAATCTGACCAGAACTGAAGAAGCGGGCAAGCGTCTTCTCTCTAAAACTTTTATCCAGTTGACAGAATTGAATTTTTCTTTTACTATGCACTAAAGCCGCCTGATGCCTTGTTAGCATAATCGTTCAGGCCCCTAATGGGAGCGCTCACACCTGTTAGCATGCTGGCTATCACTATTGTTTTCTTCGTTTAGATTTAGGTCTGAGGATGGAGTTATAAATGTGAGATAAGTGATGTTTAAACACAGGGTTCCTATGTCAGTCTCAAACCAGTTTATCTCAGTGACACATGAAACGAAGAAACTCATTGGTCAGTTTTCATTTTGAACAAAAATGTCTCTCCCCTCAGACTAACAGAATCAGATTTGCACTTTGATAGAACTTTGAGGTTTTCTCCAGCCCCTGAAGAACAAAGACTGTGGTTTATGTGAGTTGGACAAGTGGTAAGTGAAGCTCATTTTTTGTTGTATTGTCCATTTTATGATGAATTTAGAAATAGTTTATTTGATGAAATGTTCCCCCAGTTTCCTGATATGTTCTGGTGTAATGACGACAACAAAATGATGTTCATAAGTTGGCTTCGTTTCTCTGTAAAGCCTGGAAGAAGCAGCAGATGAGTTTTTTGAGACGAGTCTTTGGTGTTGTATTTTGTTTAATGGCGTCTTATAAACCCGTTAAAAGCCTCGGCATTTTTTGTAACAGCAAGACACAATAATAAAATTAATCAAATCAAAAAAATCATTGATTCTGCAGAAATCCACGATGTTTGTCAGTCCTCTGTGATTTTTCTTCCTTTCCATACATCCATCCATTTTCTTTCTCTTATTCAGGGCCGTGTAAGTAGTCTAAGCAGGGACTCACAGACTTCCCTCACCCCAGACGTGTCCTCCAGCCGAGAAACATAGTCCCTCCAGTGTGTCCTGGGTCTTCCCCGGGGCCTCCTCCCTGGTGGACATCCCAAGGGAGGTGTCCAGGAGGCACCTTGAGCAGAGGCCTGAGCCTCCTCCACTGCTCCTCTCGTCGTGGAGGAGCAGCGGCTCTACTCCAAGCTCCTCACCCTGTCTCTAAGGGAGCGCCCAGCCACCCTGCAGAGGAAACCGTGATCTTGTCCTTTCTGTTGTTACCCAAAACTCATCATTTTTTCCCTTTTTCATGTTGATCTGAACTGGCTGAATCGGCTAATCCTCAATCATGACCAGACTCGTATCTTTGTAAAATTTGGAGTTTGTGTATTTTAGATCCCAGGCGGACACATACACGTCTCTGCATGATTCAGTGACACACAGAAGTTCAAGAACAACAGCACGTGTAGTATTTCCTCTGCCGCTGGAATGACGTTTGTAGCCAGGGTTTCTGCAGAATGTCACTGCTGTCTCTCAGAGGAAATGAGACCGTGGTTGGAGCAGATGTTTTGTCTTTTTGCGCCAAAGGAAGTGCTTAGTTTTCGTGCTGCCGATAGGTTTCCTGCCATAGTTTATAACGTTATTTCTCCAACCCTGTCTGGAGAAGGGCTTGAACCCAAAACGTCACAGTGTGGTGCTATTAAAACAACACAAAGTTCAGTTTCGTTCTTTCTTTCCTACAATTTTTGCCTTTGCACCAGCTTGTTTTTATCAGATATGCATGTCCCTATCTGCCAATGCTATTTCTACAACTCGCTCAGTCAAATGTTCATCCAAACTCTTGTCGTTTCAGTTTAAAGTGCACTCTGTAACTTTTCTCCTGGGACTTTTCTGACACTTTACTGTTTTGTGAGGAATGTTCCACAGTGTCACATTATATCTATGTTGTTTTTATTAAAATATATGGGTCTTTATGGTTAAAAATACCTTCAAAAACACACATTTTTACTGTGAGCGGGATCGCCTCTCCACAGATTAGACTACATAAATGTTGGATCGCAGTGTGACTCTGAAGTGCTGTATGTTTGCAAGTTTTCTCCCTGACAAAACCCACAATGTCGATGAAACGTTCTGCACCGACGAAGGTTTGAACTTTGTGTTTAAACAAGAGAGAAATGTGAGAAAATGTTAATGTCTGTGTGAGAAAAGTGTATAAAGTGTGTGGTGAGGGGTTTTACAGACAAGAAACATAGAGAATAATTGAAAAAATAAAGCTGATACTTGGCAGATTTCGCCTATTGCGGGTTATTTTTAGAACATAACCCCCGAGGGACCACTGTTTATATAAATGGACATAGCTAACATGCTAGCCGCCGTGTTCCAAAAGGAAGTGACCATGGGCTGCGCTTCCGGCTTCAGTGACTCAGATTCACTTTCTATTGAAAAACCCAACCCCTCTCTCTGTAGCTGCTGCTGTCAGACTCGTCATTTTGGTCTTAAATGTTCGTATTAACCCTCTACATGATCCTGGGGTTTTTATTTCACTATTGTGTCTGTAAATCAAGATATGAACATTAATGAACAGACAAATTAGGCTCCTACTTTCCCCGAAGTTGCTCCCACTAGCGTTAGCAACAGGTTTGATTGACAGCGTTGCTAAGCGCCCTTTCCCTGCTAAACCAGCGATGTGGGAGAGAAGAGGCATTACCTTCAACAAGCTCGCTCCTGATTGGTTCTTTGGCTGCTATGATACTTGCGGTCGTAATTCCAAATGTAAAACTGGTCTCCACATTCGTCACTATATCTGCTCTAGCCTCGACGAGTTTCGTTTGACTGGAGCTGAACGCTGTGGGTGACGTCACACTCACTTAGTCCACTTCTTTACACAGACAATCAAGATATCGGTTGAAGTGATATTTGGAAGCCCATATCTGACCCAGAAAATGTTTCAGTATCAGCGCCGACAGTATCACATCAGTTCATTCCTCTCCGTCCTCCGTCCCCGCTTCATTAGTGGGTCACATGCTTGTTCCATGTTTATATAAGCCTTACACAAGCGATTATAATTTCAAATGGTACAGAAATATGACATGGTTACGCATTTGGTCCATGCATTCCACTGTAAATGACATCAGACACAGAGAGCAGGCAAAAACCAGGCAAAACGCTCACATTTTTATATGCCGCTTTTCCACCTTCACCAGTGAACACAGACACTGGGTGTGGGTCTTAAGTGTCTTGGGATTTCAACTAGCAACCTTCTGATCAGTGGGCAAACTCTCTACCAACTGAGCTACTGTCTTGCCCAAGGACACAACGGCAGCATTCATCTGTAGGAGCTGGAATCGAACCGTCAACCTGTGAGTCAATGGATCTGACAGTTCAACCAGTGATGTTAATGTCGAGAGCGGGATTCGAACCGGCAACCTTCAGATCAGTGGGTTGAGTCTGTGTGTTTTCTGACAGTTTAAAGCGTCTCTTAACAAAATGGAGGTGTAAATCAGACGAGCGGTCGCCCTTCACAGTTCGGTTGCTAGGGAACAGTTTAGGAGTTCCTCAGCAGCCCGAGTCTAACCAGGAAGTACATTTATAAACATCACCGAAGAGGAACTGGAAAGATTTTTGGCGGTGTGTCTGTCATCTGCTTCTCTACAGAACATAAATGTACTTATCTCCATGGTGACTTGCAAATTACAGGTTAAATCTGTGGAGAGGAGACCACGTTCACAGTGAAAAGGCATGATCATTTGTGTGATTGTAATTAAATAAAAGTAAGATATTTTAGTTTAATACCAGACTTTGTAACAATCCAGACAAAGAGATAAGGTCGATAACACCAGGACTAAACCAGGACTAAACCAGGACTAAACCAGGACTGAACCAGGACTAAATCAGGACCACACCAGGACTAAACCAGGACTAAACCAGGACTAAACCAGGACTAAACCAGGACTAAACCAGGGCTAAACTAGGACTGAACCAGGACTAAACCAGGACAAAACCAGGACTAAACCAGGATTAAACCAGAACTGAACCAGGACTAAACCAGGACTAAACCTGGACTAAACCAGGACTAAACCAGGACTAAACCAGGACTGAACCAGGACTAAACCAGGACAAAACCAGGACTAAACCAGGACCAAACCAGGTCTAAACCAGGGCTGAACCAGGGCTGAACCAGGACTAAACCAGGACTAAACCAGAACTAAAACAGGACTAAACCAGGACTGAACCAGGTCTAAACCAGGACTAAACCAGGTCTAAACCAGGACTAAACCAGGACTAAACCAGGCCTAAACCAGGACTAAACCAGGACTTCCTGAAGATGTGGAACAGGCCTCTACTTGTCTTTAAAAAAGTAGAGGTCAATGTTTAAATCCAGGCTCAAACTGTTCTGTTTAGCTGCTGTGACTGAGAGTTTTTTATTCTACACTTTTCTCTTTTAATGTTAATTTTATGATGATTATTTGTGATTATTTATGAGTTGATCTGTTGTATTGTGGTTTTAATGTCTTTTTTATTCTGTAAAGCACTTTGAATTGTGCTGTACAGATAAACTTGCCTTGACATGATATTACACGTCTTCTATTGTTCAAAAATACCTTAAAAAACTTGCATTCCCACAGTGAGTGTCGCCTCTCCACAGATCTGGACTAAAACTCCCACTTCCTTCAAAAAATCCCATGCGTCCCGTCATATTAATGGTTTATTTAAGAGAGTTTTATTCATTTAGCGCACCACTTTTTCACCAACTGGACATTTGGACAGCACTAAAATACTAAAAATGGCGTGACCCCTGCATAGCGCCCCCTGCAGGGAGTGGCGTGGACATGCAGACACAGCCTAAGCGTGACTCTCTCGGTGTCACATGACGTTCTCACCTCATGACGAAGTCGGCCTGATCGATGTCCCGCCCGCATTTACTGTGACGGAGGATGCCGCCGTTCCCCACCACGGCGCAGCGCTTCAGGGGCAGCTGCAGAGGGTTGTCCTGAGAGAGACACACACAGGTACGAGTCCGGTTAGGAGTGAGAGAAGGACTGTGAGCGGCTACAAATAGTATTTAAAGGTGCTATATTACACAAAACTGACTCTTGTGAGGTTAGAGTCGTGTTATAAGGATGTATTTTGTTTCATTTTCACATGTTTGAGTCACACTTTATTAGTCAAAATGCTCTGTTCCACCTTGTGATGTCATGAAGTGGTAGTTTTCAAGCTCCTTTTACCTTTAGTTCAGTGCAGATTGGCAGCTCCACCTCTCCAATCATCCAAGTTCTATATAATTTGAGTTATTACAAGGTGGTAGAGCTGGTACTTCATTGCTTTTTTAGAAACCAGTAACACCTCCCCGAGACGAGTCCTTCCTCTTAGACACACGTCTCACCACTTTACAGAACCTGTTTTCTACTCCGAGCACTTCTGCAAACATCTACTATCTGTGTGACTTATTCTCAAGTGTGTACCTCTGTTCACCGTGGGAAATAGTTGTGATTCGTTAATGTGGAGCATATATTTTAAGGTTAATTGCGGCCCAGCCCAACCCGTGTTTCCACCTGCGTGTCTCCTACACGGCTCTTTGTGGTGACGTTTACAGAGACATCAGGTCTGGTTTAGTCCTGGTTTAGTCCTGGTTTAGTCCTGGTTTAGTCCTGGTTTGGTCCTGGTTTGGTCCTGGTTTAGTCCTGGTTTGGTCCTGGTTTAGTCTGGTTTAGCCCTGGTGTGGTCCTGGTTTGGTCCCGGTTTGGTCTTGGTTTAGTCCTGGTTTAGCCCTGGTGTGGTCCTGGTTAGGTCCTGGTTTGGTCTTGGGCTAGTCCTGGTTTAGTCCTGGTTTAGTCCTGGTTTAGTCCTGGTTTAGTCCTGGTTTAGTCCTGGATTTGTCCTGGTTTAGTCCTGGTTTAGCCCTGGTTTAGTCCTGGTTTAGTCCTGGTTTAGTCCTGATTTGGTCCTGGTTTAGTCCTGGTTTAGTCCTGCTTTAGTCCTGGATTTGTCCTGGTTTAGTCCTGGTTTAGCCCTGGTTTGGTCCTGGTTTGGTCCTGGTTTAGTCCGGTTTAGTCCGGTTTAGTCCTGGTTTAGCCCTGGTTTGGTCCTGGTTTAGTCCTGGTATAGTCCTGGTTTAGCCCTGGTTTAGCCCTGGTTTGGTCCTGGTTTGGTCCTGGTTTAGCCCTGGTTTGGTCCTGGTTTAGTCCTGGTTTAGTCCTGGTTTAGTCCTGGTTTAGTCCTGGTTTACTCCTGGTTTACTCCTGGTTTAGTCCTGGTTTAGTCCTGGTTTAGTCCTGGTTTAGTTCTAGTTTAGTCCTGGACACAGACGTTTTCTAATGTAGAAGTCAGTCGACATGTTTCATTTTTGAAGCTGTTTTAAATGAATATTGTGATTTAAAATGTGTAAATTATAACATAATGATCCTCGGGCGACACAAGCTCAATGTGTCTGATAGTAGAAGAGAATTAAAGCCACAGTAAGACACATTTGTTATTTAAGGTTTGGCCTGTGCTCCAAAGACAAGGACTGGTACATTTCCAACTGTCTCATTTAGGGATAAATAATCATATCAGTTTATATAAATGTAAAAATCACCTTTATGATTATAACGGCTCTTTAAACATGGAACCTGTTCATAAAATTAAAATTACAATTATTCACATCCAGAACATTTTAAAACAGAAACAGCTTTAACAAACATCGTGATTTACTCTTTAATCACAATTATTTTGGCCGTGATAATCGTGACACATGTAAATTCTTCTGTGACGTCTCTTTTCTAATGTTCCTCAATGTTTCCTCAAATAATTATACTCGACTTTTGACTTTAAATCTGAGTCATTATTAAAGGTCCCACGTTACGCTATTTTCTGATCTATGTTCTAATGTTTCCTCATCACTTTCCTCATTATCTTTTTATATGTTTAACACACAAACCTGCATATTTAGGCTGAGTTCTTCTCTCAAACTGAAAACACTCTGCTCCACCTCGTGATGTCATCATGTGGTGATACAGGAAGTGCTCCACTGCGTTTTTAAACTCCACACACCTTCATTACTAGAATCATTTGGATCATTTCACCACTGGAATTCCCGATATCTACTGAAATAGAGATAAAAGGAAAGCTTTGGAGATGTTTTTGAGGAGGTAGCAACATTATAACATGATTTAAAGCTCACAAGAGTCAGTTTTGTGTAATACCTGAGCTTTAAAAGAATACTGTACACACAACCTCATATTTCCATCTCATTTGTTCACATGCACCTGCCGCACTTATGTAAATATGAGCCAGTTACACCCACACACCTCCTGCCACTTTTGTGTCACTCTGACTAAAACCACAAATGCACAAACACGGATTACCACCGTGCAAGGAAGTCAATGTTCTCATTATCTGCCTGGTAGAGCGTTCACCTTTACCGCCCCGGGGTCCACTTCTCGCCCTCCCTCCGCCTCCCTCCATCTCTCTGTGCGTCTCTCTGTCTCTGAAGCGGACCCATATTGCACAAAGCCAAACGTCTAGTCTAAAGAAAGATCAGATGTTCCATGTGGGCTGGATACGGGACTCAACAAGTGCATGAAATGAACTCACCACCAACAAAACAAAAGCGGAAACTGTTCCTCAAAGTGTTGCCTTAATAATAAAACTCAGATTGATTTAACAGATCTAAACCAGGACTAAACCAGAACCAATCCAAGTCTTTATAATGATGTGTCTCTATATTTTTCACAAGTATAAGACACATAGTCCAGTATTCACCCATGGACCACATAAATGTACTGGACACTGAGGGAGGACAACAGTGACGTGTAGTGAGGGGAGGACTCACCTGTCATCACAGAGAAAAAATAAATGGTTATATTTATCCAATGATTTGTGCTATAAAGTTATTTTCTCCTTAAATTTATTTATTTTTTATTCAAAATTGCTGAATTTTTATGTTTACCGTTGAAATACTGAAGAGACTCGTGGTGAGGCACAGGCCGTTGGTGCCTCACATGTTCTGACTGTGCTGTAGCAGTGACGCTGCTGCTTTAAGGCTGTGAAAAGGGGTGAGGCACGCAGTTACCCTGCCTCATGTTAGGGGGCGCTTGTGAGCCCAGGGGTAACTCCTGGAGCCGCAGAATAGTGACAGCAAGATACAGTTTAGAGTTAGCAAATCAAGTTTATCAATCCGTTCACTTTTTTCTTCTTGTCTGACTCTACTTTTCAAATAGAGGAAGATACATATTAAAGCTCAAACAGTTTTCTAAACTGGACTTTCGGTCGAAGCAGAAGGTTATAATTAAAGGAAGAACAACACTAAAGGAGCTAAATGGTTTGCTCCAGACGACGGGACTAAAGACTCGCTCTTTTCAAACAGAGACGTATGAAATGATAAGAAATTTAATGACTTTAATCCATTGAAAATTGGGGAACCAGAATAAGGATAAAAACAATACAAAACCAACTTTTTATTTCATACTATTAGAGCCATTTCATACAGACTTCTGAACTTTTATTTTGAAATTCTTTTTTATTCTGGCCCCAAGTCACTGGGAGAGAAACTGACCCGGGGCCAAATGTGAGACACCGGGTTTATATGTTTGTAAATCTGTGACACATCAGAGCCTCATGAACCTCACACACGTCACTGGAGTACACAGATATACGACACATGGGAACAGAAAACAAAGTATGAACATTTAATATGGAGAATTTTTTGAGAGGATTAAATTATTAGTCAGTCAAAAAGTGCTAACACTAACAGGAGCGACCTCCGGGAAAGAAGTCGCCTGATTTGTCTCTTATGTGGCGGCTAGCAGGTTAGCTATGTTCATTATGTTGATTTACAGACACAATAATGAAATATAAGACTATTTACTGGTCTAAAAATGTGTCTTTTTGAAGGTATTTTTAACCATAAAGACAAATATATTTTAAAAAAAACATAGATATAACGCGACACTGTGGGACTGTGGAGTCGAAGGAAGTGCAGCCCACGATCATTTCCTGTTTGTAACGCGGCGGTTAGCAGGTTAGCTGTGTCCTTTTATATAAACAGTCTATTGTTTCGAGTTTATTGCTAAGTGTGAAAATAGAGTTTGAAGCAGTACTTGAACAGAAGCAGCTCCCTCTCTCCTCACACTGCACCCAGAGCTCAGTCAGGTCTATGTATAGCAGCTCTGGTTGATTTTGGGCAAACCACCAATTAAGAGTCAAAGCCTTAATTGGTAGATAGGAGAGCGATGCCCAGAGCTGCTGCTGCCGGCAGCCGGGAGCCGCCTGTGCCCAAACCCACAATCACACCAGTGTCACGGAGAAGACGAGGAGTGTGTGTGCACGTTTATCCACTCAAGTGAGGACTTAAACTGGTAAAGACAGTCATTTATGGAGTCATTTTGTGTGAGGTTAAGGCAGGGTAGGGCCACAAGCAGAGGTGGGGATGGAGTAAGAGTACTGCAACTGGAAAATGTATTACTTAAAGAGGACCTATTGTGCTTGTGTTTGCTAGTGTGGAGGCTCGTTTATCGTGGGGGCTACGTTCTCAAAATAACCCACAAAAGGCGAAATCTGCAAAGTATCAGCTTTATTTTTACAATTATTCTATATGTTTCTTGTCTGTAAAACCCCTCACCACACACTTTATACACTTTTCTCACACAGGCATTAACATTTTCTCACATTTCTCTCTTGTTTAAACACAAAGTTCAAACCTTCGTCGGTGCCTTTGTCGGTGCAGAACGTTTCATCGACATTGTGGGTTTTGTCGGGGAGAAAACTTGCAAACATACAGCACTTCAGAGTCACACTGCGATCCAACATTTATGTAAATTTGTCTGACACATTCTGTACTGTACAGGAGACACGGAGGAGACTGATGGACAATGGTCTACAGTCCCTCAGCCAATCAGGAAGCAGAACACAATGGTCTACAGTCCCTCAGCCAATCAGGACGCAGAACACAATGGTCTACAGTCCCTCAGCCAATCAGGACGCAGAACACAATGGTCTACAGTCCCTCAGCCAATCAGGACGCAGAACACAATGGTCTACAGTCCCTCAGCCAATCAGGACGCAAAACAAAATGGTCTACAGTCCCTCAGCCAATCAGGACGCAGAACACAATGGTCTACAGTCCCTCAGCAATCAGGACGCAGAACACAATGGTCTACAGTCCCCTCAGCCAATCAGGACGCAGAACACAATGGTCTACAGTCCCTCAGCCCAATCAGGAAGCAGAACACAATGCACGTTCATATAATGACGCCCGTGGATCATTCTGTTATAATTTGCACGTTTTAAATCGCAATATTCATCTAAAACGACTTAATAAAAGAAACAAATCCACTGACTTCTGTTAGAAAACTGCGGTGTCCAATAGGAGCTGACGTCGCCGTAAATGTCATCACAACAAAGAGCCGTGGAGCTGCCGGCGCCCCCTGTGGACAGCTGCACATCGCACTAAAGAGTGAGCAGCAGATTCTTGTTCATTTGTACCAAAGTAACTACGCGACGCTGCCGAATCCTACGAGTATCATCGACTAAGAAAATAAAACAGAAGAACAATGTAAGCACGTCACATGTGGAGGTGAAAACGGGGGTTGATCGTCAAAATGGCGTCTTGAGAATAATCGATTAAAGATTAAACTCAAACACGAATCCCTCCAAAAGCAACTTCAGAGGCTCAATGAGGAGAAACAACTATAACATGGTTCAAATAAAAGTCGATTTTGCAGAAAAGGTCTGATTTAAAGGTAAGTAACTGATTTTTACACATGTGTTTGAGCAAAATGTGTCTCTTCCCAGTTCAGATATGTTACATAAGCAGCTCTAGAGGTCAAAATAAGTCTGCGGCGCGCTGTCTTCATCTAATTACAAAGTATTTCATTGTCCCATAATCAGGAAGTGCTGGATTACTCACTGTATAAACTCATCATGGTGAGTAATTAGGATGCTCTGAATGAATTAGGTGAGTGAGGAGTAACTTTGGTCCACTGCAAACTGTAAACGAACTGCTTCTTTTTTCATATTTTAAAGAAAATTAGGCCTTTAAAGGTGCACTGTGTAACTTTTCTAGCGGAGAGTTTGCCACCTGCTTCAGGATTAAACTGTTTTAATCAAGATTTCAAGATTTTAATCGAGCTGAAATTGTGATAGTTCTGTTTCCCCCAATCCAGATCCATGTTCCAGTCCTTCTTTTGTCACCTCCCTGTTTTCCCTGCAGCTGCCTCTCGTTTTGCTAATCAGCCCAGGGTTGCCTATATATACTCCCTCACTGCAGTTAGTTCTTGCTAGATTGTTGAACAGTCAAGCCCTGAAAAACTCTGACATACCTGTTGTATTTCTGATATCCTGAATCTGCATTTGAGTACCTGTTCCCTTATTTAAATTCCCAGTAGTGGAAGACATTTCTGTTTATATTAAATAAGACCTTATCCTCAGTTGTATTACCTGCTCAAGGACACTTTCCGTTGTAGTTAACATTTGATTGCTCTATTGTGTTGCGTTTGAGTCCAGTTTTCCCCCCCGTGACAGAAATGAGAAAAAAATACCTTAAAGTTCCAGTTAAATTCCACACAAATTCTACGCATTTATTCAACTGTCATTTATCATTCCCCCAAAATTAAAATGTGACCGAGAAGTGGTCTCCCTCTCCACAGATCTGATATACACCTTGACCTATTAGCTTGTTTCCATGGAGATACATAGATTTCCCGCCATATCGTCGACAAGCAGAAAAGTTCCACAGTGTACCTTTGTATATCGGAGTAAAAAGTACTGTGTGCAAAAATATCTAAGTAAATGCGGCTGATTAAAGGTCCGCGACTTCTCTGGTGAAGTCTGTCACTGCTGTGCCTCGAATGTTCCACAGTATGGCATTAAACGTATCTGTTTCTGTGTCGACAGGTGACAGCACAAAGCCAACCTCACAGTCAGTTCAAAGAGAAGACACACGAAAATAAAGGCAAAAGAGATGTTTAATGCCATAATCAGGAACATTTCAGGTAAAGCGTAGCGTAGTTATGAAGCGCAGCGTGAAAAAAATGTAAATGAGGATGAGGAAAAACAAAGCTAGGGCTAAAAAAATGGAAAAATACACATTAAAATCTAGGTCTATGTCTAATCTATGTGATGTATGTCCTCATAGCACACGCAAATGTACAGCGTATGTGTGTGTGCGTGATTTTGTGCGTGATCTGAGTCTCCTTTGACGCTGTCGATCATGGGATCCTCTCACAGAGACCAGAGGACGGGGTGGGCATCTCTGCTACGGCACTAAACTGGTTCGAGTCCTATCTAAAAGACAGGGAGTACTTTGTTGAGAAACTATGTCTTAAATCACATGATCCTGACTTGTGGGGTGCCCCAGGGGTCAATCGTGGGACCCCTTTTGTTCAATCTCTACATGTTGCCAGTTAATACACAGCTAAACTCAAGACTGAAGTCATAGTGTTTGGTCCACAGAAAAAAAGAGAAAGTGCTCTTTAAATCAGGCAAGAAATATAGTGGTAATAATGGACTCAGACATGAACTTTAACAGCCACATCAAATCAATAACATCTGCAGCTTTTTACCGTCTAAAAATACTGCAAAGATCAAAGGTTTACTGTCAAAACCAGACTTGGAGACTTGTCCACGCATTTGTCGTTTCAGTTTTCTGCAGTTAAAACCTGGAACATTCTTCTTGACGATGTGAGACAGGCCTCGACTTTGACAATGTTTAAACCCAGGCTCCAAACGGTTCTGTTCAGCTGTGCACACGACTTCTTTTTTAATGATGATTATCTATGTTTTGATTGGTTGTATTGTGGATTTTAATGTCTTTCTTATCAGTAAAGCTCTTTAAATGACTTTGTATGAATTGTGCTGTACAAAATAAACTTGCCTTGTCTTGTTTTGCGTGTGTATCATTGAAGCTAAGCAGTACTTTGGCTCCTAACTATAGCCTGAGCCCATACTGACCACAGTATGTCGCAACTCCCGCGGAAATTCACTCATACTAAAAAAAGTTTGATGTTTTTCCTAGTAAATGATAATATCTGGAAGTGGAAATGGGAAAAGGGAACATGATATCTGATCCAAGTGTGGAATTTCAACTGTACAACAATGCAGCCATTTTGTAAATCAGTAGAAATACAAACAAGTTTAATGAAAATGTCGCCTAATCCTCTCAAAAATCAAGTAGAGATCGAACAGAATAGAACTCACTCTTTAAAATACAATCATAGACGATATACAGTTGTCCCTCGCTATATTGCGGTTCACCGTTCGCGGCCTCGCTGTTTCGTGCATTGTGTTCTGCGTCCTGATTGGCTGAGGGACTGTAGACCATTGTGTTCTGCGTCCTGATTGGCTAAGGGACTGTAGACCATTGTGTTCTGCGTCCTGATTGGCTGAGGGACTATAGACCATTGTGTTCTGCATCCTGATTGGCTGAGGGACTGTAGACCATTGTGTTCTGCATCCTGATTGGCTGAGGGACTGTAGACCATTGTGTTCTGCGTCCTGATTGGCTGAGGGACTGTAGACCATTGTCCATCAGTCTCCTCCGTGTCTCCTGTACAGTACAGAATGTGTCAGACAAATTTACATAAATGTTGGATCAGTGTGACTCTGAAGTGCTGTATGTTTGCAAGTTTTCTCCCCGACAAAACCCACAATGTCGATGAAACGTTCTGCACCGACAAAGGCACCGACGAAGGTTTGAACTTTGTGTTTAAACAAGAGAGAAATGTGAGAAAATGTTAATGCCTGTGTGAGAAAAGTGTATAAAGTGTGTGGTGAGGGGTTTTACAGACAAGAAACAGAGAGAATAATTGTAAAAAGTAAAGCTGATACTTCACGGATTTCGCCTATTGCGGGTTATTTTTAGAACATAACCCCTGAGATAAATGAGGGACCACTGTATATAAATGGACGTAGCTAACATGCTAGCTGGCGCGTTCCAAATAGGAAGTGACTCTGGCTCGAAATTCACTTTGCATTGAAAAATTCTCATCCTTGTCTCTGTACCTGCTGCTGTCAGACTCGACATTTTGGTCTTAAATGTTCGTATTAACCCTCTACGTGATCCTGGGGTTTTTATTTCACTATTTTGTCCGTAAATCAAGATATGAACATTAATAACAGACAAATCGGATGCCTTCTTTCTCTGAGGTCGCTCCCTTTAGCGTTAGCAACAGGTTTGATTGACATCGTTGCTAAGCATCCACTCCCTGGTAAAACAGTGGTGCGGGCAGGAAGGGGCGTTACCTTTCAACATCCTCACTCCTGATTGGCTCTGTGGTTGCTATGATACTCTGTGGTTGCTATGATACTCCACATTTGCCCCTATACCTGCTCTAGCCTCGATGAGCTTCATTTGGCTGGACCTAAACCGCTGTGGGTGACGTCACATTCACTCAGTTCACTTCTTTACACAGTCTGTGGTTGAAATGTGGTCTCAGACTTGCTCTGATATAGATTTTAAATACTTGAGTGATACTTTCAAACCATCTAGTTTCAGTATTTGTTTTAGAGTCTTGGTGTATTTTTATACCTCTGTATAAACTATGTTACACCACATTTTGACATATATATTTCAAACGAGATCAGTATAAAGTACAGTGTTAATGAGTCTAAGGCACAATTTGACAAACCAAACCAAACCAGTGGAAGGTCTTTTATTATCTGTTATGCTATTGTCTCACAAATTTGATATATTAAACTTACAATTCCACCATTTTCCTTGTGTTTTATGTTGGAAAATGGCCGCAGCACTTTCTAAAGCCACAGGGAAAAAGTTATTTCACTCGTGTTTATATGTGCGGACTGAGAAAACACAAAACCAGTGCCAGTTTTTGTTTCATGTCGGCCCAGTGATCACAGACAGATTTAACCAGCAAATTCCCCCATAGAAACCTGACAAGAACATAAACCGTTTGAGGTTTCCGCTTCCTGTACATAGGCGACATTTTGAGGACTTGTTACTATCCAAAATATATACTCGTTGTGTTTTGTTAATCGTTAAGGTGAAGAGCACATGAAATCTGACCAAATGTAGCCATGTTGTAATCAAAAACAGACCTGGAGTTGTGTTTTGTTTTATTCACAAATTCTGAGTTCTGCTGTCAGACCAAAAACACTCTGTTCCACCTTGTGATGTCATCAAGTGGCAATACAGGAAGTGCTCTACTGTGTTTTTAGACTCCACACACCTTCACTAGAATCATTTGGATCATTTTTCAGCTCTGGAATTGCCAATTTCTACTGAACAAAGGGTAAAAAAGAGATGTTAACTTGAAAAACTACCACTTCATGACATCACAAGGTGGAACAGAGCATTTTGACTAATAAGAAGTGAGTTGAGTGTTACTCAAACATGTGGGAATGAAACAAAACACAACTCCAGGGCGTAATATAGGACCTTTTAATGAAAATTCGGCCTAATACTAAAAAAACGAGTCACTAATCTTTCATGTGACATACTAAACCTTTTCTTTACACTGAATATCCCACAGTATGGCATTAATCTTGTGTATCTTGCATTTATTTCATTAGAATGACAAACTAATACAGACTAATTTTGTTGTTGATTGCGTTTAATCTCACCATGATATAATATTTGCCCTCAAAATGACTGTCCCGCATATCATTTATCGAGCTGCGTCGTCATAGCAACGGCTGCGTCCTATACAGTCCAGCTCTTTCCATTCTGCGCGTTCTTTTATGTTCTCCACTCCTCCCCCACTCGTCCTGAATGAGCACGCCCCACTCAAGCCGGCAAATTAGGGTCAGCCCCACATCCCGTTTGTACAACCAGGATATGAGCCGGAGCATCCGCAGCCTCGCGCGCTTCATGAAAGGACCGGCGTTATTAGCCAGGAGTGCGTATGCCTATGGATGAGATCGCCATAGCAACGCCACTTGGAAACAGGACGTGCAATTCTGTCCCATTAAAAGAGCGAAAGCCACCCTCACCCACGCAGGGGTTTCAGAGTGAGGATGAGTTAGCGCGGCTGCCGATGGCAATTAACAACTGAAAACAACATATTCTTTCTATTTAAGAATAAAGTCCTCAAAATGTCGCCTATAACAGGAAGTTGAAAGCCATGGATATATAGGAAGGTTACAGAAATACTTGGGTGTGATTTCTTCTAAAAACGCCAGGATCAGGATGTAAAGTAGGTTAATATGAACATTTTAAGACCAAAATGACGAGTCTAACAGCAGCAGTTACACAGGGAGGAGCCACAGTTTTTCAATAGAAAGTGAATTGGAGCCAGAGTCGATGGAGCTGGAAGCACAGTTTAGACCTGCACACTGGTTTTTTTTATGCATTTGATTAGGTTTTAGCAGCAAAATTTGGTCTCGCAGGCTTTTTAACCTTTCTTTTTAAATATAGGCATCAGGGCTGCGAAATAAATCACAATTTAGGTTGTGATTTCAGTTATTACAAATTACAAACACGCTGCACTCAAAAATGCTTCTGAATATTAGATGAACTTTGGTTGAAAAGGCTTTGAGCGCTCATTCTGCCATTCAAAACCTGAGAAAAGGTTGTGTCATAAGTGAACAAGAGGAAGCTAACTTTAGCAGCTAAGTCAATTCAAAACAATGTGACAATTTTATGACTCAAATTTAGCTATTTTTTGTTGAATTAAAAGTTTCCATTATTCCACACATAGACTGATTATATAAATGGACATAGCTAACTAGCCGCCGTGTTCCAAATACAAAGTGATCATGGGCTGCGCTTCCGGCTTCATCAACTCTGGCTCCAATTCACTTTCTATTGAAAAACTGTCTCCTCTCTCTGTAGCTGCTGCTGTCAGACTCGTCATTTTGGTCTTAAATGTTCGTATTAACCCTCTACATGATCCTGGGTTTTTTATTTCACTATTGTGTCTGTAAATTAAGATATGAACATTAACAAGAGACAAATCAGGCACCTTCTTTCTCTGAAGTCGCTCCCGTTAGCATTAGCAACCGGTTTGATTGACAGCGTTGCTAAGCCGCCGCTCCCTGCTAAACCAGTGGTGCGGTTGGGAAGGGACGTTACCTTCAACAACCTCGCTCCTGATTGGCTCTTTGGTTGCTATGATACTCGCAGGCGGAATTCCAAAAACGCAACTTGACTCCACGTTAGCTGCTACAACTGTTAGCCTTAATTAGCTTCATTTGGAGCTGTGGGTGACGTCACACTCACTTAATCCACTTCTTTACGCAGTTTATCCGCCCCCCCCAAAAAAAATGAGCTGGTTTTCCTCTCCACAGATCTGATATATACTGATAGAGAGCATCACCTGCTTGTCTCCATGGTGATGGACAGGTTTAATGCCATACTAACAAGCAGGTGGCAGAACCTCCATCAGAAAAGTGACACAGTGTATCTTTACATTAGAGAAAACGTGCAAAACTACACTTTAATCTACAGCTCAAGTCAACGCAGCTGATTAAAGGTCCACAACTTCTTCGGTGAAGCCTAGAATGTTCCACAGTACAGCATTAAACCTATCAATCTCTATGCAGACGCGCAGGGATTTTGCATAACTTAAATTTAGCGTTTATTTTTTTGTTGAACTGACAGATCCCATTATTCAGAAACCATCCAGATTGCCTTGTTCTGATCGAGCGAAGATTCCTTGGTGTGGCATTACCGCAGGACACTCGAAACCAGGTCCCCATCTGCCTGAGTATTGACGTCTGTTCACTGTGGGGGCCCCGCTGTCCCGTGTGTCCCGTCAGATCTACGGAGGCGGCGCCCGAGTCCCGCGAGTGTCATATTGTGCTGGGTGAGGCAAAATCATTTCCTTCATCTGGACCTGGTTAGTGCTAATGTGAACACAGCTGTTAGCAAAGTGTGTGAGGGATTCTGCTATAACCTGGTTTCCTCCTCAAAAACAGACCTGGAGTTGTGTTTTGTTTCATTCACATGTTTGAGTGACACTTTATTATTAGTCTAACATCTCCAAAGCTCAAAACGCTCTGTTCCACCTTCTGATGTCATGAAGTGGTAGTTTTCAAGCTAACAGCTACGTTTTACAGCTCTTCTCTCCATCCCCACCCTCTCTCTCTCTCTCCTCCCTCTCCTCTCTCTCCCTCCCACTCTCTCTCCATCCTCACCCTCTCTCTCTTCTTTCTCTCTTCCCCCACTCTCTCTCCCCTTTTCTCTCCATCCTCACTCTCCTCCCCCTCTCTCTCTCTCTCTCTCCCCTCCCTCCCCTCTCCCCCCTCCTCTCTCTCCCCCCTCTTCTCTCCATCCACAGCCTCTCTCCCTCCCTCTCTCCTTCCCTCTCTCTTTCCTTCCCCCTCTCTCTCTCCACTCTCTCCTCCTCTTCTCTCCTTCCCCCTCTCTTTCACTCTCTTCTTTCTCTCCCTCCCTCCCCTCTCCTCTCCTTCCCCCCTCTTTCCATCCACAGCCTTACCCTCTCTCGTTCTCTCCTCTCTCTCTTTCCTCCCACTGTCTCTCCACACTTCTCTCCATCCTCACTCCCCCCTCTCTCTTCTCTCTCCCTCTCTCCCCCTCTTCTCTCCATCCTCACCCTCTCTCTCTTCCTCCCTTTTGTTTCCCGCCCATGAAAGAAAGAAAGAATGAACTTTTACACTTGGACAGGTAGAACATCACAGAGTTTCACACATGATCATATCTAATCTGAGCCTGACACATCAAATGGATTTAAAAAAAGTCCTCAAAATGGCGCCTATAACCGGAAGCTCAAAGTCGTGAATGCACAGTACGCTTGCAGAAAAACTAGATAGATCGAAACTGGGTGTAACTTCTTGTAAAGTAATTGCCGATCGCTACTGAACTAAAGGTCAGAGGTAGTTGTTCACTTGAAAACTACCACTTCGTGACATCACAAGGTGGAACGTTTTGAGGTTTGGAGATTTAATGAATGAAACAAAACGCAACTCCAGGTCTGTTTGTGATGAGGAAACTACAATATAACAGAGAAATCAGTGTAATATGAGCCTTTAATGATAGTACTGCTCACAAATATATAGTAAGAATAATTATAAAGTTTTATTATAATAGTAAAGAAAAGAGTCAAGACTTTTTCCGATACTACGATGATATTTTTAGGGAATACAAAGCCATTTTCAACACAAAAAGATAGTTTCTCTAACATTACAATGCTAGTAAGGAAAAGTACTGATACCAGAGCAAAAAATACTCAAGTAAAAGTAAAAGTATCACCTGAAAAAATCTACTTAAATGGCAAACTCCACTGTAGACGCCCGACCTGTTTAACCTGATCTCAGCTCCACGTAAACGGGCGACATTTTGAGGACTCCCCCCTAATCAAAAGATGTAACTCAGAGACTCGTGTGGCGATGTTTCGTTCTTACCTTTACGAACAGCGAGTACGTCTCATTGTTGACCACGTGCGAGTGGTAGAATTCGCCGTCGTACCACAGAACTTTGCCCATCGGCGAGTTCTCCTTGGTGACCGCAAACATCCTCCCGGGGTCGCAGCATTCGGACAGCCACTTCCTGTTAGGGCCAAACCGGACAGGAAGTTAGATTCTGGACATCTGGACAGTGAGCGGCCGGCCACACAACACAATATTATCTCTTATATCTGCTGAGTGTGGTACTCTGTGTATTTTTGTACTGCAAAGTTATACCTCTGTAGGAAAGTGGGAAGTTCTACAGGGTGGCCCAAAAGTCACTGACACTTTTAAATCTTCAGTAGCTCCTATAATTCTTCAGTTATACTCAACAAATTTTAGCAGTAGATAAACTGAACCTTCCCAGATTTTTGGCAATATATACAGTTATAATTGTTCACTTACACTTGAACTTATCACGACTTAAACTCGGGGAAATAAAAATAATGTTTTTTAAGTGTCCACCATTTTGGGTTTCACTCTGAACAGCCTGATCCAACACACTTTACAGAACATTTAAAGCATTTCCAGCTTATGGCTCTTATTTGATCCTCGATGTTACGTTTTAAGTGGTTTATTGTCTGAGGTTTATTCACAAACACCTTTTCTTTAAGATAGTTCCACAGGAGGAAATCAGGACGAGTCAGGTCTGTGGAGATCACATACTGCCCCCTGTCTGTGAAAAACACTTATTATTCCTTTAATGGCATTTATGGGGCATCTCTGGTATTAAAATGTCGACGGTAACACCTCTGGGTTTGTGAATTTGACCCATGTGACTCAAAGTACCACTGTACAATGAGGGTTCGCTCCTCGGTGCTGTATTTGCTCAGATTAATGTCGGAAGAGTCGTTCTAAATGCTCTGAAAAAATAAAAGAAAAATATTTAGAAACAAAAGAGTTATGTTTTTTTTTCAACTGTCAGTGACTTTTGGGCCACGATGTATTTTGAATTATGTCATATTAATATTTGGTATGTATAATGTATATTCAGTATGTACAATATTTATTCCAAATTCTATAAAAATGACCTAGTTATGTTGCCAGATATGAAGTATGAGGCATGATCAATCAAATATATGTCTTTTACTAATAACACGCAGGCCCATTGACAGAAATTTCGTGGGCCAGGGGCAAAAAGCCTCACATGGGCCCCCCTCTAATACACACGAATAGGAAGATGGTCCAATTCTGGGGCCCGGGACAACAGAACGCTTTGCTGAAATGTTGATTTATTCTTAATTACAAAAACACTGGACATGATGGACAAGTTGTTTATATTTTAAATTGGTTCTCAAGACAATTATCCAATCAGAGCGCAGAATGAGCCTTTGCGTTGCCAGATCCAATGTCCAATGTATGCTCAAACCTAAGAGCTGTGTGGTCATGTTTTGTGCCGCTGTCTCTTCATATTAAAGTGTTAAGTTGAAGCCTGGTGTGGATTTTTTAGGCAGCAGATCGAACAAAACAAAATACCGACCTGTGCTGGAGATTTAAGGCCGACAGCTGAGATATACTGTATTTTCCGGACTATAAGTTGCACTTTTTTTTAATATTTTTCACAGCACTTATATGTGAAATATAGTGGTTCCTCGCTGTATCGTGGTTCACCTTTTGCTGTTTTGGGGATTTTTTTGGTAAAAATTTACATCCTTTTTACATCGTATGAGCATTGTGCTTGTGATTCTGCGTAGACCTGATCTGGCTGATTGGGGACTGTAGACCATTGTGTTCTGCGTCCTGATTGGCTGAGGGACTGTAGACCATTGTCCATCAGTCTCCTCCGTGTCTCCTGTACAGTACAGTCTCCTCCGTGTGTCAGACAAATTTACATACATAAATGTTGGATCACAGTTGACTCTGAAGTGCTGTATGTTTGCAAGTTTTCTCCCCGACAAAACCCACAATGTCGATGAAACGTTCTGCACCGACAAAGGCACCGACGAAGGTTTGAACTTTGTGTTTAAACAAGAGAGAAATGTGAGAAAATGTTAATGCCTGTGTGAGAAAAGTGTATAAAGTGTGAGGTGAGGGGTTTTACTGCCAAGAAACAGAGAGAATAATTGTAAAAATAAAGCTGATACTTCATGGATTTCGTCTGTTGTGGGTTATTTTTAGACCATAACCCCCGAGATAAATGAGGGACCAGTGTATCTGTTTTTTTCTTCATTATTACGCTTATACTCCAGAACTTACGGTACGTCTGACTCTAGAAACAAACTCAATATGACTTTAAATACACACTACCTAAATCCCATTATGAATCAGAGCTAGTGCAGCCTTTTGCAGCTCAGAGAGTGCCTTCACATGAGGTAGGACCTGTCCGTTTACTGACAATGAGAACTCTATGGTCAAATACCTGGCAACCCGGGTTAAACTGTAAACTATAGTTAATCTTTAGAAACCGTACTTGTAAAATGTGAACTATCTTTGATCAAATAAAGCTCCACTGTACTTGGGTGATTTGTGTGATCTGCAGCTCTGTTGGTGCGTCTGCTTCGGTCTAATTCAGTTTCAGTGATGACATAATGACACAGTGTAAAGTAATGCTGTTATTCAGACATGGCACAGACTCAGATCAGCATGTTTCAGACCAATCCAGACTGTGATAAACTCCACTATTGCAACACTGGCTCTAGAATAAGAACAAGAAACGGATTTGAAACCAGTACTCAGTTTTGTTAAGTAAAAGTACAGATACAGAGGGAAAAATACTTTAAAAAGGTACATTTTACACTATTTTCTCATGTTATAATGTTTCGTCATCACAAAAAGACCTGGAGTCGTGTTTTGTTCCTGCACATTTACCCTGTTTAGTTTTTCTCTCAAACTGAAAACACTCTGTTCCACCTTGTGACGTCATCAGGAAGTGCTCCACTGTGTTTTTAAACTCCGCACGCCTTCACTACTAGAATCGTTTGGTTGATTTCAGCGCAAGAATTGACGATCTCTACTGAACTAAAGGTAAAAGGCAGTTGTTTGAGGCCGCGGTGAGAGCCAGAGCGGGTCCCGGGTTGTAGTTTCGTGACGCTCCGGTAGTTTATCGTGGACAAAGACGCTGAGATCCGACGTGAGTTCTGTTGGCGATTTATTTAACAGACACAGAGCTCTCAGCGGCGCAGTCTGTGGCATCGCAAGTAAATGCAGATAAAACTGGCGAGAAACTACCCATCCCTGACTCTCAAAACCCTGTGCCCCAGGTGAGTTCACACAGCCCCGCCCCCTCGGCTCTCAACCAATCAAACGCACACACGCAGCCGACAAGTATCAATTCATGACATCACAAGGTGGAACAGAGCATTTTGAGCTTTGACTAATGATAAAGTGTTACTCAAACATGTGTGAATGAAATAAAACACAAGTCCAGGTCTGTTTTTGAGGAGGGAATAACATTATAACATGGATTAAAGCGACAAGAGTCAGTTTTGTGTAATATAAGAGCTTTAAGTTAAAAAAAAAAATACTTTAAGAGTAAAAAGTAACAGTATTTCACCCAAGTCTTGTTCATTTGTGAAAGTGTAAAAGTAGTGATGTAGATAAAAATGACACGTTTTGTTCAACAGTAACAAAACGAATCAATTTCTTAGTTTTTCTCACGAATTTTGTGTTTTTACTTTTGTTTTGCTCAAAGTCGAAGCTTAAACTAAACAAAATATTCACAAAATATTCCCTCAAATCACACGAAAAGTACTTTTTACTTTTCAGTCCTGTTCGTAAATGCAGTGCAGTAGAAAGTACAGATACTGCTCTCAAATGTACTGAAGTAAAAGTCAAAAGTATCCACTGTAAAATGCACTTAAGTAAAGCACAGATACCTAAAAATACTACTTAAGCGCAGTACTTTACGACATGTACTTTGGTTCTTTTCAGCTCTGTCTGAAACATAATGAAACACAATCAAAGTTGAGGCTGGGAATCTAATTATTTCCATTTTTTTTCAAAGCATCAGTGATTTTCTTTGTGCTTTTTGATCTTTCCATCACTGCTCTGTCACTCAAAGCTTGCGGTTCAGAGGTCAGAGGTCAGAGGTCAGAGGGATACATCTGACTATTCTCCAGTTTAATGGCACTCGTGAAGTATGTATGTGTGCTTTAAAGATAGACTGATATAGACAGATTCTGCACCGTTCAGCGAAGATAAAATCCAATTAAAAATGTCTAATAATACACAGGGTACGTCCAGGTTTGGCCACATCGTAATTCAAACCGTCACTTGTTCATAATCCATCTGAAACTATATTACATAAGACATGAGCGTATCAGTCCCCATGTTCGAGCTTGTGGATTTCATTTGCAACAGCCTCCTCCAATCAGACCAGCTAATACGATTTAAATCAGTGAAGTCAAAAGTAAAAGTACAGATACCGGAGCAAAAACTAAAATACTCAGGTAAAAGTATCACAATGGTTCTGTTTAGCTGTGACTTAAAGGCTTTTATTTCTCCTTTAATGTTAATCTTATGATGATTTTCTATGTTTTCTTTTGTTGTATTGTGATTTTAGTGTCTTCTTTGTTCTCTAAAGCACTTTGAATTACCTTATGTACCAGTTGTGCTGTACAAATAAACTTCCCTTGTCTTGCCAAATGCAGAAGTATTAAAGTACCTGTTTAAAAATGCACTTAAAGAGTAAAAAGTTCATGTATTTCGAGTCTTATAAAGCTTCAAATGTGGTGATTTCGACACAGATTTGTGCAAAAACAACTGAATCAATCTTTTTTTTCCCCGCTGTTTTTATTTATTTCCTATGAACGTGTTAAAAATAAACCCTCAGCCTTTTCAGCAGGTCTCAAACTATCATAAAAAAAATACTTTTACTTACTTTTACCAGCCCTGTTCATAAATGTAGTGGAGTAGGACGTACAGATACTGCTCTCACATGTAGTGAAGTAAAAGTCAAATATATCCACTGTAAAATGTATTTAAGTAAAGTCCAGACATCCATAATACATAGACCTACTTAAGCAAAGTACTTAAACCTATTACTTTTACTTAATTACATCCCACCACTGTTAGTCTGGTGCAGCCAACAGCCCAGAGTGTCCACAATTTTAATGTTTTTCGTGATGTTTCTGCCTGATACCTGCATTTAAACAGACTTCATGTCATATAATATAATAATAATCACCAGTCAGACCCCGGACAAGGCGTGACAAAGCGTGACTCCCCGGTACAAACTCCCTGTTGGATCATTTTGAGACGTTTCATGCCATTTCAGCTGCAAATCTGAAGCAAACGCATTGCAATGACGGGCTTCTCCCTCCTCCTGGCTCTTTGTCATGTGTATGGGCGCACAACGGGGGCCCCCATCCCCATCCACCGCCTCCTCCTCCACCTCCTCCACACAGAAAGGGAAAACAGAGATTCATCAACCCCGCCGCAGTGCTCTTTCCCCGGCCACAAACCTGAACAGATCGATGCCCGTCTGGTTCTTGGTCCACGCGTCTCCCTGCCTCAGCACCTCCTCTGCTACGTCCTTGTCTCGTGGGAGTCTATAAACGGGGTAAACGTAGAACCAGCAGAGCACCAGCAAGCACAAAGCGGCCCAAACCGATAGCTTTCCCCGGTAGCATCGCAGCAACATCTTCCCCTGCGTTATTCGTTCACACCGAGGTCAAAACGAGCGCTGGACTCAGTGCGTAAAAGCCTCAAATCCCCCAGAAAACGCCAATAAACGTCAGATCCCCATGGTTCATCCGAAGTCAATGAATGGTCTGCAGATGTAACCCTCGCGCCTCCGCCACGAGCTGCTCTGTAAATCCGTTATCCGCGCAAAAGGAGGTCGCTTCTCGTCTTTGCATTGCGCATTGGCACGTTCTCGCCGCCACCATCATTTCAGAAAAACGTGCAGGGGGAGTGGGCGTCCTGTGCCTGTGTCTGCTTCTGCTGCATCCCCCTGCGCTGTGTCTCTGTGTGTCTCTGCAGGGTAGGGGTGGCACCTGGCTCTGGATGCCCCCCCGGTGCGCCCTGGCTCGTCCTGGCTCGTCCCGCCCGCCCTCAGGCCTCCTTTGCGCCGCTGCAGCCCGATGGAAACACGCGCGCACTGCTCCGGAACCTCCAGAACCTCCAGAACCGGGCCAGGACAACACAAGTCAGCCCCCTCCACCTACACCTCTCCTGTCAACACCCCCTCCACCGAGACAAAGTGCTTCTTGTGCCCGAGAGGAGGCGTGAAGTTTGGGGAAGACAGTGCGTGACGGAACAGACGCGCGGCTCCAAAATAAAAGGAGAGGACTTAAACTGAGCCTAGGACTTAAACAGAGCTCAGAGGTTTAGCCTATAATCTAAATGCTATCATAATTATTTAAAAAGAGGACAGGATAGACCGGGTAGACAGAGGTGAGGCCAGGAAATGTCTATAAAACCTAATCAAAGCTCCACCCTGACCTGTTAAATGTGCTTCTTTAAAATATCTGGCAACTATATAGACATAATGATGGGAAGATTACTTTAAAGAGGTATTTATTGAACCCTGAGTCCACCCCTCCACCGGTCTAGCTGCATTCATATGTGTTTTGTAGCATATGGTCCAATCAGAGAGCTGCATTCTGAATACTCTGAATACTTTTACACAGAGTCACGCTTAAATTATAGTGTAAAAAAAAGCATAGGATGAAAATAAAACAGCCTTTACGTTTGTTTCGCTGTTTCATTTCATGAATTAGAGAAGTTAAAGTGTCACATGGCTCACCACAAGAGCAGAGTGTTGTGTTTTCTCAGTGTTTCTATGTGGTTTGAAGCCCACTCTGTGTCATCAAGTGCTGCAGTGGATTCCTTTGGTTTAGTAAAAGTAAAAGTAGGTGTAGTCTGGATATCACCAAATGAAAGAGGAACTGTACCTCAAAATATGTATTCTGTACTGATTTCTGTTCCCTCCCCACAGTGACTATTACAGCAGTAGTTCAACTACAGATGTATGTGTTCTTTGTACATCGACTACCTCATCTCGTTACCTGTTCTTTGGTTAAACACCCTATTGTGAAAAATAATTGCTATAGTAATTAACATTTTTCTGCTGCTGCTGCTGAGCCCAAAGCCTGGCTCAAGACAGAGAGACTGAGCCTTTTCTGTGGGAGCGTCCAGACTATGGAACAGCGCCCTCTGCCTGTCAGATCCTCTCAGTCTTTAATGTAGTTTAAAACCAGACTGAAAACACACCTCTTCTCCCTGGTATTTAAAACTAGACCCGCCTCTTCTCCAGTGACGTGCAGGTGAGGCAGTGCCTCATAAAGTTATTTTCTATTTAAATGAGCAATTTTATGATTTTTTTTTTTACTCAAAATCGCTGAATTTTTATGTTTATCGTTGAAATCCTGAGAAGAGACGCGTGGTGAGGCACAGGCCGTTCGTGCCTCACATGGACTGACTGTGCTGTAACTGCTGTTTTAACTCTTTAAGTGCTGAGCACATTATAGCGGCTGTGAAAAGGCGCCGGGTGAGGCACGCAGTTACCCTGCCTCATGTTAGGGGGCGCTCGTGAGCCCAGGGATTCTTGTAACTCCTGCAGAATAGGGGCCGCAAACTACAATTTAGACTTAGCAAGTCAAGTTTATCAATTCACTTTTTTCTTCGTGTCTGGCCCTACTTTTTAAATGGAGGAAGATACATATTAAAGCTCAAACAGTTTTCTAAACTGGACTTTTGGTCGAAGCAGGAGGTTATAATTAAAGGACCGAGACCAACGCTAAAGGAGCTAAATGGTTTGCTCCAGACGACGGGACAAAAGACTCACTCTTTTCAAACAGAGACGTATGAAATGATAAGAAATTTAATGACTTTAATCCATTGAAAATTGGGGAAACAGAATAAGGATAAAAAACAATATAAAACCAGCTTTTGATTTCATACTATTAGAGCTATTTCATACGGACTTCAGAACTTTTATTTTGAAATTCTTTTTTATTCTGGCCCCAAGTCACTGGGAGAGAAACTGACCCGGGGCCAAATGTGAGACATTGGTTTATATGTTTGTAAATCTGTGACACGTCAGAGCCTCATGAACCTCACACACGTCACTGATCGTCTCCCTGGTTTTTAACTCTAGACCTACTTCTTCCTGGTATTTAACATTAGACCCACCTCTTTTTTTTACATTTAACACTAGACTCACCTCTTCTCCCTGGTATTTAACACTAGCTACACAGGACATCTTGGTGTTTTATTGTATTTTTCCTGTGTATCGTGTTATATCTGTACATTTATTTATTTTATTTTGCGACTTTTACATGAAGCACTTTGATCAGCTCAAGTTGTTTTAAATGTGCTACAGAAACATTAACATCTCTATTTCTGCTCTGAAGTGTCCAAATGCACGTGAGTATCCAGTTCTCGCGTTATCACCTTCAGTGCACGTGCGTTAGTGTTTTATTTTGAGCGCGCGCTTCCTCCGCGTGGCCCGGTCTCGCGCGCGTCTTGACAGAGCCTCGCGCCCTGTCCCTTCCAGCGCTGGACACCCCGCACAGTTGGTCCATTAGCGCCCCCTGGAGTCTGTTCACACCTCTGGGCTCAAAAGGGCTTCAGTGGCAGTGACGTCACGAGCGCAGAGCCACGCCCCTGTCCGCGCGCACTGGTCATTCACGGGTCACAGGCTATTTTTACATCCAGCTAATGAGGCTGAGGCTGTGGGTGAGAGAGGAGCACCACAGCAGCTCTGTGTCACTCTGTGTCGCTCTGTTTCACTCTGTGTGACTCTGTTTCACTCTGTGTGACTCTGTGTGATTCTGTTTCACTCTGTGTGACTCTGTGTCACTCTGTGTGACTCTGTTTCACTCTGTGTGAGTCTGTGTCACTCTGTGTGACTCTGTGTGACTCTGTTTCACTCTGTGTGACTCTGTTTCACTCTGTGTGACTCTGTTTCACTCTGTGTGACTCTGTGTCACTCTGTGTGACTCTGTTTCACTCTGTGTGACTCTGTTTCACTCTGTGTGACTCTGTTTCTCTGTGACTCTCTGTTTCACTCTGTGTGACTCTCTGTTTCACTCTGTGTGACTCTGTTTCACTCTCTGTGTGACTCTCTGTGTCACTCTGTTTCACTCTGTGTGATTCTGTTTCACTCTGTGTCACTCTGTGTCACTCTGTGTGACTCTGTGTGACTCTGTTTCACTCTGTGTGAGTCTGTGTCACTCTGTGTGATTCTGTTTCACTCTGTGTGACTCTGTTTCACTCTGTGTGATTCTGTTTCACTCTGTGTGATTCTGTTTCACTCTGTGTGACTCTGTTTCACTCTGTGTGACTCTGTGTGATTCTGTTTCACACTAACTCTGTGTGATTCCCTCACTCATGTGACTCTGAAAAGATTCTGTTTTACTTTTCTTTTCAGTAGAAAGTACAAATACTGCTCTCAAATGTACTGAAGTAAAAGTAAAAAGTATCCACTGTAAAATGTACTTATATAAAGTACAGATACCTAAAATGTCTACTTAAGTACAGGACTTTACTACTTTTACTTTGTTACCTTCCAGCACAGCTCTAAAGGGAGATCTTTGTCCCTTCCACTGTCCCGTATGAAGATTTCAGATTGTAAAATGATTTTGTTTCCTCCTGTGAGCACATTTATGATGAGAAATCAAACTGAACAAAAATAAAACATAAATAATATTAAGTTGCACCTGTGTGTTTTGTCTTTAGAAGCAGCTGTAGTGAAGTGACGCTGCCCTCTAGTGGCCACACTGTGAAGCGCAGCCTGCAGCTCTTTACATTGTAGACTCAATATTACTGTGAGCTGCTGGGTTATATATTGTCTGGGTTATATGTTGTCTGGGTTATCATGTTTAAACAGATACTTTTACTTATATTTTTTCATGTGTTACTTTTATTTTTACTTAGTATTTTTTTTTTTTTTTTGCTCTAGTATCTGTACTTTTACTTAAGTAGCAAATGTGATGCTCAGGTCAATTTTTGTTGATCTTTCTGCTAATTTCCTCAAATAATCAAACTGGACTTTTGACTTTAAATGTGAGTCATTATTAAAGGGCCATTTAGTGCTGTTTTCTGATCTGAGTTCTTCTCTCAAACTGAAAACGCTCTGTTTCACCTTGTGATGTCATCATATGGCAATACAGGAAGTGCTCCACTGTGTTTTTAAACTCCACACACCTTCATTTCTAGAATCATTTGGATCATTTCAGTCCTGGAATTACCTATATCTAAAAGGTGAAAGGTAGATGTTACCTTGAAAACTACGACATCATGACATCACAATGTGGAACAGAGCGTTTTGAGCTTTGGAGATGTACAGACTAATATAAAGGACTAATAATAAAGCTCTATTTTGGACCTCGGCCCCTCTCTGTGGGCCCTTGGACAGCTCCTCTCTGTGGGCCCTTGGACAGTCCTGCTCTGTGGGCCCTTAGACAGCCCTGCTCTCTGTGGGCCCTTGGACAGCTCCTCTCTGTGGGCCCTTGGATAGTCCTGCTCTGTGTGGGCCCTTGGACACCCCTGCTCTGTGTGGGCCCTTGGACAGTCCTGCTCTATGTGGGCCCTCGGACAGCCCCTCTCTGTGGGCCCTTGGACACCCCTGCTCCATGTGGGCCCTTGGACACCCCTGCTCCGTGTGGGCCCTTGCACACCCCTGCTCCGTGTGGGCCCGTGGACACCCCTGCTCCGTGTGGGCCCTTGCACACCCCTGCTCCGTGTGGGCCCTTGGACACCCCTGCTCTGTGTGGACCCTTGGACACCCCTGCTCTGTGTGCCCTTGAACACCCCTGCTCTGTGTGGGCCCTTGGACACCCCTGCTCTGTGTGGGCCCTTGGACACTCCTGCTCTGTGTGGGCCCTTGGACAGCCCTGCTCTGTGTGGGCCCTTGGACAGCCCTGCTCTGTGTGGGCCCTTGCACACCCCTGCTCCGTGTGGGCCCTTGGATGGCCCCTCTCTGTGGGCCCTGTGCTGATGTGGACTTCACACTTGGCAGCAGCAGGGGCCCAGACTCAAGGTCATGGCTCAGTTTGGAGGCAGCTGCTCCCTGACCACACTGGACTGCAGGCCTATTCTTGAACTGGCACAATAACACTACAATGATTCAACGCCACAGTCTTATATTACAGACTCTCCGCTTTAAAAACACTTTAATGTGTGACCCAAACCGCTTCAGGTCTTTTCTTACGGGTAAAACCGGGTCAGGCAACTCATCCCGATAAAAGAGGCTGAACAGATTTAAGATTTGACTTAAAATATTGCCTAAAAGGTGCTATATTACGCAATACTGACTCTCATGAGCTTTAAGTCACGTTATTACACTGTTACCTCCTCAAAAACAGACCTGGAGTTGTGTTGTTCCACCTTGTGATGTCACGAAGTGGTAGTTAACAGCTCCTGAAGTTTATAATTTGACTTCCTGGTTGGACTTGGGCAGCAGATATGACAGAGAGGAGATCCCATAAGTGTGATTTATGACGATACGTAACAGTTATGGGGCACAAACTCTGCACATTCAGGCTGAGTTCTTCTCTCACACTCAAAACACTCTGTTCCACCTTGTGATGTCATCAAGTGGTAACACAGGAAGCGCTCCACTGTGTTTTTAAACTCCATTCTCCTTCATTTCTAGAAGCATTTGAATCATTTCAGCCGTAGAATTGACAATCTCTGTTGAACTAAAGGTAAAATGTAGCTGTTAACGTGTAAAAACTACCACTTCATGACATCACAAGGTGGAACAGAGCATTTTGAGGTTTCGAGATGTAGACAGAAAGCTACTCAAACATGTGTGAATGAAACAAAACACAACTCCAGGTCTGTTTTTGAGGAGTTAACGACTTTATAACATGGATTACAGTTGCCGTGTTACGAGAAAATACTGGCAAAATATTGACATAAGAAACATTAAAGAAGCCCATAGTTTTAAATCCTGGGTCAACATCGTTCTGAGAGGATTATGGGACGACAACTGACAAAACAAGAGAATGTCCAGACTGCAGACTGGACCGTCCCGACAGAAGCGGCTCCATCTACACCCCAAATATCTGCTTTAGCGATCACAATGCACGAGGATCACAGTCTGGACATAATCTCAGACGTGATCTCTCTGCGGCAGATTCAGAAATATCCAAATTTATGACTCAAATCGCTTCATGACTCACAATCCCAATCTTCTGGTCCTTTCAACACAAAAATCACACGTTTGGGAGTGAATAATGAGACCCTCACACATGTTTAACACACAAACCCTCCAGATTTAGGCTGAGTTCTTCTCTCAAACTGAAAACTCTGTTCCACCTCATGATGTCATCGAGTGTTAATACAAGCACTTAGCAACGCTGTCAATCAAACCTGT
Source organism: Periophthalmus modestus (assembly GCA_019594935.1). Classification (NCBI taxonomy): domain Eukaryota; kingdom Metazoa; phylum Chordata; class Actinopteri; order Gobiiformes; family Gobiidae; genus Periophthalmus; species Periophthalmus modestus. The sequence continues at coordinate 1,958,928 of JAIEZT010000054.1, forward strand.
TGCTAACGCCAGCGGGAGCGACCTCAGGGAAAGTAGAAGCCTGATTTGTCTGTTATTAATGTTCATATCTTGATTTACAGACACAAAAGTGAAATAAAAACCCCAGGATCATGTAGAGGGTTAATACGAACATTTAAGACCAAAATGACGAGTCTGACAGCAGCAGTTACAGAGAGATGAGACAGTTTGATGGAGCCAGAAGTGCACCCACGATCACTTCCTATTTGCAGTGCGACAGCTAGCAGGTTAGCTATGTCCATTTATATTTTACAGTGGTCGCTCGTTTATCGCGGGGGTTAGGTTCTAAAAATAACCTGCAATAGGCGAAATCTGCCAAGTATCAGCTTTATTTTTTACAGTTATTCTATAAGTTTCTTGTCTGTAAAACTCCTCACCACACACTTTATACACTTTTCTCACACAGGCATTAACATTTTCTCACATTTCTCTCAAAGTTCAAACCTTCGTCGGTGCCTTTGTCGGTGCAGAACGTTTCATCGACATTGTGGGTTTTGTCGGGGAGAAAACTTGCAAACATACAGCACTTCAGAGTCACACTGTGATCCAACATTTATGTAAATTTGTCTGACACATTCTGTACTGTACAGGAGACACGGAGGAGACTGATGGACAATGGTCTACAGTCCCTCAGCCAATCAGGACCCAGAACACAATGGTCTACAGTCCCTCAGCCAATCAGGACGCAGAACACAATGGTCTACAGTCCCTCAGCCAATCAGGACGCAGAACACAATGGTCTACAGTCCCTCAGCCAATCAGGACGCAGAACACAATGGTCTACAGTCCCTCAGCCAATCAGGACGCAGAACACAATGGTCTACAGTCCCTCAGCCAATCAGGACGCAGAACACAACAGTCCCTCAGCCCATCAGGACGCAGAACACAATGGTGAATCGCGATATAGTGAGGGACAACTGTACAGTCTATGTACAAAACACAACTCCAGGTCTGTTTTTGACGAGGTAACAACAGTATAACACGACTTAAACCTCACAAGAGTCCGTTTCGTGTAACACAGGAAGCACGGATGTTGTAGCTGTTGTGACGTGAACTTGACCCACAGGAGACCCGCGAACAGACACATTTATGTAGCACCTTCTCATTCACGTAAGCGCCGCAGGAGGAAAGAGCATAGCCGACAATGTGCAGATGCCGAGTCTCGTGTTAGCGTTAGCCTCAGTGTTAGCATTGGGTCCAGGGGAGAGTTGGGTTGCAGCAGAAATAGCGCTCCACCTGCTGAGGATCACAGTGAAAACACGACAGGAGGTGTGTTGTCTTAAAGTGCACTGTTAGCTTCTGACCCTGTTATTCTTTATCAATATATTAGCGCTTTGAGTGACTGGAAGGTGGAAAAGCGCTGGACAAAAATGAAACTATTTATCATTTACTTCTGGATTAAGGTGAATAAAAAGGCTGCCAGTTTGGTGAACCAGTCCGTCCTCTTTCTGTAACTACCCAGACTACACACATTCCAGAAAGTCATAATGTAGTAGTAGCAAATGTAGTTGTTTTTGGTATAGTAGTAGTAGCAGTTGTAGTACTTGCTGAGTACTAGTTGGTAATGTAGTTGTAGGTCCAGTAGTAGAGGTAGCAGTTGGTACACTTGTAGTTGCAGTGGAAGTAGCAGATGAAGTACTAGTGGTAGTGGGTATAGTTAGTATAGTAGTATAGTAGTAGTAGTAGTAGTAGTAGTCTGCAGAACATCTACCAGGACTCCTCAACCTTCTTTGCAGAACATCTACCAGGACTCCTCAACCCTCTGCAGAACATCTACCAGGACTCCTCAACCCTCTGCAGAATATCTACCAGGACTCCTCAACCCTCTGCAGAACATCTACCAGGACTCCTCAACCTTCTTTGCAGAACATCTACCAGGACTCCTCAATCCTCTGCAGAACATCTACCAGGACTCCTCAACCCTCTGCAGAACATCTACCAGGACTCCTCAACCCTCTCTGCAGAACATCTACCAGGACTCCTCAACCTTTTTTGCAGAACATCTACCAGGACTCCTCAACCCTCTCTGCAGAACATCTACCAGGACTCCTCAACCCTCTCTGCAGAACATCTACCAGGACTCCTCAACCCTCTCTGCAGAACATCTACCAGGACTCCTCAAACCTCTCTGCAGAACATCTACCAGGACTCCTCAACCCTCTCTGCAGAACATCTACCAGGACTCCTCAACCTTCTTTGCAGAACATCTACCAGGACTCCTCAACCCTCTCTGCAGAACATCTACCAGGACTCCTCAACCTACTTTGCAGAACATCTACCAGGCTCTCCTCAACCCTCTCTGCAGAACATCTACCAGGACTCCTCAACCTACTTTGCAGAACATCTACCAGGACTCCTCAACCCTCTCTGCAGAACATCTACCAGGACTCCTCAACCGTCTACAGAACATCTACTAGAACTCCTCATTCCTACATCTACCAGGACTCCTCAACCCTCTCTGAAGAACATCTACCAGGACTCCTCAACCTTCTTTGCAGAACATCTACCAGGACTCCTCAACCTTCTTTGCAGAACATCTACCAGGACTCCTCAACCCTCTGCAGAACATCTACCAGGACTCCTCAACCCTCTCTGGAGAACATCTACCAGGACTCCTCAACCCTCTGCAGAACATCTACCAGGACTCCTCAACCCTCTCTGGAGAACATCTACCAGGACTCCTCAACCCTCTCTGCAGAACATCTACCATCGCAGAGTCCACAGGAGAGCTGCCTCCATCATCAAGGACCCCACCTACCCCCAACATGGACTATTCACACTCCTACCTTCAGGCCGGAGGTTAAGAACTCTCTTTCCAACAGCCTCAGACTCTTCAACTGCTGAACAATAGCCATCAGACATACTTTGCACTATTATTTATTTGATTATATTTTTAAATGCTCTTTTTAACTTATTTATCTACCGAATTTTCTTTATACTTTGGTATCCAGTGTAGGCAGTAAAGTAAGAATATAGTGTTGGATCCTTAAACTTCTTTGAGCACTGTCATATGTTCCTGTTAGGACTTATATGTGGTTCCTTTAAGCATTTTTGAAATCATGGACAAAATTACTGTGAGAGAAAACTATTTTTATATAACTCTTTTCAGCATCTCCCTCATTTATTCCTGGCATAACTGCAAAGACACAAAAACAACAGGATAACATCATGTAAAGCCAATGATAAAACCCAAAATAGCTCCATCAGACCATTATCAGCTGGCCTCCTCTGTCAGGGCGAAATCACCGTCTATAAAAGTCTTCACAGTTGCATCAGTGGAAGATTAAAGAAACCTGATGCCCCGGATGAGAGACCGGCAGATAAACACATTATCTGACATCAACACACACTGAGCACAAAGCTGACAACACAAAGACACACAACACACAGCCTGCCTCAGAGACACACAACACACAGCCTGCCTCAGAGACACACAACACACAGCCTGCCTCAGAGACACACAACACACAGCCTGCCTCAGAGACACACAACACACAGCCTGCCTCAGACACACACAAACACACAGCCTGCCTCAGAGACACACAACACACAACCTGCCTCAGAGACACACAACACACAGCCTGCCTCAGAGACACACACACACAGCCTGCCTCAGAGACACACACACACACAGCCTGCCTCAGAGACACACAACACACAGCCTGCCTCAGAGACACACAACACACAGCCTGCCTCAGAGACACACAACACACAGCCTGCCTCAGAGACACACAACACACAACCTGCCTCAGAGACACACAACACACAGCCTGCCTCAGACACACACACACACAGCCTGCCTCAGAGACACACACAACACACAAACCTGCCTCAGAGACACACAACACACAGCCTGCCTCAGAGACACACAACACACAACCTGCCTCAGAGACACACAACACACAGCCTGCCTCAGAGACACACAACACACAGCCTGCCTCAGAGACACACAACACACAGCCTGCCTCAGAGACACACAACACACAGCCTGCCTCAGAGACACACAACACACAGCCTGCCTCAGAGACACACAACACACAACCTGCCTCAGAGACACACAACACACAGCCTGCCTCAGAGACACACAACACACAACCTGCCTCAGAGATACACAACACACAGCCTGCCTCAGAGACACACAACACACAACCTGCCTCAGAGATAAAGCAAACAGCCAAACAGAGAAGGACGTCACTGGGCTTAAAACAACTGTATATATAAATGGACATAGCTAACCTGCTAGCCGCCATGTTCCAAACAGGAAGTGATCATGTGCGCACCTCCAGGCTTCATCGACCGTGGCTCCAATTTCGTTTCTATTGAAAAACTGTGGCCCCTCTCACTCTAACTGCTGCTGTCAGACTCGTCATTTTGGTCTTAAATGTTCGTATTAACCCTCTACATGATCCTGGTGTTTTTATTTCACTATTGTGTCTGTAAATCAAGATATGAACATTTATAACAGACAAATCAGGCGCTTTCTTTCTTTCCCTGAGGTTTCTCCCGCTAGCGTTAGCAACAGGTTTGATTGGCAGCGTTGCTAAGCGCTCGCTCCTTTCTAAACCAGCGGTGCAGGCAAGAAGAGGAGTTACCTTCAACAGCCTCGGTCCTGATTGGCTCTTTGGTTGCTATGATACTCGAGGTCGGAAATTAGCTCCAAATTAGCCGCTATACCTGCTCTAGCCTCGATGAGCTTCATCTGACCGGAGCCGAACGCCGTGGGTGACGTCTCACTCACTCAGTCACTTCTTTAAACAGTCTGTGGTCTAACTATTGTTCACTCCTTATATATATATAGACTTTGTTTGGTTTGTTCTGGTCCCTCTTTAGTTTTCAGTGCCAATTTTGACTAGAAGTATGTGAACACGCTCATTAAATTCATGCAAATTCAGCCTGTTCTTTAAACCTTTAGACTCACTGTTTCACTCAGCTCTTCGTTTCATAACAGGAGATGAGTTTAAACCATCACTGTTCACTCTGGAAAAGCAGGTCGTCCATCGCGTCAGAAGAACAACACTGTAGAAATGTATTTATAAAATGTAGAGACGACAACGACAGACTGAACTTTGAACCCACGATCTCATGATTGTCTAAAATCTGTCTGCACTCGACCTGAAACGGGACGTGTCTGTGTGATTATAGAGCTGGAGTGTCATAGCAGTGAGGCCCCGGGACTAATATTAGATGGTGATGCTGCTCTATTGTTATGGGGAGGCTCTGGGTGTGGACTCAAGCAACTTTATCATTATCCAGGCTTTGATTGGGTTTTTTGCTGTTATTAAGTCACAAAAATACAGTATAAGCTCTTTAAATCTATAATTAACGTATTTAAAACAGTAATAATAGTAGAATATGATGGGTTTGTTTCCTTCATCTGGCAACTAACAATTTGTCTGGGTGGAGTCTGTGTCGTGACTAACCATAAAAGACTCACGTATGATTTAGAGTAATTATAATGAATAAAGTTGTAAGAAGTACTAGTACTGCAGTAGTATTTTGAGAACACTCCCGACAGTCACGTGATCAGTTCTTACACAATCCAACCATTCGTGAATTAATCTGCGGTGGACGATTCAAATCTTTTTCAACCTATATTGAACTGAATAAACTACAAAAACCTAATAGTAATATCCTTTACACAGTCATGTCTGTTTTAACACAGTACCGTCCGAGGGGTCAAAGGTCACGGGCATCAGTGTTGGTTTTGGGCCTTGCCGCTGACGTGCAGAGATTTCTCCAGGTTCTCTAAATCTTTTGATGATGTTATGGACCATAGATGATGAATTCCTTGCAGTTATACTTTGAGAAACATTGTTCTTAGATGGTTGGACTATTTGCTCACACAGTTGTTCACAAAGCGGTGAACCTCGCCCCATCCTTGAGAAAGACTGAGCCCTTCGAGGATGCTCCTTTTATTCCCGATCATGTTTCCAGCGTCCCAACTCCATGTTGTGTATTTCTTTCACATCCACATTGTTGTGACGGCACGTTGGTCCCATAGTGTGAGATGACTTCAGCGCAGCCTTCAGTGGTTCACTCTGACCCCCCCGGTGCCTTGTATTGGTCAGTATTTCCCTGTAGTGAGGAGTCAGGGGAGGTGACTATCGCCTGGAGCAGAGCCAGAGCTGGACATTTCCACCTCCTCTCATAAAAGCACATCATCGACCACCACCATCGCTGTTTGAAACTCTCCTGTGCAAAAACCCTCCAAGGTAAGACTCAGTTTTACTTTTACTACATTTTATGTCGCTCAAAAGTATTTCAAAACTCACTGAAGAAACAAGAGAGTGTTGATTTTTGGAGTTTTAAATATGTTGTGATCTATATTTCTTCTTTAACCTTGATATGAGTGTGTGCTAATCTCAAGAGAACGACATCAGCGTCTAGAGACTATGAGTAAAATCCAACTGACAAATAAATAAATACACTTTGGACCATAACAGTGTAAAGTTATGTGGGTTATTGTATTTTCTATGTAAAAGCAGTAAACATTTAATTTTTAATTAATTAAATGTATATTTTATTTAAATAAGATCCAGTAAATTCCAGTAAATGTTATTATTTTTATTTATTTTTTTTAATTATTGTGACTTTTAATTTTTAATTTTTTATTATTATTATTATTATTATTATTATTATTATTATTATTTTATTTTATTTTTATTTATTATTATTATTTGGGGAAATATTTAACTCACCAACTTTAAGTTTAGAAATGCCATAAATTTTTCCTAAATGAGTAGAACTGGCTAAGTACCAACGAAGACTCTTTCAACAATATTTATCAAACTGATTATCTTAAACTTAAATAAGGTGTTTTTTTTTATCTGTTCTTTTTAAAAATCCAAAGCAACAACTTGGATTTTTAACTTCACCCACTTAAAATGTATAAATTCATTCTACAGTATTTAAATAAAAAGGGGTGACACCAATAAGATTTTTTCCCTTCTCTTAAAGTCTATAATTATCTGTATATGCAGTACATTTATATACTACATGTATATAATACTCTGTTCTCTATGGGTCCTCTATGGAACAGCGCCCTCTGCCTGTCACATCAGTCTTTATGACCAGACTGAAAACCCGCCTCTTCTCCCTGGCATTTAACACCAGCCACACAGGACATCTTTGTGTTTTATTGTTCTTTTGTGCTTTATAAATAACCTCGAATTGAAATAACTGAAATAAACTAAATGTCTGAGCTTCGTTTCTCATTCCAGGCCCGAGCGACTCCCGCAGCCATGAATGTGAAGGGGGATAAGGTGAGTTGATCCATGACTTTGGACTATGGGAACACTCTGTCCTGTCCTCCCCCCCTGCTCCCGTCTCACTCGGGACGGTCCTGGCACAGACTGGGACCTGTCAGAGCTCTTATCACCTGTCAAACACTTTCCCCTTGACCTTAAACTAATTATAAAGCATTATCTCCTGACAGGCGCGGAGAGGTGCGGCGCTGACCCGAGCGTGGGGTGCGTATGTGCGGCGCTGTATATGGCGATGTGTGAAGGTCTCAAAGATAACGAGGGTTTAGAATGTAGTTTATCGTTTATTATAGTCCCATGTCGTTTATGTTAGGTTTGGATGTATAAATGGACATAGCGAACCTGCTTCCGGCTCCATCGACTCCATTTTGGCTTTTTGGGAGTTTGACTTTGAAGAAAATCATCACATTAGGCTAAAGCTGAACTATGTAACTTTTCGAGTGGAGGGTTTGCCAGCTGCCCGTCTCCATGGAGATGCGGTTGCTTTATCTACAAGTGGTTAAATGCTACAAGTCCATAGTCTGTTTATATAAATGGACATAGCTAACCTGCTAGCTGTCATGTTGCAAATGAGAAGCGAGCATGTGCTGTGCTTCTGGCTCCAATTCACTTTCTATTGAAAAGCTGTGTCCTCTCTCTCTGTACCTGCTGCTGTCAGACTCGTCATTTTGGTCTTAAATGTTCGTATTAACCCTCTACATGATCCTGGAGTTTTTATTTTGTGTGTGAATCAAATCAGGCGCCTTCTTTCCCCGAGGTCACCCCCGTTAGCATTAGCAATAGGTTTAACTGACAGTGTTGCTAAGCGCCCGCCCCCTGCTAAACCAGCGATGTGGACTGTCTATGCAGGGCCGGTCCAGCCTATAAGCAGACTGAGCCGCTGCTTAGGGCCCCAAGGCCACCAGGGGGCCCCCAAGAGCCTTTACATTTATACTGAGAATAATACAGTCACACTAGAAACAGCTTAAGTGTTTACAGCAGCTAAATATCCCTCTATAAAGATTATATTTGTTGGCTGTTTTACAAGTTAGATTAAAATATTTCAGTCTTTTGGTCATAAAAATAGAAACACAGTAGAATAAAGTGATGAGAGCAGAGTCATAATGTTGTAAAATGTGAATCACAAATAGTTGAGTCCAGGTACATTCACTGCCGAGGGGCCCACAGACACATTCTGCTTAGGGCCCCCTGTGCGCTAGAGCCGGCCCTGCTGCTGTGATACTCACCTCACACTTACTTAGTCCACGTCTTTACACAGACTATGATGTAACCGCAGGAGGTGGAGCGAGTATCTTACAGAGTATATCTACTGTAGGGTATAAAACTGTGTCCTTGGGCAAGACACTTCACCCTGTCTGTGTGAACGTGACGTGTGATCAGAGAAGCTGCCGTCGATGCCGCTTTGGAAATGGATTTTTGTTTTCGATACGGCTGCGAAATGACCAGAATGTTGCCTGTTACTCAGCCCCGGGGCAGCTGTGGCCACACATCTGTATTTACCCTCACAAAGTTATAAAAAGATGCAGCGTAAAGTCTTTATAAGTCTGAGGCATGATGTTATGTGAGGGCCAGTATCTCGGGTCATGGAGCTTGGTAAATTGGGCCAAATGGCCTAAATTAGAACTTTTTTTTAACTTTTATAAATCCAATAGCAAATATCTGAAAGTGTTTTATTAATGTTTTAAACTCAAATTAAAGACCTGGAGGCTCGGTCTAACCTCCATACCCCCATCGTCTTGTTCCTCGATGCAAAAAATCTAGACTAAATTCTAATGAACTTTCAATTAATTAGTAGCTGAGGAGGTAGAGCCAGTCACCACTTAACTGAAAGGTTGCGGGTTCAGTCCTCACTCCAATTCGAAGAGCTGTTTTGGACAAAATGGCCGCCACGTCTCCGTCGCACTGTCCCAAGACGATAATTGTTTTAAAGATCTCATATTACGCCGTTTCCTCGTCACAAACAGACCTGGAGTTGTGGTTTGTTTCATTCACACATGTTTCACACAAGTTCTTCTCTCAAACTCAAACTGAAAACACTCTGTTGCACCTTGTGATGTCATCAAGTGGTAATACAGGAAGCGCTCTACTGTGTTTTTAAACTCCACGCACCTTCATTTCTAGGATTATTTGGATGATTTCAGCCCTGGAATTGACGATCTCTACTAAAACAAAAGGTGAAATGTAGCTGTTAACTTGACAAATGCCACTTCATGACATCACAAGGTGGAACGGAGCGTTTTGAGCTTTGGAGATGTTACAGACTTATAATAAACACGTGTAAATGAAACAAAACACAACTCCAGGTCTGTTTTTGAGGAAGTAACAGCATTAGAACATGATTTAAAGCTCACCAGAGTCAGTTTTGAGTGATATGGGACCTTTAAAACAAACAAACTAAACCTGAATATTGATCAGTTTGTCGTTTTGATATCAACCTTTTTATCTCTCCACAGCCGAAATGCAAGATAACAGCGTCTCGTAAGCTCTCCCTCAAAGTAAGTACAGTCCCGACATGCTGCTTTATGTTCTGAATGTGTTTATGAAGCGATCGGGAGCAGACTAATTCCTGGATGTGGTGTGTCCAGATCCTCCTGTTGACCCGGGCGTCTGAGGACCTTCAGAGGGAGAGGCAGCAGAGAGAGGAGGACAAGAAGAGATACCTGGGAGAGAAAATGCCTCCTCTGCAGCTGTCGGGCAAGTCCATGGAGGAACTACAAGTGAGACCACAAACCACATGTAGAGGCTGCGATTCATAAAAAGTACTGACTCTTTACGTCGATGTGTCAGGGTTTAACTCAGGACCAACAGCAGCACAGAGCAGCTCGTCCAGTGATCAGGGAAATGTGGGAAGTGTCAGGCTGAGTGTGGGGCAGGAGACAGGTGGACAGACAGGTGGACAGACAGGTAGTGGACAGACAAGCATAGAGGGACAGGGAGGGTACAGACAGGCAGGTAGGTAGGGGAAAGACAGGCAGTGGGACATACAGACAGGTAGAGGACAGACAGGCATAGAGGGACAGACAGGAAGAGGACAGACAGGTAGAGGACACACAGGTAGAGGACAGACAGGTAGAGGACAGACAGGTAGAGGGCAGACAGGTAGAGGACAGACAGGTAGAGGACAGACAGGTAGAGGACACACAGGTAGGGGACAGACAGGGGACAGACAGGTAGAGGACAGACAGGTAGAGGACAGAAAGGTAGAGGACACACAGGTAGAGGACAGAAAGGTAGAGGACACACACGTAGAGGACAGACAGGGGACAGACAGGTAGGGGACAGACAGGTAGAGGACAGACAGGAGACAGACAGGTAGGGGACAGACAGGTAGAGGACAGACAGATAGAGGACAAAAAGGTAGAGGACAGACAGGTAGGGGACAGACAGGTAGGGGACACACAGGTAGAGGACACACAGGTAGGGGACAGACAGGTAGAGGACAGACAGATAGAGGACAGAAAGGTAGAGGACAGACAGGTAGAGGACAGACAGATAGAGGACAAAAAGGTAGAGGACAGACAGGTAGAGGACAGACAGATAGAGGACAAAAAGGTAGAGGACAGACAGGTAGAGGACACACAGGTAGAGGACAGACAGGTAGAGGACACACAGGTAGGTAGGTGACAGACAGATAGACAGATAGGTAGGTAGGTTGGTTGAGGGCAGACAGACAGGTAGAGGACACATAGGTAGGGGACAGACAGACAGGTGAGGACACAGACAGGCAGCTTCCAAAAATATCGACAGCTTCGCCTGGAGACAGAACAAAGCTGTAGAACAAAAACTCTGAAAAAAGTAAAACAAACACATGGACAAACTGGAGGCGATGAAAAACCAGGCGTCTTACACTTAATGAAACTGGATCCAGGTGTCAGACCAGGTAAGACCACGCCCAGGTGGGAGGGGCCACAGACGACACAGAAGGAGGCGGAGCCAAGAGGGAGAACAGCAAAAGGGAGGAGCCTGAAAAATAGGTTTTTAATGATTTAACACCTGGATGACTGAGGCATCACAGACGTCTTATTTAAGCAGATTATTTCAATACATTTGCAAGATTTAGACATTTTTACTCACTTTAATCATCTGTTTTTGTGCTTTATCCCTAGAAAATCTGCAAACAGCTTCACGAAAGAATCGATGCGGTGGATGAAGAACGGTACGACTGCGAGGCCAAAGTCAACAAGCACAACAAAGACGTGAGTAACTTTTCCACGTCCCAAAGTACCTAAAGTGACCATATTTTTTATTTTTTCTTTATTTTAGTTTGTCTCTACAGCCCTAATCATCGTAGTACAGAAAAAGTACTACTGCCCCCCAAAATAAGTACTATATCTACTTCTCGTTCAACACATGACAGATGGAAGGACGTGAGACGCTTTCAAATTTTCGCAAATATAAATGTGCAAAAAATAAAAGTTTTCTCTGAATGTGTAACAAAGTACAACTAGTAAAGTAAAGCACAGATACCTAAAGTTAATGTTTTACTTTTACTCACTACGTTTAAGAGCAGTATCTGTACTTTCTACCTCACTGCATTTTTAAACTGGACTGAAAAGTATTTTAAAAGTATTTTTTATATTACAGTCTGAGGGTTTCTTTAGTAAAACGTCGCTACATCTGAAGTTTTACGAGAGCTGAACCTGCTTTAATATTTTACTTAAGTAGATTTTTTCATGTGATACTTTTACTTGAGTACTTTTTTGCCCTGATGTGTACTTTTAAGCAACAAAATCGAGTACTTCTGGTCAGTACTGCAGTCAATTTTTGCTTTAAAATACAGTAGATCCCGTGTGCAATGCTACAGTGTTAAAACAGATATTCCTTAAATCTGTATTATGTCACTTTTCTTGTGAAGAGTCCACCATCTTCTTGTCTCCGTGGCGACGTGACAGCTTTGCCTTGAATGCATTTGAATAACTGAAAAAATCTAAGATAGCCAGGTTCAATGCCACACTGTGAAACACTCCAGGAAAGCAATAACGTCTCCATGGAAACGAAGTGATGCCCCTCCCACCAGAAAAGTTACATTATGCACTTTAAAATCTCCTACATTACGCAAATCTGACTCTTCTGAGGTTTAAGTCATGTTATAAAGCTGTTTCCTCCTCAAAAAACAGACCTGGAGTTTTGTTTTTTGTTTCATTCACACATGTTTGAGTCACACTTTGTTATTAGCTTTAGCTCAAAACGCTCTGTTCCACCTTGTGATGTCACGAAGTGGTAGTTTTACAAGTTGACAACTACATTTTACGTTTAGTTCAGTAGAGATCGGCAAATCTAGGGCTGAAATTAGCCAAAAAATGATTCTAGTGAAGGTGTATGGAGTTTAAAAACACACAAACAGTGGAGCACTTCCTGTTTCACCACATGATGACATCACAAGGTGGAACAGAGCGTTTTCAGTGGGAGAAAAGAGGGTTTGTGTGTTAAACATGTGCAAATGAAACAAAACTCAACTCTAGGTTAGAGGATAGCTCTTAAAAACTGAACCATTTAAAATATACTTCAAATAAAACTAAGATACTAACCAGGAAAGTATAAAAAGTAAAAACATACAGTATTAACTTCATCCCTGCTTTAACTGGCCTTTTACGTCGTCGGTTCTTCCTCTGCAGATCCATGAGTTGAAGCTGAAAGTGCAGGACTTGGGGGGTAAGTTTAAGAAGCCGGCCCTGAGGAAGGTGAGGGTGTCGGCGGACGAGATGATGAGGGCTCTGCTGGGCTCCAAACACAAAGGCTCCATGGACCTGAGAGCCAACCTCAAGTCTGTGAAGAAGGAGGACGTCAAAACGGACAAGGTACCAGCACGACTCTGGAACTTTCTCAGCTTCAAGTCACAATTTCGGACCATTGAGCGCACCTGAATATAAGCCGCACCACCACGATTTTAAAAGGAAATACATTTTGTACATATATGTCGCACCTGAATATAAGCCGCATGTTACAAATATGATGTAACGTGAGAAAGAGAGAGTTTTTTTTGAGTTTTAATTTAAGACATTGACTGAAAATCGACACGCCACTAACGCAGGATGAACTTTTCTGCTTTTATTTCCTCTTAAAGCTTTTGTCGTCTTTTTACATCAACTAAGTCCTTCCCGCTGCCGCCTCCAACGTCGCACCATCGGTTCATTAATACCAAACCTTCGTGCAGTGGCTTTATTTCCTTTTTTGTTGCCAGATCCACTGCCTTTATCTTAAAAGCTGCGTCATTTACATTTCTTCGTGTGGCATGAAGCGTAAAATGACAGTTTAAAATCAAAACTAGTGTATTCTTTAGCGCATAATCTTTCCTTTTGTCTGTCTCACTTTTGCGTTTACTGCTAGAGAGCGCCCCCTGGTGGCCGTCAACCGGTTAAAATCTATAAATTAGCCAAACCGTTGTATAAGTCGCAGGTTTGGGGGAAAAAAGTAGCGGCTTATAGTCCGAAATTTTTACAGTAAGTCCCCTGTAGGGCTCCGTAGCTCACGATTCAGTTCAGTCCAGTTCAAGTTTGTTTGTAGCACATTTAGAAAAACTTGAGGTGCCCAAAGTGCTTCACATAAAAGTCAATAAAAAACAGATATACAGGCATCACGATACATAGGAAAAGAACAATAAAACACCAAGATATCCTGTGTAGCTAGTGTTAAATACCAGGGAGAACAGCCAGGATTCAGACTGTGTATTACTTATTATAACAGCTCGGTTCAATTTATTCCTGTAAAGCCCAAAATTACAACAGTATCGTCTCTTAGGGCTTCACAAGATCATCGATTTAACCAACAGAAAGTTTGAAAATCTAAAAAAGACAGATAAACCAACATCCAGACGACAACTCGAGTCTCATAATGCAGCGTAATTACTTCAGACGTCTATGAAACTAGGAAAAAGTCCTTAAAAAGTGAAGGAAACACACTCAGAAAACATCACTTTCCGTGTCGTTCCAGGTGCTGACGTCTGAGGTCGGCGACTGGCGTAAAAACGTGGAGGCCATGTCTGGAATGGAGGGTCGCAAGAAGATGTTCGACACGGGCGGAGCCGCTCAGTGAGGACGAACAGGAAGTCGACGGGAAGCAGGGCGAGTTTGACGAGTTTGAGGGCGAAATCGGGAGGAGCTTCGAGCTTTTTATCGTGTTGAAGTCATAAAGTGTCTCGTGTTTGTGTACTCTGCGGCGCTGCGTTACTGTCATGCTAGCACTTAAGTTGAAAATGTATCAAGACTTAAAACATCAGCCCAAAGCTAAAAAAAAGAGCTGTGTTTAAGTAGAATCCTGAAGTATTTCAAATGTCGTTTCTTTGAACCCGTCTGTTTTGCTATATGATGTTTGTAGAGATTAAAACAGAAGTGAGAACTGGACAAATCGTTGTAATCATTGTCGATCATCACATAGAGGAAGTACCGACACCGTGGAGAGAGCAGCTCAGGACCACAGTCTGCTGTTCATCTCAAAGACTCTGACCTCTCCTCACGCTGTCACCGATCTACAACTCAGACCCAAAACTAACAGGAACAAAGAGAACAATAAAGTAGTTTAAGATGAAAGTGGAGACTGTACTTTTATTTGACTTGCAGTACTTGTAATCGAGTACATTTTAGCCAGATAACTGTACTTTTACTTGACCTGCAGTACTTGTACATGTAATCAAGTACATCTTAGCCAAATAACTGTACTTTTATTTAACTTGCAGTGGTTGTACATGTAACTGAGTACATTTTAGCCACTTTACTGTACTTTTACTTGACTTGCAGTACTTGTACATGTATTTGAGTACATTTTAGCCACGTAACTGTACTTTTACTTGACCTGCAGTACTTGTACATGTAATCGAGTACATTTTAGCCACGTAACTGTACTTTTACTTGACTGACAGTACTTGCACTTGTAATTGAGTACATCTTAGCCAAATAACTGTACTTTTACTTGACTTGCAGTACTTGTACATGTATTTGAGTACATTTTAGCCGCGTTACTGTACTTTTACTTGACTTGCAGTACTTGTAAATGTAATCGAGTTCATTTTAACCATGTAACTGTACTTTTATTTGACCTGCAGTACTTGTACATGTAACTGAGTACATTTTAGCTACATTACTGTACTTTTACTTGACTGACAGTACTTGCACTTGTAACTGAGTACATCTTAGCCAAATAACTGTACTTTTACTTGACTTGCAGTACTTGTACATGTATTTGAGTACATTTTAGCCGCATTACTGTTCTTTTACTTGACTTGCAGTACTTGTACATGTAATCGAGTACATTTTAGCCACGTAACTGTACTTTTACTTGACTTGCAGTACTTATACTTGCAACTGAGTACATTTTAGCCGTGTTACTGTACTTTGACTTGACTTGCAGTACTTGGATACAGGGCTGTGTATAATAATAAGTCTCTATCACGGTCTTATTATGATCAGGCCAGTGTTAAAGGGAACGTGACAGCTCCCCCGTGTGGACAGTTTGTGCATTACCATTATTTCCCTTGTGCTGTTGTAAGTTTCGATTTCATTTCAGCTGAGATAGAACAGAAACAGTGTGTTCCTCCAGTGCTGCACAGGCCAGTGATGGACACGGAGATACTAAAACACATTCTGAGCAGTCAGGGAGCTGTGGACCTGGAGGAGCTGGAGTGTAACCTCGGCGATGCTTCGTTTGTCGCAGAAATGATCGACTCCAATGATAAACTCGTGGTGTGTTCGGTCAGCGGGACTCCGAGGGTTGTGGCCCGGTGCAGTGTGAGGCTGTGCCGGGCCAAAGAGTGTCAGGGCTGCGGGGGGCTGCACCTCTGCAAGAACGAGCTGTTATCTGGAGTCTGCCCTTTTCAACAGACAAGGTACAAATCTGCGGGTTAAAGTCCACGTGACAGGGCCGAAAGTGCGTGTGTTTTAGACTAGAAAAGCTTCTCCACCCGCAGCTTCAGATTTAGCCAATAATAATTTCGAAATGTAGCTTTAAACGTTGCTTAAAGCTGTTATATTACACAAAACTGTCTCTTGAGAGCTTTAAATCATGTTATAATGATGTTAAGTCACCAAAAACAGACCTGGAGTTGTTTTTTGTTTCATTCACACATTTTTGAGAAGCACTTTATTATTAGTTTGTACATCTCCAAAGCTGAAAATGCTCTTTCACTTTGTGACGTCACGAAGTGGCTGTTTTTAAGGGTAACAGCTGGTTTTAGCCCCAGTTGAGCAGTTTTTTTCCTCTTCAGTCGTCTAGAATAACCTTAACCCTGGAGAACCCAAGAACCATTTTCTTCTTTGGAAAATTATGAACATTGCATTAAATTACTGCTGTAAGTTCACTGAACACTGAAATATCCACTTTTTCAATTTTAACTATTTATTCTCTAATTTAGGATCAGGGCCAAATTTGACCCATTGGGTTCGCTAATTTATCCAAAAGGCATAAAAACGTACTTCTAGACATTCTGCAGGCTATTACTAAACGACTAAAATGATTTTGATTGGGTTGTTTTCCAGCTCAACAGGTCGGCCATCTGGTCACTACCACTCCGGCTCATTTTAGTTCAATATTCATCCACTAGGTGTCTCTATGCAGGGGCCAGAAGTGAATTTTTTTAATTGAAATTTGACACTTTTTTTGTTTGTTTGTTTGTTCATTTTGGGTAGCAGCAATTAACTGCGGCCAAATTTGACCCTGTGGGTTCTCCCGGTTTAAAATGTTGCACCGGGAAGTGGAGCAGCTCCAATGAGGCTAAAATTAGGCAAATCCAGAGTTTAAATGATCCAAATGATTCTAGTGAAGGTGTGTCGAGTTTAAAAACACTGGAGCACTTCCTGTACTACCTTTTAATGACATCACAAGGTGGAACAGAGTGTTTTCTACATGATGTCTGTGTTATAGGAGAGGCTGTTCTTTACCCCATGATCTCCACTCTGAATCCAACATGGAGGTCCTGAGGGAGTTTGGTCTGGAGGCTCTGAGCAGGGCGGAGCTGTGTCTGCTGCTGCTACAGAGCAACAACACACTGCTGCCTCAGGTGAGTGTGTGGAACTGCACAATAGGGGGCGCTAGTCGAGCCTCAGTACCACGGACCTATAAAGAACTGGCTAAGACACTCCCCCTCTGTCTTGGGATCAACTAGTGGCCGCTCCAGGTACTGCAGCTCCCGGGAGTCTGGCCCCTGAACGAATTCTACCATAGAACATAATGCACTTTTAGGAATTCAAACAAGACAAAGGTGTGAGTGTGTGTGTGTGTGTGTGTGGGGGGGGGGGGGTGTGTGCGTGTGTGTATGTGAGGGTGTCTGTGTGAGTGTGTGTGTGTGTGTGTGTGTGAGTGCGTGTGTATGTGTGTGTGCGAGTGTGTGTGTGCGAGTGTGTATGTCCGTGTGTGTGTGTGAGTGTGTGTGAGTGTTAGTGTGTGTGTGTATGTGTGTGTGAGTGTGTGTGTGTGTGTGTGTGCGAGTGTGTGTGTGCGAGTGTGTATGTGTGTATGCCCGTGTGTGTGTGTGAGTGTGTGTGTGTCTGTCTGTCTGTGAGTGTGTATGTGTGTATGCCCGTGTGTGTGAGTGTGTGTGTATGTGAGTGTGTGTATGTATGTGTGTGTGTCTGTCTGTGAGTGTGTATGTGTGTATGCCCGTGTGTGTGTGTGTGTGAGTGTGTGTGTGAGTGTCTGTGTGTGATTGTGTGCGAGTGAGTTTTTGTGAGTATTAGTGACGGTCAGAGGGGCCAGTGGCACAGATTGGCAGCCTCTCTTCCATCAGTCTACCCCGGGGCGGCTGTGGCTACAGTATTTCCTCCCCGTCAGAGAGTGTGGAGTGAAAATGCCACAGCTACATCACACAAATACTTTCCTCGGTGTAGAACAGGTCGTACTCGTCTCGTACACACATTTCTACATTCCTCTTCCAGCCTAACCAGAGCGTCCTGTCTTCCTCAGATCTGCCATGACTACAACAATCGCTCTGGTTGCCCTGGAAACTGTCAGCGTCTGCACGTCTGCGAGCGTTTCCTGCACCGCGACTGCAGCTGCGTCAGAACACACGACTTCTCCGCTGCACAACCGCTCAAACTGCTGCAGGAAAAACAAATCCCGGATCATCTCATCAGGGTTTTAAAGTCCGTGTACTCGAACAAGGAGGCGCTGCGGCTCGCTGACAAAGAAAACAAGAGTCAGACGGCCGCAGGTCCAGATTTCAACAACGACTAGATGCTACAGGACACAACACCGGCTCCACGAGGACGAGACAAGACGACGTTTTCACATTTTAGGTCACAGTGGAACTACGGCTTCTCATAAAATGTAACTCACCAGCGTTTAATAAGTCAAATGTAACACTTCAAAAACTCATCTTTGCACGGTTGTGGTCATTTTATCTCTAAAGACCTAACGGCACGAGGTCTTTAGTGCTGAAAGTGTGAAATATTTGAGAATATACTAATTATTGAGCTCAGTTACTTCATATTCTGCGACAGTGACCAAAAATGAGTGTAAAATATAAGCCTGTTTAGATAATTTTGTTAGTTTTCACAAGGAGCAAGCGCCATTTGTTTCCATGAAAAGGCTCCTTTGCTTGTAATATTCCACAATGGCATAAAACCCGTGTATTGATTGACTTGTATAGATGTAAAATCATTATATCACATGTTTTTATTTGAACCACACCTGTTTTACTAAGACGTCTAAGTTAAGATCATTCAAATAGAAAAGAAGAAAGATCCTGTAGTGTTAACTCTATCATGTTCATACTAACGTAACATAAACCAGGGGTGTCCAAACTACGGCCCCGGGGCCAAATGCGGCCCTCAGACCAACTTTTATTGGCCCGCAGGTCTTCAGTTGAACTCACACAGTTGATCATAATCAGGACTTTTTACGGCAAACTAGAGTAATTCTACCAATATAACATAAAAAACACCTACTAGTAATATTTCAGGTCTTATTTAAAGTATGAAGTTAAAACGCACCCCTCTGAATTATCCACTGCATTGACCCCTGGCCCTCCGTTTTTATTTTTCAAGATATGGCCCATGGTGAAAAGAGTTTGTGCACCTCTGACATAAACTTTAACACTGAGGAAGAAACATTGAGGTGTCTCTTTTATATAGGTCAATTCATGAGCAATTCTGTTCATTGTCATTTTAATTTAGAAATTAAATAAATAAAGATTTGAATTTAAAGTTTTTGTAATTGTATAAACTTGTCAGGGCCTTGAAATAAATGTGAATCAATCTTTATATGGTCCATTCATCCCTGCACCAGTCCTCATTGGAAATTAACACATTTATGACCAAACTGTAACATGTTTGTGTGTGTGTATAATATATATATATATATATATATATATATATATATATATATATATATATATATATATATATATATATATATATATATATATATATATATATATATATATATATATATATATATATATATATATATATATAGTGGTGCCCGTGGTCATCGGAGCACTCGGGGCAGTGACCCCCAAACTGGAGGAGTGGCTACAGAAGATCCCAGGAAAAACATCTCAGTCCAGAAAAGTGCAGTACTAGGAACAGCTAAGATACTGCGCAGAACCCTCAAGCTCCCAGGCAGGTGAGCAGGAGATTTAATGTATGTATATATGTATATATGTATATATATATATATATATATATATATAATATATATATATATATATATATATATATATATATATATATATATATATATATATATATATATATATAATATAATATAATATATATATAATGGTTATTAGCATCTAGCTGTTAGAACGAAGCTGGTTTGTCCGTAGCTGTTAGCATGAGCCCGGTTAGCATGTAGCTGGTTAGTACATATCTGTAGCCGGTTAGCCTCCGTAATACCTTTGATTTTTTTTTTTTTTTTTTTTTTTTCAATTCTTATTATTGTAGAAAAGCCAAATACAAACAAATCACCGTACAACCGTACAAAATATAATATATTTATTTTAAAAGATCCATGAAGGAAATGAATGGAGCTATACTGGATTATTACTAACACAGGTCTAAAAATCCACTCAAAAATACATTTACCCTGCACACGTGTAGTTATAATTATTGCCTTATTGTCTGGTTTAGTGTTTAAACTCCTCCTTGTGGATGACTTTTGTTTTGCAGTTAACTCTGATTTGATAAGTTTCATTTCAGCTAAAAGGGATCTGGCTCCTTCCACACAGGCTGCAGTCTGAGTTTGCCAGTGTCTTTTAATGCAGCACAATTATGGACACGGAGATACTAAAGTACATTCTGAGCAGTCAGGGAGCCGTGGACCTGGAAGAACTGGAGTGTAATATCGGCGATGCTTCGTTAGTCGCAGAAATAATTGGCTCCAATGACAAACTCGTGGTGTGTTCGGTCAGCGGGACTCGGAGGGTTGTTGCCCGGAGCAGAGTGAGGCTGTGCCCGGATGAAGCGTGTCCGGGCTGCGGGGGACTGCACCAGTGCAGACTCCTGCTTTTATCTGGAGTCTGCCCTTTTCTACAGACAAGGTACAAATCTGCAGGAGAACAGAGCAAATGGAGCGTGAACGTGTTATTTAGACCTAATATGAGGCTGTAGAAATGACAGAAAGGTGTTTGAAAGTAGCCAGCGTGTCGTAAGAGTGACCCAAAAATACTTCCTATCAAATAATATTAAGACAGTTTTGAGCCAGGATAGAAAACTTAAAACATTTCATTATTTATCCATGATATTAGACTCTAGAAATGGCAGAAAACAATAAGGCTACATGTATTATAACGTGAATCATTAAAGTCTCACGTTACAGTTAAGTTCTACAACGTGATGACGTCATACTCCCAGACAGGGTCAAAGGGTCAAAGGTCACGTCATTTGAAATGTTAAAAAGACAAACCTGTAATAGTAAAACGTAATGGAAAAGTAGAAATTTTAGCTGCTCACAATTTTCATTCAATATTATCGAAGAAATGTAGGTATTTAAAAATATATAAAATTAATAATAATAATAAACGTGTGTGAATGAAACAAAACACAACTCCAGGTCTGTTTTTGAGAAGGTAACAGCATTATAACGTGACTTAAACCTCATAAGAGTCAGTTTTGTGTAATATCGGACATTTAAAAATATATATCCATAATATAATGTATATTAAAAGTTACGGACATTCACTTTAATTATTGCAGCCCTAATTCCTTGTCTATCCCATATTTCTTTGCCTCTCTTTGATGTCTGTGTTATAGAGGCTGTTTTTTCTGCCATGATCTCCGTTCTGAATACAACATGGAGGTCCTGAGGGAGTTTGGTCTGGAGGCTCTGAGCAGGACGGAGCTGTGTCTGCTGCTGCTACAGAGCAACAACACACTGCTGCCTCAGGTAAAACTGTTGTACTACAAGGTGTGATGTCAGCTACGTTGCGTTAGTGTGGATGTTGTCTGACTTCAGTTAATAATCACAGTTATCGAGTCTTTAATGATAAGTAATTTAAATAGAAATTTCATAGCACATTTTTATTTTATTTTAGAACAGAATCAGGACCTACTCGTATCTGTAAAGGTCCTAAATTACACAAAATTGCAAGTTTTAAGCCATGTTATAATGTTGTTATCAATACTTCCTAGGCTGAAATTATTTTATTTGGTTGATTTACTGCCTAGAACATACATACAAGGCTTTTCACTCCTAGCATGTTGCCTGGGCAGATTAGAGGTTAAAGATCACTGAAGGGAGTGGAGGGAGAGGCAGTGGATGGTATTTGCATGAACATAAACACTCACAGTAAGATGTATTAACCCTCCACATGATCCTGGTCTTTTTATTTAGCTATTTGGTTGCTATGATACTCGCGATCGGATTTGCAAATATGTAAGGCGACGACACGCTCCCTTAGTCCACTTCTTTAAACAGTCTACGGCGGCTGGATGTACTGGGCACTAAGCTCGTCAGGGTCACCTCAGGACAGATAAAATGATTATTAATAAAAACAGGCACAACAAGGGCTGTGACAATATTCATATGCTGTAGTTTTGTCTTCTTCAGATCTGCCATGACTACAACAATCGCTCTGGTTGCCCTGGAAACTGTCAGTATCTGCACATCTGTGAGCGTTACCTGCACCGCGACTGCCGCTGCTTCAGAACACACGACTTCTTTGCTCCACAACCGCTCAAACTACTGCAGAAAAAACACATCCCCGACCATCTCATCAAGGCTTTAAAGTCTGTGTACGCGAACAAGGAGGCGCTGCGGCTCGCTGACAAAGAAAACGGGAAAAATAACTCAAGTTTCGACATTAGCAATGAAAATGAGTTTGATGAAAGCAACCAAGACCTTACTGAAGACACACCTGCGGATTGGGCAGCGTACGACTCGGATACGAGCAGCACGATTAGCACGAAACAAGATGAGAGTAATCTTCAAGTCACTAAAAAGAGGAGGACAAGAGGAGGAAAAGGAAGGAGACGCAATGGACAAAGGAAAAACACATCTGCTGCTGCTGAAGAGCTCAGAAACACCGAGAGCACTCAAGACGCCAACACTACTGCAGAAATGTGTGAAGGAGGCTACTCAGACTCGAGCCGCACTTTAAGGATCGCCCACAGTAAAGATGGAGGTGGTGCTGGTGTTGGTAGGACACGAGGTAGGTGCAGTAATGATGTCGATCGATAAGGAATTACCAGGGATGCACTGACACAGCTTTTTTAGTACCGATTATCACACTATAGTTTCAAGTATCTGCCAGAACACGACATCAACCGATACCAGAGCAGAGACTGGAAACTTCATTTGTTTCCTGTAAATAAAAAGTAAAAAGGACGGAGGTGTTTTCGATCCAATGTAGGCCTGCCACAATGAACCACTATATCCACCATTAGGGTTAATATGTAAGCTGGAACAGTATTTCTATGGGTCATATTTATCCGAGGTCTAGGGTAGAGTTAGGGTAGGGTTAGATCAGGATTAGGGGTTAGGGGTAGGGTTTGGGAGTAGGGTTCATAGTAAAGCGACCTAGGGTTAGGGTTACGAGTCTGGGTTGAGTAGGGTCGTTGAAGTAAGGGGCTCGTCTTTAGGGTTAGGAGTAGGGTTATAGTCAAAGTAAGAGTAGGGTTAGGGTTTGTAGGGTTAGAAAGGGTCCAAGTAAAGTAAGGGTAGGGTTAGGGCACCAGTAGGGTTAGAGGTAGGGTTAGAGTAAAGTAAGGGTAGGGTTAGGGTTAGATCAAGTAAGGGTATTGGTAGGGTTGGAGTAGGGTTGGAGTAGGGTTATAGTAAAGTAAGGGTAGGGTTAGGGTTGGAGTAGGGTTATAGTAAAGTAAGGGTAGGGTTAGGGTTGGAGTAGGGTTAGAGTAGGGTTATAGTAAAGTAAGGGTAGGGTTAGGGTTAGAGTAAAGTAAGGGTAGGGTTAGGGTTGGAGTAGGGTTAGAGTAAAGTAGAGTAAAGTAAGGGTAGGGTTAGGGTTAGAGTAGGGTTATAGTAAAGTAAGGGTAGGGTTAGGGTTAGAGTAGGGTTGGAGTAAAGTAAGGGGAGGGTTTGTGTGTCAGTGTGAACAAGAGAGTGCGCCGCCATTATCCAAGTGTTGTAGAAGAAGTACAAATTTTACAATTATTTGTGTATGTTTTTTTAGTTCCTTTATTTTTACTATGAGGCATGTTGGACATTTTGAGGACAGTGTAAACACGGAGGTGAGTGAGTGCCGCCATTAAAATGCCGTCAGTGGACCCAAAGAGAAGCCCAGTTTTTTTATTTGATTTGTGTATGTTATTTACACCCACAGACAGTTTACTCAGTGAAAAAAAGTGGAACATTTGGCAAAGCAATAGCCTCTTCACGGAGACAACTTAACCCCCCGCAGAAATGTTACGTAGTACAGCTTTAAAGAGTTATGTAGTGAACCCAAAGAGCTGGCCCTGTGTTTTTATTTGATTTCATTTGCGTTTGTGCCACAGACAGTTGTGTCAAAGCTCATGACATGATGCCGTACAGATGGCAGATTAAACAGGGAGCCTTCTGGACTCCTATGGCTGAAAATGAGACGATCGAGAAAGAATATTGTGACCCCCAAAACACATCCAGGTATTTTTTTCAACTAATGTGACACTGTATTCAATTAATGACAAGTATACACGCAAGAAAAAGTACTACATGTATTAGAGGTGCTGTACCGGATTTTTTTTTGGTCTTAGAAACAGAAATAGTTCATTTTAAACAGTTTGCAGTGGTCCAAAGTTTTTCCTCATTTACAGCTAACAACTAACACGCAAATAGTGCACTTCCTGATTATCTGACAGTAAGTGCTTTCTAATTAAATGCAGAAAACACACAGCTGTACTGGGCCAAGACACATTTTGCTCAAATACATAGGAAAAAAACAGGTACAGGACCTTTAAAGTGCTCATATTACACTACTCTCTCTGTTTTTTTGTTTCATTCACACATGTTTAACACACAAAACCTGCAGATTTAGGCTGAGTTCTTCTCTCAAACTGAAAACCCTCTGTTCCACCTTGTGATATCATCATGTGGTGATACAGGAAGTGCTCCTCTGTGTTTGCTAACATCTTCACTAGACTCATTTGGATAGTTTTAGCCCAGGTATTGCCAATTTCTACTGAACTAAAGGTAAAAGGAGCTGATAACTTGAAAACTACCAACTTATGACATCACAAGGTGGAACAGAGCGTTTCGAGCTTTGGAGATGTTACAGACTAATAATAAAGTGTTACTCAAACATGTGAATGAAACAAAACTCAACTCCAGGTCTGTTTTTGAGGAGGTAACAACTTTAGAGCATGGATTAAAGCTACAAGAGTCAGTTTTTCATAGTGTAGGACCTTTAAATCTGAACTAGCGAAGTTGAGTTGAATAATTATAATTTATGTATTTTTTATATGAACAGCACCACTTGCCTTTCTGTGCATTTTGATCGAATGAAGAGTGGACAAAACAAAGTAAGACGATTGTCAACTGTCAGCTCTGTGGTGAAACCGAACTATAGCCACACGACTCACTGGCTCTGGTACCGGCAGGAGGAGAGCGGGACGTGGCACCAGTATGAAGTAAGTATCTACTGCGTTTGAGGTGTATTTAGAAGTGGGGGAGGTATTGAGAAATAACAGGGCTGGAGACTTTTAGTTGTTTAGTTAATTCAAATGGTAAATGAGCACTTTTTTATATAGTATAGTATTTTTTTTATGTCAGAAATGATGTGATTTATTTGATTTATTTATACATTTTTACAGCCAAGCGAGCGTGAGTTTATCAGTATCACCAGTAAAGACCTCGAAGAGAAGTATTTGAAAAACAACAAGGAAGTGGTGAGGTTTGTTGCAGATTCGCAGTTGTACGAACTCAGTTTCCAAGGTAAAACGTAGTACACATATGGACAAAAGTTTAAATATTTTTACAAATGAAAAGTATTAAATTGTTTCTTTCATTTTTCTTAGACATGACTGAGAGAAACCTGGACTTCGGTACAAAGAGGTCGGTGAGAAGGCGACCGCGGTTTGTCTCTGCAGCTGAAGTAAAGAAACAAAGGTACAACTCATCCACAGGAAATGTGATGTGATGTGATCTAATGTCTATTATACTCCCCAGACAACCCTATGAAACTCTGATTATCTCCTATTCTTATTCCTATTCTTATTTTACCATATTAAAAAGCATGAGCTGCGTCCATAGACTGTATAAAGAAGTGACTAAGTGAGTGTCATGTCCCCCACGGCGTTCAGCTCCAGTCAAATGAAGCTCATCGAGGCTGGAGCAGTTAAAGGGACAAATGTAGAGCTCATGATCCTGAGTTCACGTTACAGCTCAGCGAGGGAAAGGGGAAGTAACAGAACAAGATGGAAAATTGTGAAACTAAAGTTATAATTTATTTAAAAGGGAAGTTAAAAGTAAAAACTAACAAAAAGAGGCTCTTAACAGGGTAGTATTCAAAAGTACAGAGATTACAATGACACAAAACAAATCAATCTCAGAGCTAAGTCGAGGGACCCGATTTACAAAGACAGGTTTAGCAACACTGTCAATCAAACCTGTTGCTAACGCTAGCAGGAGTGACCTCTGAGAAACAGGGCTGTTGATTTGTCTCTTATTAATGTTCATATCTTGAATTAAGGACAAAATAGTGAAATAAAAACACCAGGATCATGTAGAAGGTTAATACGAACATTTAAGACCAAAATGACGAGTCTGACAGCAGCAGCTACAAAGAGAGGGGACAGTTTTTCAATAGAAAGTGAATTGGAGCCAGAGTCGATGGAGCCGGATGCACGTCCATGCTCACTTCCTGTTTTGAACGCAGCTGCTAGCAGGTTAGCTAGGTCCATTTATATATATAGTCTGTGGATGCAATAAAGAGAAAGAATGAAACACTACTTAGTTTGGATCTATAACGAGTGATAGAAATAAGACAAACTCAAAAATGAGACAAACTAAATCATATCTGAAGCGCCACAAGAAACACAAATGTTCAAATCATTTAATATTGTCAACTTAAAGCTTTTGTACTCACAGTGGGAACAGTAACCAAACCTTTTACTCAAGTAAGAGCACTGTTACTATGAAGTATGAGTAAAAGTATGCTGCTAGAAAAGTACTCATTTCTTAAAAAAGTTGTATCTGAGTAAATGTAATTACTAGTACTACCCACCTGGGGCGACATCACAAGGTGGAACAGAGCAAACGTGTGTGAATGAAGCAAAACGCAACTCCAGGTCTGTTTTTGAGGCGGTAACGGCATTAGAACAAGCTCACACGAGTCCATTCTGCGTAATATAGGACCTTTAAGTCGATATAGCAGTTATAATATCATATACTGCCAGTCTTTATAACTACTCTTTTGTTTTATTGTAGGAAAAGTACCACAAACATCACTGCTGTATCGGAGTACGTGGATAAAATGCAGATCAATCCAAAGGGACCTACGAATATCTTGCTATCTGCCGCTCAACTGACCACCACAGCATCTACAACCAATGAACTTCTTAAATATTCTATAGTTCCACAGTTTTATCTGGCAACCCCACAAGTCTACTTCACCACAACATCTAAAACGACATCTGGACCGACAGCAACATCAGTTAATACAGTTTTATCAACGAACACCACACAGAAAACGAATGTACAGGTTGCGTCGCCCCTGGCAACTGCTACGAGTACAGCAACGTCTTCTGCAACGTCTTCAGCAACGTCTTCTGCAAATACGACATTAAGATCCCCGGTTCCACAGTTCACGTCTGCTCCAGCGACTCCGCTAACGAATGCGTTTTCAACCACCGCATCAACGTCTGGATTAAAATCATCCCAGAAAGTTTCAACCGATTTGTCAAGATCACCAATGCCGACCATCACATCTGACGCAAAATCTCAAAAGGCGTTCAGTATTTCACAAGTGTCTGCGATTGGATATGTGCCATCTGGAAACGCTGAGCTAGCAACACCCGGGACCAATACGCCAAGCGCGGTTTCAACTTCCTCGCAGTTTTCAAATCCGTTTTCATCAGCTGAAAAATCACAAGTTACAACCTCTACAACTGCACAGTCACATTTCAAATCTTCAGCTGTGTCGCCATCCGGGTTAAAATCATCGAATCAGTTTTCAGTCGATTCAGAATACTCAAAATTTGCGAACACAACGATGACTTCTTCTACAACATCTGGATTGAAATCAGCAAATCAGTTTTCAGTAGATTTCCAGCCATCAAAAGCCATCCCCACGAATTCACAAAGTACATTTTCAACATCTAGAACAAGTTCAGCGAATGCTTCTACTTCAGCAAAACTCACAAAATCAGCAAATCCATTTTCACCAGCTTCATCGGTGGACAGAACGCTAATGGCGGCTACAGCGAATCAGTTTTCAATAGATTTCAAGCCATCAAAATCACAATTTACATACGAAACAACAACAGCGCCAATAAAAACGCCACAAACTACATTTTCAACATCTGGAACAAGTTCAGCGAATGCTACTACTTCAGCGAAACTCACAAAATCATCAAATCCTTTTTCAACAGATTTCAATTCAGAATGCTCAAAACTTGCGACCACAATGAGTCAGGAAAAGCAATTTACATTCAAAACTGTGGAGCTACGATCACCAGTATCACATCATAGCTCTTCCACAACATCTGGATTGAAATCAGCAAATTGGTTTTCAGGAGATTTCTACGAACTCCCCACGAACTCACAAACTGCATCTTCAACATCTAGAACAAGTTCAGCGAATGCTTCTACTTCAGCAAAACTTACAAAATCAGCAAATCCATTTTCACCAGCTTCATCGGTGGACAGAACGCTAATGGCGGCTACAGCATCTGCAACTGCAAAAGCACCAACGAGTCCTTCTACAACTCTAAAAACACCTGGATTAAAACCGTCAAATCAATTTTCAACAGATTTAACAGCATCAAAATTTGGGGTGACAACTACAACATCTGGAACAAACTCACCAAACGCTTTTTCAGTATCAACAAAACCTCAACTGGAATCCAAAATGGCGCCTGCCTTTTCACACACAACGACGATCTCTCCAACCCAACCTGCGTCTGGAACAAGATCGTGGATGACGCCCGACACCACGTCCGCACCAAAACCACAATCCCACCACAGTTCAGTGAGAACAAACGCTCCGAATCCAACTCCATCGAGAACCCAAAGGAGCTCTCCTACATTTGTACCGAAACCAGAGTTTGAGGTGGACACAGCGTTCACAAGCGCCACAGACTTTCACTCAACTAAAAGCTCGGTAACTCCACGCCCAACAGCCACGAAAAAAAAAAAAACTTGCATTATTTCATAACTAAAGAAACCGGCGTAGAGTTCTTGGGCTGGTGAAAGATTACGAAAACTTTGGACATGATGAACGCATGGAAGTCGTTGGTTCTCAGTCAGAAAGCAGAAGGAGCCTCTCATGAGTCTCTGTTTTGTGTTGCCAGTTTCAAAGCTGAAATCCAGTTGGTTTAACCTGAAGGGCCCCTCTCTGATCTGAATCGTCTCTATCTAGAAGAGGGAGAATGGAGATACTTCGATGTATTTTAATTGTTTGTAACCTGCAGATGGAAACAAGCTTTAGCTAAATCTGGTGTAAAGTATCTCTTCTTTTATGAGATTAATGTGTTTAATTCAGAGGTGCCCAAAAACCTTTTTTTATCGAGAGCGAATTATTCAAAGCGGAGCCACAGACCAGTGATCAGTGCAGTGTGGTGCTTTAAATGCATCTTTGACTGAGTCGCTGTGGATTAAAAAGGCTTGAAACACATTCATTTTAGGTCTGTATCACACTGCAGTGGGATGTTTGAGGATATAGTGGTAGAAATAGTTTAATTTGCTGTTAAAAGTTCTGCTTAGAAAAACGGTGTTCTCTTAGTAGATGTTTAGGCTCTGGCAACACCAGGCTCAGTCATGATTGTGGTTCATTTTGTAAAACATAGAGTTGCTTTGTTGTAATCCAGTATTATGTGATGTTAAAGTGTTGGAATTTTCTGAAACTTGAGAATCAAAATGGTGCGAGAGACATTTTAGGGCGACATTGAGTAATCTTATAACAAGCTCCATACGTAAACTTTCTGATTTTATTCAAAACTGTGGTAAAATGATTGTATTTTTTAAACAGATGGACATCAGTCTGGTCCATGTCCTCCGTTGCGTCTCAAGCCCAGTCAAACGTGATCGTCCAATCAGATCTGTTTATTTCATTTTCATTCATTCATTTCATTCATTTATTTATGTGAAATGAAGGAGCTCATCAGTCACATTTCCCTCGTCAGATTAACAGAGTTTAGGCTTCGCTCATGGATTCTGCAGAAATCCCCCATGTTTTTCAGCCCCTGTGATATATTTTTTCTTCATTATTTCCGATACAAACAGGTCGTGCTTGTCCCTGATTGGCTAATCCACCTGTCAGTCAAGGAGGTTCACCGCTGACCAGACTCACATCTTTGTAAAGTATTGAAGTGTGTGTTCTGGATCCCAGTTGAGTAAAATGGTAAATGGTCATATTTTTAAATAATGCTTTTCCACCTTCAAGGCACTTTACATAAAACTATATCAGCTTTTTTTCTGAAAGATGGAAGAACATTTAGCAACCAAAGAGCCAATCTGGAGCGAGGTTGTTGAAGGTAACGCTCCTTCAGGCCGCACCACTGGTTTAACAGGGAGTGGACGCTTAGCAACACTGTCAATCAAGTCTGTTGCTAACGCTAGCGGGAGACCTCGGGGATTATTAATGTTTCATACCTTGAGATACGGACAGACTAGTGAAATAAAAAACCCCAGGATCATGTAGAGGGTTAATACGAACATTTTAAGAGAGAGAGGGGCCACAGTTTTCTAATGTAAAGTGAATTATTGGAGCCAGAGTTAATGGAGTTCTGGCGCACACCCGTGATCACTTCCTGTTTGGAACGCGGTGGCTAGCAGATTAGCTATGTCCATTTATATAAACAGACAGCAGGGGTGTCAGAGATGCGGCCAGCCTAGAGATTTGATGCGGCCCTCGACTTTGAAATTTTCTGCCCCGCGGTGCTAGCGTGTCCATCGTCTCTGTAGCCGCCTCCCACCAGAGCGTCACAAATGAAGACTTGAATGGGAAACCAGTGTGCGTGGTATTCGTGCAACAAGCGGCGGTGCTGAAGGAATATAATCTTAAACACTACTTCAACGGAGAATTGAGAAGACAGAAGATAAACGAGTCGTTGCTGAGCCTGAAGACACAGCAGTCTGTTCTCTCCCGAAACTGTGAGGCTGGTGATACCTCCGTGAAAGCAAGCTACACGATTACTAGCAAAACAGCATCATCATCGAAGCCGTACAGTGAGGGCGAGTTCGTCTTTCGTGCTGAAGGCTGCAGAAACATCAGCCTGTCCAGGAGTTGTGTGGCAGAAAGGATTTAAGAACTAGCGACGGATTTGGACGGTCAAATGAAATGCGAACTGGAGACGTCTGGAGACATTACACTGACATCACACATGTCGCTCAGCCATATTCATCTGTGGCGTTAATGAGGCTTTGACTTTTACAGAGGAGTTTTGGAGTTGGTCCCTACGATACCAAGCGAGGACCTTTTCTGCTCTGTCGTTGGTGCGTCGGACAGAGTAAGTGTGGACAGCCGTGCAGATAACATATTATTCTATATTAATCTTAACATGCACTAAAGAAATTGATGTTTTTTGCACAATCCCTGTGATCAGCCGCTCACAAATGAATGTTAAAACTGAGACACTGTGTTGAAATTGCACCTTTCTTAAACGCTCAGGTTGTTCGTGATATATTCAGTAACAGAACAGTCTTGAATTAAACAGATTTTGTATTACACTTCTTTCTGTGCACAAAAAATTTGACTTATTGCTATTTTCAGGTGTTAATGTGGTGAGTTTTCTGGTCCCCTTGAGATCAAATTAGGTCGTGTGCGTCCCGGGACCAAAGAGAACAGTGCGTCTCCAAAGCGTGCACTGTTTTTCTCACCTTAAGTCGCTTAAACGCTCTCTGCACTTTGTCAGTTACTCAAAATATCAAGATATATTCACTCAGGAATGATCTTTTTCAAATAATTCCAGTTTTCAATTCATGTTTTGCTTTTTGTTTGGGGTTTTTTTTCGCCATAATTGCAGTTTTGTTCATCTTTTTGTATAATTATTTCAAATACATGATGGATTTTCACCTCCTGCAGATAAAATATAGCTGTACTGATTATACTCAAATGTAATAAATTAAAATACTAACGACACTTAAAGGTGCACACTGTTCTTTTCCTAAAGCTGGTTTCCATGGAGGCTAGAACAGTTATAGCGGCGAATTTCATACTTCGAATTCTGACCGCGAGTATCATAGCAACCAAAAAGCCAATCAGGAGCGAGGCTGTTGAAGGTAACGCCCTCGCTTAGCAACGCTGTCAATCAAACCTGTTGCTAACGGAACGACCTCAGGGAAAGAAGCGCCTGATTTGTCTGTTATTAATGTTCATATGTTGATTTACAGACACAATAGTGAAATAAAAACCCCAGGATCATGTAGAGGGTTAATACGAGTCTGACAGCAGCAGGTACAGAGAGAGGGGACATGCTTTTTTTAATAGAAAGTGAATTGGAGCCAGAGGACGCGCGCCCATGCTCACTTCCTATGTGGAATGTGGCGGCTAGCAGGTTAGCTATGTCCATTTATATAAACAGTCTAAGGTCGATATTTACACTTTGTAGCGTATCAGCTTTCGGCCTTAAATCTACGGCCGAACATCTTCCTCCATGAGCATAAGCTGGATTTAATAAATAAATGAATGAGTAAATAAATGAGTACATTAAAGAATAAATAAATAAATGAATTAATAAATACATGAATAAATGAAAGAATAAATATGTAAATAAATGAATATATTAAAAAATAAATACATAAAAATGATTGAATAATTAAGTACATAAATAAATGAATGAATTAATAAATGAATGAATAAATGAGTAAATAAATAAATGAATGAATACATAAGTGAATAAAAAAAAACATACGTACATACAGAAATGAATAAATGAGTAAATGAATAAATACATGAATGAATACATCAATAAGTCAATAAATAAATAAATGAATAAATAAATAAAGTACATTAAAGAATAAATAAATAAGTAAATGCATGAATAAATTAATTAATAAATAAGTACATAAATAGATGAAAAATAAATAAATACATACGTACATACAGAAAAAAATAGATGAATGAATAAATGAGTACATTAAAGAATAAATAAGTAAATAATTAAATGAATGAATAAATAAGTACATAAATAAATGAAGACTAAATAAATAAATACAAACATACGTACATACAGAAAGAAATAAATTGGTAAATAAATAAATACATGAATAAATAAGTCAATAAATAAATCAATGAATAAATAAATAAATAAATATACGTACGTACATACATAAATAAATAAATGAATGAATGAATAAGTAAATAATTTTTAAAAAGACTTGCTCACAGTCTGCGCTTCATCACCACAGCGGCAGACAAATGGCTCCCTCTTGCGGTCAGCAGGTGTAAACGCATCATTGCGGCTCCTGACTTGAGTTTCGTTTTCCCTTCGTCGGAATCGGATCTGTCCCTCCTTGTTTTTGCACACGGCCCGGATCAGCCCGTGTGAGTCTGTGGAGACACAACATGGAGACAAACATGGAGGCGGACATACTGCAGTTGATTCTGGGCATGCGGGGCTCTGTGGACCTTCAGGAGCTGCTCTACGATCTGTGCCCCGGCCCCGCGCTGGAGGAGATGATCGGGAAGAAGGAGCAGTTCGTGTCTTGTTCGGTGAATCAGGAGGAGAAAGTGGTGGTCAGGACTCGGATGAAACTGTGTTGGACCAAGAGCTGCTCGGGCTGTGGCTGTTTACACATCTGTCTGCACTTCCTCTACTCTGGATCCTGCCACTTCAACCAGTCCAGGTACAAAAACTGCACAGATGGTGTATATACCGCACGGTGTACAGTAATAGTACACCGGATAGTAATAGTACACAGGATAGTAGTAGTACACAGGATAGTAGTAGTACACAGGATAGTAATAGTACACAGGATAGTAGTAGTACACATGGGGCTGTGAATAGTACACAGTTCCTGATAGTGCAAAGTACACAGGATAGTAATAGTACACAGCAGTATACAGTAGTAGTATCGTTCTGACAGATGATCTGCAGATGGGGCTGTTGAGTCTAAGTGATGAAGTTTCTGATCACCTGCAAAACTCCTCCATGTGCTGACCTCTCCTTACCTCCCTCCCTCTCTTTCTCTTTCCTTCTTTCCTTCTTTCTTTCTTTCCTTCCTTTTCCTTCTTTTTTCTTTCCTTTCTTCCTTTCTCCCTTTTTCTTCCTTACTTCTTTCGTTCCTTCTTCTTCTTTTGTTCTCATCCTTTTTTCTTTCTTTCTCTTCCTTCCTTCTTTCTTTCCTTTCTTCCTTCTTTCCTTTCTTCCTTCCTTCTTTCTTTCTTTTTTCTTTCCTTTATTCCTTTTTCTTCCTTCTTCCTTCCTTCTTTCGTTCCTTCCTTCTTTCTTTCCTCTTCCTTCTTTCGTTCCTTCTTCCTTGCTTTTGTTCTCATCCTTTTTTCTTTCTTTCTCTTCCCTTCCTTCCTTCATTCTTTCTTTTCCTTCTTTCTTTCCTTCCTTTCTTCCATCTTTCCTTTCTTTCTTCCTTCCTTCCTTCCTTTCCTTCTTCTTTCTTTTTTTTTCCTTTCTTCTTTTTTTCTTCTCTTCCTTCCTTCATTCTTCTTCCTTCTTTCTTTCTTCCTTCAATTCTTTTTGTTCTCATCCTTTTTCTTTTCTTTCTTCCTCTCTTCTTTTTTCTTTTCTTTTTCCTTCCTTCCTTCTTTGTCCTTCTTCCTTTTTCTTTCTTTTCTTTCTTTCTTTCTTTCCTTCTTTCCTTCTTTCCTTCCTTCTTTCTTTCTTTCTTTCCTTCTTTATTCTTCATTTCTCAGGGACCATGTACAAATTCCTGACATGTAGTAATAGTACACAGTATGATATGCAGTAGTAGTATCATATATAATATAAATATACAGTAGTAGTTTAACATGACTTAAGTTTAGAACAAGTTTGACTCTGACTTTTCTCCAGCTCAAACCGGAGCGACTCAGACGTGACGTCGCCAAACAAATAAAAACACTTCATCTGTGGAGACGACTTTAAATCATCTCCACGAACCAAGAACATCCCCCAAACGTCAGAGCCACATGGACCAACTCCACACGAGGACTTCAGGGACCCGCCTCCTGGTCCAGTCCTGCTTCAGTCCTGGTTTAGTCCTGGTTTAGTCCTGGTTTAATCCTGGTTTAGTCCTGGTTTAGTCCTGGTTTAGTCCTGGTTTAGTCCTGGTTTAGTCCTGGTTTAGTCCTGGTTTAATCCTGGTTTGGTCCTCGTTCAGCCCTGGTTTAATTCTGGTTTAGTCCCGGTTTAGTCCCGGTTCAGTCCCGGTTTAGTCCCGGTTCAGTCCCGGTTCAGTCCCGGTTCAGTCCCGGTTTAGTCCCGGTTCAGTCCCGGTTCAGTCCCGGTTCAGTCCTGGTTTGGTCCTGGTCTAGTCCTTCTTTAGTCCTGCTTTAGTCCTGCTTTAGTCCTGCTTTAGTCCTGCTTTAGTCCTGCTTTAGTCCTGGTTTAGTCCTGGTTTAATCCTGGTTTGGTCCTCGTTCAGCCCTGGTTTAATTCTGGTTTAGTCCCGGTTTAGTCCCGGTTCAGTCCCGGTTCAGTCCCGGTTCAGTCCTGGTTTGGTCCTGGTCTAGTCCTTCTTTAGTCCTTCTTTAGTCCTGCTTTAGTCCTGCTTTAGTCCTGCTTTAGTCCAGGTTTAGTCCTGGTTTAATCCTGGTTTGGTCCTCGTTCAGTCCTGGTTTAATTCTGGTTTAGTCCTGGTTTAGTCCCGGTTTAGTCCCGGTTCAGTCCCGGTTCAGTCCCGGTTCAGTCCCGGTTCAGTCTCGGTTCAGTCCTGGTTTAGTCCTGGTCTAGTCCTTCTTTAGTCTTTCTTTAGTCCTGCTTTAGTCCTGGTTTAGTCCTGGTTTAATCCTGGTTTGGTCCTCGTTCAGTCCTGGTTTAATTCTGGTTTAGTCCTGGTTTAGTCCCGGTTTAGTCCCGGTTCAGTCCCGGTTCAGTCCTGGTTTAGTCCTGGTCTAGTCCTTCTTTAGTCCTTCTTTAGTCCTTCTTTAGTCCTTCTTTAGTCCTGCTTTAGTCCTGGTTCAGTCCTGGTTCAGTCCTGGCCTGCTGCTGGTCCCAGAGAGCTCAAACGGTTCTGTTTAGCTGCATAACCCTCACATGGGCCCCCTGTAATAGAAAGTAATAAGAAGATGGTCCAATTCTGGGCCCCCTAATGTTGCTTTCACACCGGGGCGTCGAGTTTACATGCGAAGTCTATGGTGCGGCAGCTAGCATAAAGGCTCGTCACGGACCCAGACACGCCGCCGCAGAGCCGATCGCCTCCGTTGATGGTTTTATGCAATAGAGAGATGTTTGTCCTCAGTGCAAAGGCTCCAACTAGAGGCGTCCAACAAGTTTTTGATGCCCCAGTCTAACCCTAAGACCCTGGGGCCCCGGACAACAGACCCCTTTGTCCCCCCCGTCGACTCCCCTGTGGATAAGTCGTTTTTTTCTGCACATTCTGGTGATATAATAGTGATTATCTTTATTGGCGATTATCACAATTATATAAAATGTCCCTCAAACGAGTATAGTTAACTCTTTTTATCACGATAAATGATGTTACTGTGTATCGTCCCATCCATAATCCCTGTACTTCTTTGTTTTATAGTAGAGGCTGTTTTTTCTGCCATGATCTCCGTTCTGAATACAACATGGAGGTCCTGAGGGAGTTTGGTCTGGAGGCTCTGAGCAGGACGGAGCTGTGTCTGCTGCTGCTACAGAGCAACAACACACTGCTGCCTCAGGTGAGTGAACAACTACAGTATTTTTCGACCAGATTACACGCCGCTGTATCATTGAGCGAGGTCTATTTTCATACATAAGGTGCCCCGGATTATAAAGAGTCCACTTAGTCCACGTCTTGATACAGTCTGTGGCTCATGAAGCGAAATAAAACAGTCAGATTACGGCATCGAACATGTCTCTCGTCTGAATCTCGTCCGAGTCAGTGTCGTCGCTGTTATTTAGCTGTTCAGGGATGATTCCGGTCGTCCTGAAACCTCGGACGACTTGAGCCGCTCACTCGTCTTCTCCTCGTCCATCCAGCCCTTTGGTTCAGCCTCGATGACGACACCGGCTGGAAACTTTTCTTTTGGGAGTCTTCCTCTTGAATATAAAAGGTAAATGGTCGTTTCTGGCCACCGAGAACTACAGTGAAAGATGATTCTTGTTCAAGAGTCGTTACAAGAACTGACTTCAATAGTTCAGTTCAAATCTATGTTGAAAGGTTTGGATTAAGTCTGTGATTTTTGCTTTTAAGAATCCACTTTGTGATGTGTTGAAATGTCTGTGTGATGTAACTGTGCTGCTGTCTTGACCAGGACTCCCTTGAAAAAACTGTCCTGGTTAAATAAAGGTTAATACATAAATAAAATCCCTGTGGTGAGTAGAGACACTGGACTGGCCCCTGTTTTCTCGGGGAGGTCAAAGGTGAGGGTCCATGTCCTTTTCAGTGATTTTCTTGTGGTTTTGGTGTCCTTGCTCACATAGTACTCCGCCAGGCTCTGGACTACGGTACTTCTAATTCTCCGACAATCCATCAAGCAGTGCGGCTTCGTAGATTATACTTCATACATGAGGCGCACTGTCGATTTTTGAGAAAATTAAAGTTTTAAGTGCACTTTACAGCATGAAAAATACAGTACTGGAACAAGAATCCTACTGGTCCATTCACTTTATAATCATCACACAGCAGTGGATGAAGTACTCAGCTGTGTCAGTAAAAGTACAGATACAGAGCTAAAAAGTTACTCAAGTAAAAGTATCTCATGAAAAAGGATTTATATTTAAGTGCCCGTTTAAAAATGTAAAATGTCGTTTAGTGAACCTGAACAGCCCATAGTGCAAATATAAAGCATTTGTAGAGTTGAAGTATTTCTACACAATGAGAACACGGGGCTCTCTTTTTCATGGGCGTGTTTAAAATACAATATAAGCAGAAAAACTCGTCCAGAACATTAAAAACAGGAGCAGGAGTGGTTCTAAATGTCCATCACCACATTATTAAAGGGCATTAGTGGCTCCAGTCCGTCCAGTTTTACATGTTCTTGAAATATGTTGCATTTTTGGGAAGGAAAATAACCAAAAGCTTTTTTTTTTAGATGTAGACAAATGTGAGATCTTGGATTAAAAGTTCAAAGTTCAACAAACACGTGAGATTCTGAGACAGTCTGTCGTCGTCGTCAATTATTAATACATGTATACAGTGTTGTTGCTGATGGGTTTAGGTTAAAGGTTTCCCTCGTTTATCGCTAAAAAAAAACCCGCAACAGGCGAAATCCGCAAAGTAGT
This sequence comes from Periophthalmus modestus, assembly GCA_019594935.1. Taxonomy (NCBI): domain Eukaryota; kingdom Metazoa; phylum Chordata; class Actinopteri; order Gobiiformes; family Gobiidae; genus Periophthalmus; species Periophthalmus modestus. The sequence continues at coordinate 1,997,095 of JAIEZT010000054.1, forward strand.
ACAGTTATTCTATATGTTTCTTGTCTGTAAAACCCCTCACCACACACTTTATACACTTTTCTCACACAAACTTTAACATTTTCTCACATTTCTCTCTCAAATCAGCCAATCAGGACGCAGAACACAATGGTCTACAGTCCCTCAGCCAATCAGGACGTAGAACACAATGGTCTACAGTCCCTCAGCCAATCAGGACACAGAACACAATGGTCTACAGTCCCTCAGCCAATCAGGACACAGAACACAATGGTCTACAGTCCCTCAGCCAATCAGGACGCACACAATGCACGATCATTCGCTGTGATAAAATTTATAGATTTGTTTCTATAATATAAATAAATTCTAGTTTTTATTTTATAGGATAAGATTTCATCAAACCAAAACCCGAGATATGTATAAGCGTTGGCTCTTTCAGTCGATGTACTTTGAGTTTATACTTCTGCAGAAATCGTACTTAGTTTTATTTGATGAGGGTTTTATCTATGTCCCAGCGAACGGTAATTAATAAACCATCAGAATCTTACTAACTATAAATCAGTTGTAAATATTGGTAAAAGACGAGATTGGTTTCTCATTAGCTAAAAATCCAAATAACAATGTTAAAAAAAATAAAATAATAAATAAAAAAATTACACAGAACGGATTTGTATAGAAAATTTAAAAATAAAGTTTTTTCTTTTTCTTTTACACAATGATTAGTTTAATAATTACTTCAGTATTTACAAACATGACAAAATACTTCCATCATTACTTTGTTTGTATGATGTTTGAAATTAGGGCTTAGGATATTGTGATAAAAATGAAAAAAAAATTGTTTTTTTCCTGTATCGCTCAGGCCTGTTTGTAATTTTAGTGTCGTGTTTTCAGCTTTTATTTGATCTTATTTGAATTTACCTTAAGTATTACCTCAGCAAACTGAAGTTATAATCATAGACTGTTTATATAAATGCACATAGCTAACCTGCTAACCGCTGCTTTCCAAACAGGAAGTGATCATGTGCGCACTTCCAGCTCCATCGAGTCTGGCTCCAATTCACTTTCTATTGATAAACCGCATCCTCTCCGTCTGTAACTGCTGCTGTCAGACTCGTCATTTTGGTCTTAAATGTTCATATTAACCCTCTACATGATCCTGGGGTTTTTATTTCACTATTGTGTCTGTAAATCAACATATGAACATTAATAACAGACAAATCAGGCGTCTTCTTTCGCAGAGGTTGCTCCTGCTAGCGTTAGCAACAGGTTTGACTGACAGCGTTGCTAAGGGAATGGGCGGTACTTTCAATAGTCTCACTCCTGATTGGCTCTTTGGTTGCTATGATACTTGTGGTCAGAAATCCAAATATGTAACTCGACTTCCAAATTAGCCGCTATAACTGCTAGCCTCGATGGAGCGACGTCACACTCGCTCATATGAACATGAACTGCTTTTGTCGTCTTTGAGTTGTCGTAAAGCGCTGTACAAATGATTGAAAACACATTACTGACTTTGTAATTTCAATGTCTTTTTTTTAAGATCTGCCATAACTACAACAACAAGGCTGGTTGCCAGGACGACTGTCAGCGTTTGCACATCTGTCAGCGCTACCTGCACCGCGACTGCAGCTGCGTCAGAACACACGACTTCTCCGCTGCACAACCGCTCAAACTACTGCAGAAAAAACACATCCCGGAGCATCTCATCAGGGTTTTAAAGTCCGTGTACTCGAACAAGGAGGCGCTGCGGCTCGCTGACAAAGAAAACAACAGCAAGACTTCAGATATTAACAACGAAAATGCGTCTGGAAATGTCTCAGACTCAAGCAGCGTTAGCAAAAAAGAAGCTAGTCGGAGGAGGAGGAAGAGAGGAGGGAGAGGCAGAGGAACTTATAGAGGCCAGAGGGGACAAAACAGAGCGCCCTCTCGTGGTGACTCGCAAGATTGCACCAATAACGACTACGCTGACCAAGACCAAGATACTACAGAGGAAGCAGTGAATGACGGTTACGGTTCGGATACGAGCAGCACGATTAGCACGGGGAAAAGTGGAGAGAGCGGAGGTCGTGTGAGGGGCAGGGGCGGATACAGAGGGCAGAGGGGCAACAGAGGAGGAAGGGGCAATAAACAAGCCGCTAGTCATTTTGATGGTTCTGCTAACGCGTCTGAAGCTAGCAGAAGAGGGAGCTATGGGAACTATCGGGGCGGTGGTAGAGGTGCGAGAGGAAACAGGGGGAATAGGGGCAGGTTTCTCCTCTCAAAGCGATTTAAGAACAGAAAACAGCGACGAGGTTGGCGCGAACTACAGCCAAGATCGTGCTGCGAGTGCTGAAGGTTTAGGTGGGTTCGAAACGGGGGCCAGAAAGCAAGATTCAAGCCGTGGTGCTAAAGGGAAAAACAAGACGTCGCCTGTCAAAAACACAAAGACGCAACAAGGTACGAGCTCTTAAAGGCGACGTTTTCTGTTTCATTTTCTGATCTAAAGTTGTCGTTTCCTCGTCACAAACAGACCTGGAGTTGTGTTTTTTTTCGTTTCATTCACATGTTTAACACACAAACCCTACAGATTTAGGCTGAGATCTTCTCTCAAACTGAAAACACTCTGCTCCACCTTGTGATGTCATCATGTGGTAATACAGGAAGTGCTCCGCTGTGTTTGTAAACTCCACACACCTTCATTTCTAGAATCATTTGGATCATTTGAGCCCTGGATTTGCTGGTCTCTATTGAACTAAAGGTAAAAACGTAGCTTTAGACTTGAAAACTACCACTTTGTGACATCACAAGGTGGAACAGAGCATTTTGAGCTTTGGAGATGTTACAGATTAATAATAAAATGTTACTCAAACATGTGTGAATGAAACAAAACACAACTCCAGGTCTGTTTTTGAGGAGGTAACAGTATTAGAACATGACTTAAACCTCACAAGAGTAAATTTTGTGTGATATAGAACCTTTAATGAAATAGACATGATTCTGGTTTATAATTTGAATCTTTCTCTTATAGATAAAACCGAGATCTGCATGTTCTTCATCAAAGGATATTGTAAAAATGAAGGTAAGGGACGAGGTCACGTGGACTTTGAGGCTGAAAGAGGAGACAGAAAAGTATTTATCGTGACTTAAAAATGAGAGAATATTGACCTTTTTCCAACTGCACTTTCACTGTGGAGGGACTTTTGGTTTAAGGTGAATAATCTCCTCTTCAAATTTGACTGACGGGTTCAAGTTCAGGTTTTGGAGTCAGTTTTTGTCAGATTTAGTTACTCCTTTGTGTTGTTTTTGTTGTGTTTGTCTCAGATCGCTGTTTCAAAGCTCATGACAAGATGCCGTACAGATGGGAGATCAGACGGGGAGGACAGTGGACTGCTATGGCTGAAAATGAAGCCATAGAGAAAGACTACTGCGACCCCAAGAAAGTATACAGGTAATATAATAATCAGAATAATACAGTTTATCTATGAACGCCCAAGGACAGTGAGAGAGAGGAGGAGGAGAGGGGACGGAGAGCTGGAGAGAGGAGGAGGAGGAGAGGGGACGGAGAGCTGGAGAGAGGAGGAGAAGGAGAGGGGACAGAGAGCTGGAGAGAGGAGGAGGAGGAGGAGAGAGGACGGAGAGCTGGAGAGAGAGGAGGAGGAGGAGGAGAGGGACGGAGAGCTGGAGAGAGAGGAGGAGAAGGAGAGGGGACAGAGAGAGCTGGAGAGAGGAGGAGGAGAGAGAGGGGACAGAGCTGGAGAGAGGAGGAGGAGGAGAGAGGACGGAGAGCTGGAGAGAGGAGGAGGAGGAGAGAGGACGGAGAGCTGGAGAGAGGAGGAGGAGAGGAGAGGGGACAGAGAGCTGGAGAGAGGAGGAGGAGGAGGAGAGAGGACGGAGAGCTGGAGAGAGGAGGAGGAGAGGAGAGGAGAGGACGGAGAGCTGGAGAGAGGAGGAGGAAGGAGAGGGGACAGAGAGCTGGAGAGAGGAGGAGGAGGAGGAGGGGAGAGAGAGCTGGAGAGAGGAGGAGGAGAGAGGACGGAGAGAGGAGAGAGAGAGGAGGAGGAGAGGGGACAGAGCTGGAGAGAGGAGGAGGAAGAGGAGAGGGGACGGAGAGCTGGAGAGAGGAGGAGGAGGAGAGGGGACGGAGAGCTGGAGAGAGGAGGAGGAGAGAGAGGGGACGGAGAGCAGGAGAGAGGAGGAGGAGAGGGGACGGAGAGCAGGAGAGAGGAGGAGGGGACAGAGAGCTGGAGAGAGGAGGAGGAGAGGGGACGGAGAGAGGAGAGAAGGGAAGAGGAGAGGGGACGGAGAGCTGGAGGAGAGGGGAGGAGACAGGACAGAGAGCAGGAGGAGAGGAGGAGGAGGAGAGGGGGGAAGAGAGCTGGAGAGAGGGGAGGAGACAGGACAGAGAGAGGAGAGCGAGAGGAGGAGGAGGAGGAGAGGGGACGGAGAGCTGGGAGAGAGGAGGAGGAGAGGGGACGGAGAGCTGGAGAGAGGAGGAGGAGGAGAGGAGGAGGACAGAGAGCTGGAGAGAGGAGGAGAGGAGGAGGAGAGAGGACGGAGAGCTGGAGAGAGGAGGAGGAGGAGAGAGGACGGAGAGCTGGAGAGAGGAGGAGGGGAGAGGGGACAGAGAGCTGGAGAGAGGAGGAGGGGGGACAGAGAGCAGAGAGAGAGGAGGAGGAGGAGAGGGGACAGAGAGCAGGAGGAGAGAGGAGGAGGAGGAGAGGGGACAGAGAGCTGGAGAGAGGAGGAGGAGGAGAGGGGAACAGAGAGCTGGAGAGAGGAGGAGGAGAGGGGACAGAGAGCTGGAGAGAGGAGGAGGAGGAGAGGGGACAGAGAGCTGGAGAGAGAGGAGGAGGAGAGGGGACAGAGAGCTGGAGAGAGAGGAGGAGGAGAGGGGACAGAGAGCTGGAGAGAGGAGGAGGAGAGGGGACAGAGAGCTGGAGGAGAGAGGAGGGAGAGGGGACAGAGAGCTGGAGAGAGGAGGAGGAGGAGGGAGAGGGAACAGAGAGCTGGAGAGAGGAGGAGGAGAGGGGACAGAGAGCTGGAGAGGAGGAGGAGGAGGAAAGGGAACAGAGAGCTGGAGAGAGGAGGAGGGAGAGGGGACAGGGAGAGAGTGGAGAGAGGAGGAGGAGGAGAGAGGACAGAGAGCTGGAGAGGAGGAGGAGGAGGAGAGGGGACAGAGAGCTGGAGAGAGGAGGAGGAGGAGAGAGGACGGAGAGCTGGAGAGAGGAGGAGGAGGAGGAGAGAGGAGAGGAGGAGGAGAGAGCTGGAGAGAGGAGGAGGAGAGGGGACAGAGAGATGGGAGAGAGGAGGAGGAGAGAGAGGGGGGGAGAGAGAGGAGGGAGAGAGGGAGAGAGGAGGAGGAGGAGAGGGGACGGAGAGAGGAGGAGGAGGAGAGGGGAGAGGAGAGGAGAGAGGAGGAGAGGAGGAGGGGACAGAGCTGGAGAGAGAGGAGGAGGAGAGACTGGAGAGAGGGAGAGAGAGAGAGGAGGAGGAGAGGGGGAGAGAGGAGGAGGAGAGGAGGAGGAGGAGAGGGGACGGAGAGCTGGAGAGAGGAGGAGGAGGGAGGGGACGGAGAGCTGGAGAGAGAGGAGGAGGAGGAGAGGGGACGGAGAGCTGGAGAGAGAGAGGAGGAGAGGAGACAGAGAGCTGGAGAGAGAGGAGGAGGAGGAGAGAGAGGGGACGGAGAGAGGGAGAGAGCTGGAGAGAGGAGAGAGGAGGAGGAGGGGGACGGAGAGCTGGAGAGAGAGGAGGAGGAGGAGGAGAGAGGACGGAGAGCTGGAGAGAGGGGAGGAGAGAGGACGGAGAGCTGGAGAGAGGAGAGAGAGGAGAGAGGGGACGGAGAGCTGGAGAGAGAGGAGGGAGGAGGAGAGGGGACGGAGAGAGGAGGAGGAGGGAGAGGGGACGGAGAGCTGGAGAGAGAGGAGGAGGAGGAGAGGGGAGGAGAGCTGGAGAGAGGAGGAGAGAGAGGAGGAGCTGGAGGAGGAGAGGACGGAGAGCTGGAGGAGAGAGGAGAGCGGAGGAGGGGGAGAGGAGGAGAGAGAGGGGAGAGGAGGAGAGGAGGAGGAGGAGGAGGAGAGGGGACGGAGAGCTGGAGAGAGGAGGAGGAGGAGGAGGGGACAGAGAGGAGGAGGAGAGGAGAGAAGGAGAGGGACAGAGAGGAGGAGGAGAGGGGAGAGGGAGGGGACAGAGAGATGGAGGGAGGAGGAGAGGGGACAGAGAGAGGAGGAGGAGGGGAGGGAGACGGAGGAGAGAGGAGGAGGGGAGGAGAGGGGACAGAGAGAGGGGAGGAGGAGGAAGAGAGAGGAGAGGGGACAGAGAGAGGAGAGAGAGAGGAGGAGGAGAGAGGACAGAGAGAGAGGAGGAGAGAGGAGGAGGAGGAGAGGGGACAGAGAGCTGGAGAGAGGAGGAGGAGGAGAGGGGACAGAGAGCTGGAGAGAGGAGGAGGAGGAGAGGGGACGGAGAGCTGGAGAGAGGAGGAAGAGGAGGAGAGGGGACAGAGAGCAGGAGAGAGGAGGAGGAGAGAGGACAGAGAGGAGGAGAGCTGGAGGAGGAGAGAGGAGAGGGACAGAGAGCTGGAGAGAGGAGGAGGAGAGGGGACAGAGAGCAGGAGAGGAGGAGGAGGAGGGGGACAGAGAGCTGGAGAGAGGAGGAGGAGGAGAGGGGACAGAGCTGGAGGAGAGGAGGAGGAGAGGGGACAGAGAGCTGGAGAGAGGAGGAGGAGAGAGGAGGAGGAGAGGGGACAGAGAGCTGGAGGAGTGACGAAAGAGAGGAGAAATTTGAACGTGTATACTTTTTCTAAACTTATACTTTTATATTTTTTACTTAAGTATATTTTGTCATGTGATACTTTTACTTTCACTGAAGTCACACACTGAATCTCCGGAGCAGTGGGTGGGATCAGTGCTTCCCGTGGGACCCATCTTGTCTTCTTCTCTTCTTCTCTTCTTCTCTTCTTCTCTTCTTCTTCTCTTCTTCTCTTCTGTCAGTGTTTCTGTCTGTTCCTCTGTTAAACTAACGACGTGACGTTCTTCCTCAGCACGAGCCGTCCTCCTGTGCACTTCGACACTATGACGTGTGGGGCAGAGGAAGTGAGGCGTCTCTCTACTGTGAACTCGGTGCTGCAGCCAGACTTTATCCACACCACCGACTGGCTCTGGTACTGGGAGGACGAGCACGGCGCCTGGAACCAGTACGCAGCTGTAGTAAGTGAACAACACCCGTCTGATCTATGAAAAAGAAGAGTTTCACTTGGTCTAGAGCACAAAAAGTCTTATAATAATGTTCTTTTTAGTGTCTGAACCATAGACTGTATAAAGAAGGATCCAGTCAAATGAAGCTCATCGAGGTTAGCAGTTATAGCGGCTAATTTGTACCATAGCAGCCAAAGAGCTCCTGTCAATCAAACCTGTTGCTAACGCTAGCAGGAGCGACCTTGCGGAAAGAAACCACCTGATTTGTCTCATTTTAATGTTCATATCTTGAGTTGAGGACGCGAAAGTGAAATAAAAACACCAGGATCATATAGAGGGTTAATACGAACATTTAAGACCAAAGTGACGAGTCTGACAGCAGAGACGGGCGACGTTTTTTCAATAGAAAGTGAATTGGAGCCAGAGTTGATGATGCACATGATCACTTCCTGTTTGGAACGTGACGGCTAGCAGGTTAGCTTTGTCCATTTATATAGAGAGAGGGCTTTTAGCTGTTTGGCTTCAGAAAAAAGTAAAACTGGATATGTTGGTGACACAGCTGCAGTTTTATAATCTGCTAACAAACTTTTACACTTCTTTTTGATGTTTTATATGGACTTATGTGGGTTTTTTTTCAGTTTATATTGTATTTTAAACAGGGCGCCCATGAAAAACAGACCCAAGTGACTCTTTGGGTTCCCCTGTATAAATAAAGATAAAGATGTACAGTCTATGATCAGAATATAATTATATGTTAAAGGTGCACGGTGTAACTTATCCTGTGTGGGTCTGCTGCCTGCTTGTCTCCATGGAGATGGCATTGCTTTGCCTGAAATGTTCCACAGTAGGACCTGTCGGCGTCACCTACTTGTCCTCATTATGACTGAGAAGTTTAATGTAATACTGTGGAACAAAAACATCTCCGTGGACAAAAGAAGGTGGCAGATACTCCACGAGAAAAGTTACGTAGTGCCTCTTTAGGATGTCAGATGGCTTCACTATTTGTAGTTTTTACTTGTGTAATCCTTGACTGTGTGTTTCAGACTAGCGAGCATCAATTAGCCTCCATCACCAGTAAAGAACTCGAGGAGATGTACCTGGAAAACGTGGATGTGACGACGTTCACAGCAGGGTCACAGTTGTATGAACTCGATTTCAATGGTAAATGTGTAAATTTTACTATTTCATTACATTTCTGCATATTTAAAGGCAGGGTATGTAACATTTCTATTTCAAAATGGACAAACTTGACCTGATTTTGCCCATAGACACGAGGTAAAAACTGTCAAATCAAATATAGCTTTGCAAATAACAGCAAAAACATTGGACATGATGGATAATTTGGTGATGTTTTAATGAGTTTTGTTTGTTAAAATGTGGTTATTCAATCAGAAACCAGAACAAGCCTCACACGAGTTTCTCTTTTGGGTTGCCAGTTCCAATTTGTAAACCTAAAAAGCCTCTCTCTGGTCCGGTTTGTCCTAAAGCTCAGCGCCTGCAGCTTCAGTGACAGATCTCTGGAGGTTCTGAGCTTCCACATGAGGCGTAGCTTATCTGTACAGGCTTATAAATCAAAAAAGACCGTGCAAACCCAGGTTCAACTGTACTTTTTAAACGAGCAAGAGTACGAACTACACACCCTCTCTTTAACGAAGCAATGTATTGAAAGTATCTAATGAATATTTCCAGACATGATTCAGACAAACGTCAAGTATGGCACGAGGAAGCTGGTGAGGACACGGCCCCGGTTTGTCTCTGCAGCTGAAGTCCAAACAAAAAAGTGGGTCTCATTCACTTAAATCTGAAATACGAGGACGTGAATGACGTTATAACCACTGTTTTCTGTTGTAGAAAGCGCCACCCAAACTCCACTGCTGTGCCGGGCCACTGGGACAAGACACAGGTCCCTCAAACCGGATTTAAGGTAGAGGCTTGTGCTGCAGTGTCCAAAAAAACACCCGCAGACACCGCTCCTTTACAGCAGTAATGGAAAATACATTTGGGAAACTATTTTTGGGGCTTTTTTCTATGTTTTTGGAGCCGTTCGCCATGTTATAACGTTGTTTCCTCATTAAAAACGCACCTGAAGAGGTTTTAGATGTGATCCGTGCATGTTTGAGTAATCTAGCGATCTCTCCCGGGCTGTATTCAAACCGTTCTTACAGTTAGAACCACGAGCCTGTGCGAGACTCCGCCCTCAAGCTCCCACACGACAATTCTCCATAAATATACAAAAAATGATACAAAACAATGTACTACGACTTCACAAACCTGTCAATGTTTCTTCGTTGTTTTCAGCAAATAAAGAATATTCAAAACACTAAAAGTTACCATGGAGATTTAAATATATTATGTGTCAACAATGAATAACCCACAGAAGTGTAAATACAGTTTATCTCGGGGGTTATGTTCGAAAAATAACCTGCAATAGGCAAAATCCGCGAAGTATCAGCTTTATTTTTACAATTATTCTCTCTGTTTCTTGTCTGTAAAACCCCTCACCACACACTTTATACACTTTTCTCACACAGGCATTAACATTTTCTCACATTTCTCTCTTGTTTAAACACAAAGTTCAAACCTTCGTCGGTGCCTTTGTCGGTGCAGAACGTTTCATCGACATTGTGGGTTTTGTCGGGGAGAAAACTTGCAAACATACAGCACTTTAGAGTCACACTGATCCAACATTTATGTAAATTTGTCTGACACATTCTGTACTGTACAGGAGACACGGAGGAGACTGATGGACAATGGTCTACAGTCCCTCAGCCAATCAGGACGCAGAACACAATGGGTCTACAGTCCCTCAGCCAATCAGGACGCAGAACACAATGGTCTACAGTCCCTCAGCCAATCAGGACGCAGAACACACAATGTTTAAAGTCCCTCAGCCAATCAAGACGCAGAACACAATGGTCTACAGTCCCTCAGCCAATCAGGACACAGAACACAATGGTCTACAGTCCCTCAGCCAATCAGGACGCAGAACACAATGGTCTACAGTCCCTCAGCCAATCAGGACGCAGGACACAATGGTCTACAGTCCCTCAGCCAATCAGGACGCAGAACACAATGGTCTACAGTCCCTCAGCCAATCAGGACGCAGAACACAATGGTCTACAGTCCCTCAGCCAATCAGGACGCAGGACACAATGGTCTACAGTCCCTCAGCCAATCAGGACACAGAACACAATGGTCTACAGTCCCTCAGCCAATCAGGACGCAGAACACAATGGTTTAAAGTCCCTCAGCCAATCAAGACGCAGAACACAATGGTCTACAGTCCCTCAGCCAATCAGGACGCAGAACACAATGGTCTACAGTCCCTCAGCCAATCAGGACGCAGAACACAATGGTCTACAGTCCCTCAGCCAATCAGGACGCAGAACACAATGGTCTACAGTCCCTCAGCCAATCAGGACGCAGGACACAATGGTCTACAGTCCCTCAGCCAATCAGGACACAGAACACAATGGTCTACAGTCCCTCAGCCAATCAGGACGCAGAACACAATGGTTTAAAGTCCCTCAGCCAATCAAGACGCAGAACACAATGGTCTACAGTCCCTCAGCCAATCAGGACGCAGAACACAATGGTCTACAGTCCCTCAGCCAATCAGGACGCAGAACACAATGGTCTACAGTCCCTCAGCCAATCAGGACGCAGAACACAATGGTCTACAGTCCCTCAGCCAATCAGGACGCAGGACACAATGGTCTACAGTCCCTCAGCCAATCAGGACGCAGAACACAATGGTCTACAGTCCCTCAGCCAATCAGGACGCAGAACACAATGGTCTACAGTCCCTCAGCCAATCAGGACGCAGAACACAATGCACGTTCATACGATGTAAAAAGACATGCAAAATTTGACCCAAAAAAATCCGCGAAACAGCGAGACCACGAAAGGTGAACCGCGCCTGACTGTTTATATAAATGGACATAGCTAACCTGCTAGCTGCCACGTTTCAAACAGGAAGTGATCACGGGCGCACTTCCGGCTCCATCGGCTCGAGTTCACTTTGAAAAACGGTCGCCCCTCTCTCTGTAACTGCTGCTGTCAGACTCGTCATTTTGGTTTTAAAATGTTCATATTAACCTTCTACATGATCCTCAGACTTTTTATTTTGCTGTCGTCTCGTTCGTAAATCAAGATCTGAACATTAATAACCGACAAATCAGGCGCCTTCTTTCCCCGAGGTCGCTCCCGCTAGCGTTAGCAACAGGTTTGATTGACAGCGTTGCTAAGCTCCCGTCTCGTGCTAAACCAGTGGTGCAGGCGGGACGGGGCGTTACCTTCATCTTCCTCACTCCTGATTGGCTCTTTGGTTGCTATGATACTCGTTGCTTCGTTACACGGTCAATGTCCAGCTTATTCATACAAAATGTCGGCTTTTTAAATGTTCTGCTTCATTGTGTTTGTTCGTAGAGAGTCCCGCTGCTGCCCTCGTCTCAGGAGTACAAAGAAATCCAGACACTTTTCAGTCAGACCATGGCGTCGTTTGAAATCATTCAGATTGAAAGGATCCAGAACAGAGCAGTGTGGGAGGCGTTCCAGCTGTACGTCTCTAACGATAATCCATCAAATACACAGTTGTACTTCGTGTCATTTAAAGTGAACTGTTTTAAATTACAGGCACAAGACTCACATGAAGCAGAAAAATGGCGGAAAAATGGTGTTGGAGAAGAAACTTTTCCACGGGACGAAGCCGAAGTTTGTGGAAACGATTTGTGAAGCTAACATTGACTGGAGAGTGTGCGGGGTCAATGGGACGATGTACGGCCAAGGTCAGTGAGAAATAAAACAAAAAAAACCCAAAAAAACCCCAAAAAACTGCACTTTTTTATCATTAACACTTTGGAATTTTTTGAGTTATGTTAAAATGTAGTTTCCTCGTCGTCAAAACAGACCTGGAGTTGTGTTTTTTTGTTTCATTCACTCATGTTTAACACACAAACCTGCAGATTTAGACTGAGTTCTTCTCTCAAACTGAAAACACTCTGCTCCACCTTGTGATGTCATCATGTGGTGATACAGGAAGTGCTCCGCTGTGTTTTTAAACTCCACACACCTTCATTTCTTGAATCATTTGGATGATTTCAGCTCTGGAATTGCCAATTTCTACTAAACGAAAAGGTAAAAAGGAGCTGTTAACTTGGAAAACTACCACTTCATGACATCACAAGGTGGAACGGAGCATTTTGAGCTTTGGAGATGTTACAGACTAATAATAAACATGTGTGAATGAAACAAAACACAACTCCAGGTCTGTTTTTGAGGAGGAAACAACATTAGAACATGACTTAAACCTCACAAGAGTCAGTTTTGTATAATATAGGACCTTTAACTTTCACCCCAGAGTAAATCGATAATCAAACCCCCCTGACAGAATCTAAAATGTTTTATGAATCCTGATCCGTCCCTGTGTCGACTCAGGTGCACGTCTGACTGAGCAGTCTTTAAAATGTGCAGGTGAAACACTTTAGGGAAATCTGGATCAGGACTAAACCAGGATTTAAAATGTGACTAAACCAGTGTTTCACTGAAATGACTGAACCAGGACTAAACCAGGACTAAACCAGGACTGAACCAGGACTAAACCAGGACTAAACCAGGAGTAAACTAGGACTGAACCAGGACCAGGACTGAAGGACCACTAAACCGGACTAAACCAGGACTAAACCAGGACTGAACCAGGACTGAACCAGGACTAAACCAGGACTGAACCAGGACTGAACCAGGACTGAACCAGGACTGAACCAGGACTAAACCAGGACTAAACCAGGACTGAACCAGGACTGAACCAGGACTAAACCAGGACTAAACCAGGACTGAAACCAGGACTAAACCAGGACTGAATCAGGACTAAACCAGGACTGACTGAACCAGGACTAAACCAGGACTAAACCAGGACTAAACCAGGACTAAACCAGAACTAAACCAGGAAAACCAGGACAGGACTGAACCAGGACTAGACCAGGACTAAACCAGGACTAGACCAGGACTAATCTCTGTGGCTCTGGGGTGAATACTGAAATCGTCTCTCATTCTCAGTCCTTGTTCCTTAAAAGCTCGTCCCTGATCCTAATCTGCAAATGTCTTAACTACAGGAAGCTACTTTGCTCGAGACGCCAACTACTCCCACAGCTACACCGGCGACTCCGATCCTCGCTTCATGTTCGTGTCTCGAGTTTTGGTCGGCGACTTCACCAAAGGCTCTTCGGGGTACAGACGCCCTCCTTCTAAAGACGGAGGAGACGTGAACCTGTTCGACAGCTGCGTGGACGACATCTACGACCCTTCGATATTTGTGGTGTTTAAGGAGCAGCAGATCTACCCCGAGTACCTCCTCCGGTACAGAAACTCAAAAACGAATGCGTACGCTGGAAGTAGTAGCTATGGTTACCAGAGTAGGAGCAGTGGCTATAGTCAGAGTACTGCTAATTCCTCCTCCGCTTCGTATCACACGGTACCTCCTCCCCGCTCCTACAACTCATCGTACCCGAGTCGAAACCCGACCCCAAACCCGACCCCAAACCCGACCCCAAACCCGACCCCAAACCCGACCCCAAACCGACCCCTCCACCCGCATCAGACACGGCCCAAAACTCCTGTGTCATTGCGTAATATGGCATTGGTTCGTTTGTCAAGAGCTAAAGATGCACTACGGAACTTTTCTCATGGAGCGTTCGCCACCGCCGCCACCAGACGACGCCGTGTTGGTGGGTCTCACATTCTTTTTTTTTGGTTTATTGTGGGAGTAGAGACGATACAAATACAAACTTTTTGACTTGAGGGAACAGGGTTTGAAGGAGGTGACGAGACGGAGAAAGAGGAGACGAGGAAGAGAGAGAGGAGAGAGAGAGGAGAGGAAGAGGAAGAGGAGAGGAGAAAAGGGAGGGTCTGAGGTGTTTATGAACAGATTTTGAGGAAATGTTTCAATTTCATCTGAAAAATGACAAATGTGAAACTGAAACAGGATTAAATCAAGAATAAACCAGGACTGAACCAAAAATGAACCAGGACTAAACCAGGACTGAAGCAGGACTAAACCAGGACTGAACCAGGACTAAACCAGGACTAAAACCAGGACTGAACCAGGACTGAACCAGGACTAAACCAGGACTAAAACCAGGACTGAACCAGGACTGAACTAAGACTAAACCAGGATTGAACCAGGACTAAACCAGAACTAAACCAGGATTGAACCAGGACTAAACCAGGACTGAACTAAGACTAAACCAGGACTGAACCAGGACTAAACCAGTACTAAACCAGGACTAAACCAGGACTAAAACCAGGACTGAACCTGGACTGAACCAGGACTAAACCAGGACTGAACCAGGACTGAACCAGGACTAAACCAGGACTGAACTAGGACTGAACCAGGACTAAACCAGGACTAAACCAGGACTAAACCAGGACTGAACCAGGACTAAACCAGGACTAAACCAGGACTGAACCAGGACTGAACCAGGACTAAAACCAGGACTGAACCAGGACTGAACCAGGACTGAACCAGAACTTAACCAGGACTAAACCAAGACTGAACCGGGACTAAACCAGGACTAAACCAGGACTGAACTAGGACTAAACCGGGACCCAACCGGGACTAAACCAGAACTTAACCAGGACTGAACTAGGACTGAACCTGATACTTTTCCAGGGCATTTCTGAGGTGGTACATTTAGTCTCATTAATCAAGTTAATAATTTGCTACATTAATTTGTGAGTTTCATGTCTGAAATATCCACGTGTTCTTTATGATGATTTTGGAGAATAAATAATGTGTATACAATCAGTATTTATATATTTAAGTAAAAAAATAAAAATGTTTCCTCTGACAATGTTTATTCTCATTATTTTGTAATTCTGGGGGAGCAACAACTTTTTACACATGACAAAGACACAGAGTAACTTTCATGTTCAGAGTCGCTCTGCTGGTGCTTGTTGGTTCAGTGTTAATCTGTGTGAAAAAGAATAAAAAGTTGTCATGCTCCACGCTCCTCCCTCCCTCACCCTCCTGTGTCTCCTCGGAGCTGGGCCTCACCTGCCTGACTCCCACACGCACCTGGGCGGAGTCCTGGCTCCTCCCACAGCACGCACCTGCGGCTCATCAGCACCACCTGCGGCGGACAAGAGGCGCCAACTCCAGTCAGTGACAATGTGAATCCGCTAGTCCTGCTTTTTGAATGCTGCACGTACCTTTGTCCTATGTTTTACTGGATTTTTGCTGCCTCTCCAGATTCCTGCTCTTTGGATCATCTCTGCTCCTGCGTCTCTGGCTCCGCTCCCGCCTCCCGCCTCGTCCTGGTACTGTCCTGTCTTGTCTCCGTCTCCCTGCTCTTACCTGCTCCGGTTCCCGCTCCTCGGACCTTACCTGCTCCTCGTCCCTGGTTCCGCTCCCTGCTCCCGTGTCTCCGGGTCTCGTCCTGTTCTCCGTCATCAGCTCCATCTCTCTCCTCGTGTGTCTGCCGCCTTTGCGAAACCTTCTCACATTATTGTAAATAAACCGCTCCCCAGTTCTGCACTTTTGGTCCATCTACCTCACCCCTTACGACAAAAGTAGTTTTGTCTCTTTTCATAAATGTGATCCGGTTCCAGTCGTTCATGTCGCCACAGTGTCACTGGTCCAAAGTGTCACTGGTCCAAAGTGTCACTGGTCCACAGTGTCACTGGTCCAAAGTGTTACTGGTCCAAAGTGTCACTGGTCCACAGTGTTACTGGGCTACAGGTCTTGGTAACTGTCTGGTGGGTCAGGTGAATAACCACAAGTGGGGGAAAAAAAATGTATATATATTTTTTTCCTTTGAAAAATCAGGAATGTTATATTCTTTCTACTCTCGGTCAAAGTTTTTAAAACCTCAGTTACTTGACGTATTTGTGATCACACATCAGTTCAAATACAGCCTCTTGTCTGTCTGCCGTGGACAATATACAAATATAATCCATTGTTCTGTTTGTCATGACTGAGGTGTAGCAGTTTCATTTATCTTAACCTCAAGAAACTGAGATGTAGCAGCTGCATTTTGATCAAGGCCACGTCTTCAGTGCAGCCTCCTGGAGGAGAGCAGGTTCTCTCCCCCCCCCCCCCCCCCCCCCCCTGCAGGAGGAGAGCAGGTCTGCCCCCTGCAGGAGGAACACTAAAGCCTCGTTGAATTCAGCTTTGAATTTACATTACAATTTACATTAAAGCCAAATGTACTGCCACCAACTACCATCAATAAAGACGTACAGAACAAACACGCTACACACTGTGGACTTGTGTCTAAAGCTGCTGTAGTATTATGAAAATATTCTATTATTTTGATGTTGTTGCTGTTACTGTTATTTGTTTTATTATTATGGTTTTAATTTGTATTTGTTTTATTTTTTCTGGTGTAGTCCAGCAGCACACATTAGAACAGCGCCCTCTGGTGGATCCCTCCTGCACCAGCCTCAGTCTGATGATTTGTTTGCGGGTTAGTTTCAGTTTCCAGTCCTGATAATCGTCCTTCTCTCTCGGTTTTGTCCCGGTGCGTGTCTGAGGTGCGTGTCTTTGTGTCTGATGGTCGTGATGGACGTGGACATACTGAAGTTCATCCTGAGTAACGGCGGCGCGGCGGTCACCGGGGACCTGCTGTTCAACCTGTGCGACGCGTCCACGCTTCTCCGCATCATAAACACCGATGACCGGTTCGTGTCGTGCTCCGTCAGCGGGACTCCGAGGGTGGTTGTCCGGAGCAGAGTGAGGCTGTGCCGGGTCAGAGAGTGTCCGGGCTGCGGGGGGCTGCACCTCTGCAAGAACTTCCTCCTGTCTGGAGTGTGCCCGTTCAGCCAGCTCAGGTGAACTTTTCAGGATTTTTTCAGGTTTTCAAGTGAATTCTGATGTGTGTTTACTGGTTTTAGGAAGATGATGAGGTAAAGGTTCATTATGTAACTTTTATGATCAGTTTGCTTGATTCTTGTCTTTATGGAGATGTTATAGTCTATTAAACTTATCTGTCTCCATGGAAACAAGAACGTGCGGCAACCAGGCCAAGTTACAGGTCAGATCTGTGGAGTAATAGTTGTTATAGTGTTATTAACGATTCCGGTAGAGCAATCAGATCTCCATGGAGACGGACAAGCAGCTGGCAGACTGTGCAGCAGAAAAGTTCCTCAGTGCACCTTTAGATCCTAATATTGATCAAATGTACTTCTATTTCTGAAGTGTGTTGGTAAAGAGAGGTTCAGTGTGGGCTTCAGTAGGACAATACTCTACTTTTTTTTTTTCTTTTTTTACTGCTGACTTTGAAATAACAAAGCAGCTACTAGAAAACAAAACTCTGCCTTCAGAAAAAATGTATTCACATTCCTGAAGAAGCCTCGTCAGAGTTATTTGCCTGTGCTTGTTTCGTTTCTTGTTCCTGTTTTTGCTGAAACAGAATCGAGAGTGAGCTGATCTCCTGCTCCTTTACTGCAGAGTGATAAGGTTTTGTACCTTTGCCCTGTGCAGATAAGCGTGGTACAGGTGGCACTGCTGGGGAATTGTGTCATATTTAAATCACTACCCTTAAAGCTGCATTATGTAACTTTTCTGATAGGAGGCGTTCCACCTCTTTGTGTCCATGGAAACGTTATGGCTTTGTCTTGCATCGAATTAAACATATAGACGTATTGTGGTGGAGTTATACAGTTGTCGCTCACTATATTCATGC
This sequence comes from Periophthalmus modestus, assembly GCA_019594935.1. Lineage (NCBI taxonomy): Eukaryota > Metazoa > Chordata > Actinopteri > Gobiiformes > Gobiidae > Periophthalmus > Periophthalmus modestus. Next base: position 2,014,919 of record JAIEZT010000054.1, read on the forward strand.
ATTGTGTTCTGCGTCCTGATTGGCTGAGTGATTGTAGACCATTGTGTTCTGCGTCCTGATTGGCTGAGGGATTGTAGACCATTGTGTTCTGCGTCCTGATTGGCTGAGGGAGTGTAGACCATCGTGTTCTGCGTCCTGATTGGCTAAGGGACTGTAGACCATTGTGTTCTGCGTCCTGATTGGCTGAGGGACTGTAGACCATCGTGTTCTGTGTCCTGATTGGCTGAGGGACTGTAGACCATCGTGTTCTGTGTCCTGATTGGCTGAGGGACTGTAGACCATTGTGTTCTGCGTCCTGATTGGCTGAGGGACTGTAGACCATTGTGTTCTGCGTCCTGATTGGCTGAGGGACTGTAGACCATTGTGTTCTGTGTCCTGATTGGCTGAGGGACTGTAGAAAAGTGTATAAAGTGTGTGGTGAGGGGTTTTACAGCCAAGAAACATAATGCATAATTGTAAAAAATGAAGCTGATACTTGATTTCTTGTGGGTTATTTTTAGAACATAACCCCCACGATAAACCAGAGACCACTGTACTGAACAATTACCGATCGGACGATATAAACGCCAGCGTATTGTCAGAAGGATGAGCTCAGGCTGTGACTTTCACGTCCATATTGTCCTGTCTTAGGAGAGGATGCCTGTTCTCCCACGATCTGCACTCGAGTCACAACATGGAGGTGCTGAGGGCCAACGGTCTGGAGACTCTGACCAGGGCGGAGCTGTGTCTGCTCCTGCTGCAGAGTGACCCCACACTGCTCCCTCAGGTCAGTGCAGGCAACTACATCTGAGTACCGTATTTTCTGGACTATAGATTTCACATATAAATCGCATCTGAGTATGTTTTTTCTTCGTTATTATGCATTTTTTTTGATGGTGCGACTTATACTCCAGAGCGACATATAGTGTGGAAATGATGGTACACACCTACAGTTGAAACCAGAAGTTTACATACACGATATAAAAAGACACATGTGCTTTTTTCTCACTGTCTGACATGAAATCAGACTAAACTTTTCCTGTTTTAGGTCAATTAGGATTAACAAAACTATTTCTATTTGCTAAATGCTCGAATAATGACAGAAGGATTTTTAAGACTATTTTTCGTTACCTTAATGAAAGTTAAATGAAATGATTATATTTATCCAATGATCTGTGCTATAAAGTTATTTTCTATTTAACTTTGCAATTTTTATGAATTTTTATGTTTACCGTTGAAATACTGAAGAGACTCGCGGTGAGGCACAGGCCGTTGGTGCCTCACATGTTCTGACTGTGCTGTAGCAGTGACGCTGCTGCTTTAAGGCTGTGAAAAGGCGCCGGGTGAGGCACGCAGTTACCCTGCCTCATGTTAGGGGGCGCTCGTGAGCCCAGGGGTAACTCCTGGAGCCGCAGAATAGTGACAGCAAGATACAGTTTAGAGTTAGCAAATCAAGTTTATCAATCCGTTCACTTTTTTCTTGTCTGGCTCTACTTTTTAAATGGAGGAATGTTACATATTAAAGCTCAGTTTTCTAAACTGGACTTTCGGTCGAAGCAGGAGGTTGTAATTAAAGGACCGAGACCAACGCTAAAGGAGCTAAATGGTTTGCTCTAGATGACGGGACGAAAGACTCGCTCTTTACAGAGTTGGACGAAATGGTAAATAATTTAATTACTTCAATCCACTGAAAATTGGGGAAAACAGAATAAGGATAAAAAAACAGCTTTTTATTTCATACTATTAGAGCTATTTCATACAGTCTTTGGAACTTTTATTTTGAAATTCTTTTTTATTCTGGCCCCAAGTCACTGGGAGAGAAACTGACCCGGGGCCAAATGTGAGACACTGGGTTTATATGTTTGTAAATCTGTGACACATCAGAGCCTCATGAACCTCACACACGTCACTGGCTTCTTTGCATAACATCATGAGAAAGTCAAAAGAAATCAGGAAGAGAATTGTGGATTTGCATGTTTGTCTGTTCAAATAATTACAAGTATAAACACCGTGGGAGTGTCCAGCCGTCACACCACTCAGGAGGGAGACGGTTCTGCGTCCCACAGATGAACGAGCTTTGGTCTGAAACGTGTAAATCAGCCCAAGAACAGAAGCAAAAAAAAAAAACTTGTGGAAACGCTGCTGAAGCTGATAAGTGTGTCATTATCCACAGTGAAACGAGAACTGTACAGACATGGACTGAAGGGACACTCTGCACGAAGAAGACATTACTCCAAAAGAAACATAAAAAAAGCCTGATTACAGTTTTCAAATGCACAGGGACAAAGACCTGCATTTTGGAGACATGTCCTGTCGTCTGATCAAACCAAACCTGAACTGACCTGTGCGAGCAAGACAACTACAAACTCGACTCAGTTACACCAGTTCTGTCAGGAGGAATGGGCCAAAACTCCTGCCAAATATTGTGAGAAGAATCCAAAATGTTTGACCCAAGTCACAGTTTAAAGGCAATAGTCCCAAATACTAATGAAATGTGAACTTCTGACTGAAGAGTAATGTAAACTTTTGCTTTCACCTGTAGATAAAAGGGCTTTGTCTATACACTGTCCTGTGTCAGGTTTAGCTTGAACAGTGTAATGTTTCCACATTTTAGACACATTTCTATTGTTCAAATATAAACATTTCTATTGTTCAAATACACAGCTGGATGTGTCTATAAAAAGTATTGCATCAGTTTTACATTAAGGTGTTATTACCTTTGTTCAGTCGATTGAGGGTCTGCCCCGTCTTGGTGGTAGTTCTTCATAAATTCACGTCGGGTACATTTATAACGACAGTAGATCACAGCTCGTATCGTGATCAGTGAAACGCCTCAAAGTCACGACAGTGAAGAAACGTGAACTGGTTATACGTCTTTTATTTATACAAATGAGATCAAAGGCATTGTGCTCATGATGAGGGGGAAGTTCTGCAAACAAAAAGACATTTGTTCTTCTAGCAAATAAAAATAAGTCCAGGAAAACAGATTTTCAAAAAAGGAACCTAAAGGCAACCTGTTGACTTTTTTGTTAAAAATTGCGTTTTTATTTTGTTTTGGCAGTGAACAGAGCCTCATTCACAGAGAGATTCTCACGTCATGTGACTCTGGCGTCTGCGTGGAAAAAAAAGTCTAAAGGCAAAACTCTGACAAAACATTTTGCATAATGAGTTCTTTAATAATGGATAAATATTTTATGGCAATGATTCAAGTGATACTAATAAACTTTATTTATACAGCTCCTTAAAAACAGAGTTTACAAACTGCTTCACGAGACAATAAATGCAACATGAAACAGAGTCAAATACAACAGACAAAAAACACAAAATGACAAAAGTCTCTCACAGGCGCTATAATAAAACATGGTCCACAGTGAAACGTGGCACTCAGATCTAAAAGGATTCAAACTGATCTTTATCATCGGTGACTTTGAGGAGGGAAGTGTCCATGAAGACCCATAAAACCTCTTTTAAAATTATTGATTCATTTTTAATTTGAGTCCGGTTGCAGAGCAGTGTAGGGAGCAGTGATGGTCCTGAGGTGTTGGTCAGTGTGTGGGTTTGTCCTACAGTCCTGCTCCTGTCCGCTCCTCCTCATCGAGCCTTTGAGCTGCTCGGTGCTGAGGAGCTCAGACGGGCAGGTGTTTGGGGGGTGGGGGGGTTGTCAGGTGTCCGCTCCTCCTCATCGAGCCTTTGAGCTGCTCGGTGCTGAGGAGCTCTGTTCAGTCATTTAGATTAACCCAGGAGGTCAATCAAGGGGGCGGTGGACCCGCTCTCGTGTTAGAGGTCCCCTGGTTTAGATCCCGCAGAAGGCCTTGCGCACTGAGCGCAGGAAAGAGCCCAGCCTGCTCCTCTTCTTCAGGGGTGCCACCAGGTTATAGTGGATGGCGTCCAGGACTGTGGAGCTGAAGCCTCTCTGGGCCAGAGCGGCCCCGTGCACATGGGTCTCCTTTTGGCCTTTGCACAGGTCTTTGTAAACGGCTGAAGCCACGTCTTTGTATCTGCTCGGCTTCACATGAACCTTCCACTCTGACACCTGATCCTCCAGCTGCGCCAGCACGTCCCGGTACAGAGGCAAACTGAGAGGGTCCAATTCTGCCTGGAAGATTTTTGAGACCACCTCGTACACAAGCTTGTTACAGTCCTTTCTGCTCCACAGCCCAGACAGGGAGTCTGGCCTCTCGGATGGAGGGGTCCTGGGAACTTCTGGAGTGGGCGCTGGAGACTTAGCCGCTCTCTCTGAGGGCACCACATCCTTCGGAGTTGACTGGGAAGACTGAAGGTCGATACGTAACCAAGGGGGGGGGGCAGGCTTATACTGCTGGGGCTGAGCGGAGGGAGGAGGGGGGGAGGGGAGCGGAGCTGGCTCCTGGGGCTGAGGAGGGAGGAGTACTGGCTGGTTGTGTGTGAGTCGGGGTCTTGGTGCGATCATGCGGGGAGCGTACATTCTCAACACCAGTTTGCGGATCATCCCCACAGCTCTCTGGACCGGGTCGTACAGGGGGGGCAGCTGTGTCTGCATGTGCACCCAGATAGACATTTGCTCAAGAAACAGCCGCATCTCCAACCCGACGCCCTTCCTCAACTTTGGCCTGTTTTGAACAACAGCGACGTTGGCTGTGATGACGTCAGTGAGGTTCTCTCTCAGATCATTGAACTCTCCTCGGCTCATGGACTTGGGCAGAGCTTCATACACGTCTCCCTCCACATGGACTAGCTCCTCCAGAAGAGGAGAGGCCAGCTCCATCACCTCCTCTGGGGTCACTCCAGGGCGAGCAGCAGAGCACTGGCAGATGCGCTGCAGTAAATCCCGAAGAGCAGTTTTGGCATAGCACAACGTGAAGAAAGCCTTAATCTTATTGGCCAATCCTGTCAGACATGACCAGCGGTGAAGCAGTAGCCGTCCTGCTCTACCACAATGGGAGACCCTCCGGACTCAGACTCGATGTTGCTGAGCTCGTCTGTGATGGAGGTGACTATGTCGGAGGCCGCCCTGAGGCTCTCGTAGCTCAGGCTGCTCTCCTCCGCTCCGCTCAGGTCCACGGCCTCGGCCAGCAGGATCTCCCTTACCTCTGTTGTAGCATCTTGGACAGTGGGGCTGGAACTTTCTGTCAATACCACCAACCTGCCTGAAGCGGATCCAGGAGTGTGGCTTTTAGAGGCAAAGGCATCACTGGAGGTTTTCTGGGGCTTTCTACAACAGTTAATGGGGCACAATCTGGATGGGCGTGGTCTGGGTCTCGGCTCCTCCTCTTCACTCTCTGCTCCATCAGAGAGTTCCTGCTGCACAGAGCCTCTACATGAGATGCCCAGTTTCTCTCTGAGCTTCTGCACACCTGCTTCTGGGTTCTACTTTCTCCTCTGTGCTCTGCTCTATGACCTCAGGAGGCAGTGGGTTGGATGGTCTGGTAAAGCTGGGGGCTCTCTGCTCTTCTCTCTGTGTTTTCAGGAGCTGTAATGACGTCCAGCTCCTCATCGTGGTGCCTTTCTGAATTACTGCAGCTTCTGCCCATCTCCTGCATGATGGACTGGAGGCTTGTGCTCGTGGAGGGAGCCTCCTCTTGGGGCTCAGCTGCTGAAGGTGGGTGGTTAGTGGAAATACACCCCCCACAGCTCTGCCTCACTTTGTTCTTAATGGAGCGCAGCATTTTTCTGGCGTGAATCACCATAGCTTTCATCTGTTCTTTCCGGGGTCTATATACACTGTCCTCGGGGACCACGAGGCGTTTGTTTTGCACTTGGCTGCGGCACAGGGTGGAGTTTATGGAGGTGGTCAGTTCTTCAATCAGCACTTCGGAGAGAGACCTGATGGACTTGTGAGTGCCGCCGAGCACCGAATGGAAACTGTCACTGACGCTGGTGTACACGGCTCTGCGGACCGCCTCCTCAGACAGCACCAGTGGGTGCAGTTGTTCTCTCCCCTCTAAGACAGAGTTCTTGAGGGCGTCCAGGATCACGTTTGCGATGGTATCAATCATTTCCAGGAACATTTCTACCAAAGTCTCCCTGGACTCCTGCTGTTCCAGGTCTGCAGCTCGGTCCCAGAAGGAGAGCACCAGAGACTGGACCAGTTCTGTGGGGATTTGGGGGACGGCCTCGTCGAGAGGAGAGTGGGCTGCTGCCTCTGGATCTATCGTTACTTCATGGTCCTGTGCAATGGACCAGTCTGCTCCGTCAGAGACACGTCCTCCTCTGTGTCAGGAGTCTCATCGGGCTGGACACTGGAGAGCTTCTCTGCTCCTCTAGGATGGAGCTTCTGGTGTTATTTGTATTTTCCATTTATATAACTGTGTGAAACGCGTTACACAAATGAAAGGATTATAATAATTCTAATAATCAGTCTTGTGTGGACTTCTAAAGCTCGTTTGTCTTTCTCTGAATCTACTCCGTTAAACGTTTGTTTAACGTGTTTAATATTTTTTATTAAATTTTACCTGGGCTTACTAACTCAGTCCTATTACATCACAAAGACTTTGAGTCTGATTCTTTGAGCCTTTGAAACTTTGACGTTACCATGACAACATGTGTTCTATGGAGGGTGGAGTTACCATGACGACACACGGTCACGTGTTCCACGTGTTACCATTGGAGAACGGTCAATGACCACGTGTTCCATTAACTTTGAATTTTAACTTTTGAATTAAAATTTTGAATAAAATAATTTATTTCATCCTGGGGGTTTTTAAGGCACTAAATTCATGGATCTATTAAAATAACTGGAGGGTTTTGCTGCTGTGAAAAAAGTAAAACATTGGTTTAACGTATAATTTATAAATCTAAACATTCTTAATTGATCAAAATGAAATGTATTAAATTGGCCAAACTAAATGTGTTTAATTTATAACAGTTAATACATTATACATTGGTTCAATGTTTTAAATTGAATTGGGCCAGTTTAAAAATACTAAATGAAATGAACAAACTTGTAATAGAAATGTGTGTAAACCCTCAGTCGTCCAGGTCTGATCCACGACACGAAGTTCAAATCTGTCACTGGACAAATCGTTGAAGGAGTGAAGACGTTTCGCTGCTCGTCCAAGACGCTTCTTCAGTTCTGGTCTATTACAAGTACCTCCACTACTACTTGTAATAGATTAATACAACTTCAATTTTTGAATTAAATGAACGAACATTTAATGGATTAATGAGGTTCATTGGTTCAACTTACAATTTCTGTCGTGATCATTTACATCTAAAAAGTCTTTGTTGTTCATAATGAAGAAATTGGTTCAAGATAAAAATGATGTTACCTTAATTTTCAATATTAATTGCTTAACTTTTATAAAACATTTCAACCTCTATATCCTCGTCCTGTTCTGAGTAAACACACAGGACATTGATATTTTTGTTCTTTATTAACAGTGAAAGCACAAAACTGACACTGTACAACATTTAAAATGAAAGCTGTGAGTCTTCGACTGCTAAAAAAAAACAAAAAAACAACACAACAGTTTGATAAAGTCTGGATATTTCTGTGGATTGTGATTTACATCTGATCAAAAATGGAGCATTTCACAGGGTTGACAAAGCTCGATATCGACGAAAGAAGTGGATTTGTGGAGCTAAATGGACGAGAAGTGAGTCAAGTCTGACATGAACCAAGATAAATGCACTTTATCATTTTATCTGGGAAAGATTTAAACATCTCATGATGATTTAAAATCTTTACTCAGATTATTAAATATTAAATCTTAAATAAGCGACAGAGCGAGTTGTGTTAATAGAAAACAATCACAAATGCTTTTCAAAACAGTCTGTGCATCATTTATGGTTTAAAAAAAGGTGGAAACTCTTCAACCAGTGACGTTTTCTGTGTGATTTTACATTTATTCAAGTTTAATACATATTGTTATTCACATCTTTTAATCACACAAATAAAATCCATTTCCTCTAGTTACAGTTTGTTCCCTGTCGTCCTGGCAACCACAACTAAGATAATGGAGTTTTACAAACATTAAAACAAAAATAAAATCACATTTTCTCTGAGTCTGAACAAACATCTGAACAGAGTCAAACTAAACTGTAAAACGTGTCAAACTGGATGAAGCAGATGAACGAACGACTCGCCGTGGATCAGACGCAGAGTTTGTCACTTTTGTCTCTTTTTCCGTCCAGTCCCAGAAGCACTTTTTGGATAAACTCACATGTTTGCTCTTTTTAGGATCCCTCATATTAAGGCCGTGGATCCGTCCAAAGAGCGAGACCAGCCCTTTAATCTGCGACTGGAGACGAGTCCTGACACTTCACCTTCAGGACGATTCTGACGTCTGGAGATGTGACTGTCACCTCCACGTCTCCATCTCGCTGTAAAGGCAAAAGACGAGAATTAGCACAAAATATAAAGCACAAATAATGACATTTTTAAATAGTAAATTGAACCATGTCCCAGGCCCAATGGACAAACGACATGAGTAAAAATCTAAAAAATCTGTGGAACGATCCAACATTAATCTGCCGTGTCACTACTGCGAGAAACATCTACTCCAATAGTTTTAGTACAATTTATAGAAACGTTAAGTTCAGTCATTAGCATCTGATTTTTTTCCATCGCTCGAGATTTTCTGAAGGTAAATGCAGAACTAATTGAAAGTTCTAATGAAGTTGGCTTCACAAAATGCAACACGATGATTGTTCTGCCTCAGCAGCTTTAACGACTCAAATCTAATCAAACATTTTAAAGTCGCACTGTGTCATTTTCTGATGAAGGTGTGAAATCTTATATTCTCAAGGGATGTATTATTTTATCTGAAATAGTCCAACAACGACTAAGAGAAAGTCAGATTTCAACTTGTGTGACTCTGGTCCAAACATGTGTCTCCTCAAACTCGCCTCGTTTTCAAACACTTAAAATATCTATGAATTTAAACCTTTGTGACGCCTCTGTCTCTCACAAACCTTTTTTTCATTAGTGTTTTATTGGTCCTGCCACAGGTTTAGATCAGATGTTTTTAACACAAAAGTGAAGCTCTAGTTTTATCCATAAACGGCCGATCAGCTCGTCTCGAAAAATAAAACAGCGAATCACTGGAAACTTCAAGGTGAAAAAAGCTCCGATTATTATATGAGGACGGGGTTTTTTCTAAAGCTTTACAAGGAAAACAAAAGGTTCTTATGAGAAAATAAATGTGGGGACACCAGTTTTAACACTTGCTACATTAAAGGGCTTTTTGTCACTGAAATAGTTTGATTTGATTTTCTCTCTGGATGCACTGCTCTGTCTTAGATAATTGTGACACTTACCTCCCGAGAACTGACCAGGTGTGCTGTGAAGAAAGTCATGAAAAATGTCAAAAAAAAAAAATCCTCCTTTCATTATTCTGGCATTTAGCAAATAGAAATAATTTTGTTAATCCTATTTGACCTAAAACAGGAAAAGTTGAGTCTGATTTCATGTCGGACCATGAGGGGAAAAAAAGCATATGTGTCTTTTTTATATAGTTTGACAAATACTCTTAAAGTACAGTACTTACTTACTTTTACTTAAGCAGATTTTTGCATGTGATACTTTTACCTCTGTATTTGTACTTTTACTTAACAAAATACTTCTTTAGTCTTAAGTCTTTCTTCTGCCTGAAGTCCTATTTCTTTTCTAGATTTGCTACGACTACAACAACGACCAGTGCAGAGACGGCTGCCGTAGACTCCACATCTGTGAGAAGTTCTCCGCCTGCAGCTGCTCCCGGACCCACGACTTCTTTGCTCCACAGCCTCTGAAAATCCTGCAGGAAAAGAACATCCCCGAACATCTGATGAGCTCTTTAAAGTCTGCGTATGCTAACAAGGACGCGCTGAGGTTCGCTGATAAGAAGGCTGGACGCAACGGGAATGGGGGAAGTAGTTTGGCCAAAAGATCTTTTTCCTGTGGGGATCTTCTCGGAGCGGTTGATGTCGAGATGGATGGAGGTGGGACCGGGCGAACTAACCAAAGACAACGAGGTAAATCCCTATAGGCTTGTTATGATGATTATTATATCGACTTTAATACCCGTCACCTGGAACTATGATTTTTGGGGGTCAATATTTATGCTAAGTTCTTTTACTTTGTACTAGTAAAGAACTTTTACTATTTTTTTTGTACTTTTCTGAAGATTTGTGCCGTAAAACATTGAAAAATTACCTTTATGACTTTATAAGTGTTTCATTCACATGTGGAGCTCAACAGTGACGTTTTCTCAAGTTCCAGAAGTCAATTTTCTATTCATTTTCCCCATAGACTTTTCAAAAATTTCAAATATAACAGTTAAAAGGCATCGCGGAGGCTAACCTGCTACATGCTAACTAGCTACATGCTAACCAGTTAAGTGCGAACCACTTGCGAACCAGCTAAGTGCAAATCAAGTTAGTGCAAACCAGCTAAGTGCAAACCAGCTAAGTGCTAACCAGCTAAGTGCAAACCAGCTACTTGCAAACCAGCTACTTGCAAACCAGCTACTTGCAAACCAGCTACTTGCAAACCAGCTACTTGCAAACCAGCTACTTGCTAACCAGCTACTTGCTAATCAGCTACGTGCAAACCAGCTACTTGCTAACCAGCTACTTGCTAACCAGCTACTTGCTAACCAGCTAAGTGCAAACCAGCTAAGTGCAAACCAGCTACTTGCTAACCAGCTACGTGCAAACCAGCTACGTGCAAACCAGCTAAGTGCAAACCAGCTAAGTGCAAACCAGCTAAGTGCAAACCAGCTAAGTGCAAACCAGCTAAGTGCAAACCAGCTAATTGCTAACCAGCTACGTGCAAACCAGCTACGTACAAACCAGCTAAGTGCAAACCAGCTAAGTGCAAACCAGCTAAGTGCAAACCAGCTAAGTGCAAACCAGCTAAGTGCAAACCAGCTAAGTGCAAACCAGCTACGTGCAAACCAGCCATGTGCAAACCAGGTACGTGCAAAACAGCTACATAAATCTTACCTTATTACAAAAAAAAACAACAATCGCCCCAGTGTTGCTAAGAAATTACAACCACAGATAAATATCGAGCCCTAAAATATATTGTTTCAGCTGTGGCGGATCTTTGTCATAGTTTTACAGCGGTTACGTGGAAGTTTGTGGAAAAAAGCTGAGGAAAAAACACAGGAAGTAGCGCTAACTGGTAAACAGAACAGATGCAGGCAGTTTAAACCAAGATTTAACAAAACAAAGGTGCATCCATGTGTTGGATACGGTTGCTAGGTAACAGTTATGGAATATCTACTGCTCATGTCCAACCAGGAAGTGAACTGATTAACTTAAAACCATAAATGTATTGTGGGTAATGTTTGTGAAACTGGAAGTCAATGGTTTTGTTGCTGTTATTAAGACGTTTTAGATCAGTGATGCAGTTTACAATGAATTTTTGCTAAGTTTAAACAGCCTGTTTGTCGCTGTTTTCTGATCAGTGTTTTAAAGTCGTTTCCTCGTCACAAACAGACCTGGAGTTGTGTTTTTTTTATTTCATTCACACATGTTTAAGACACAAACAAACCTTCAGACTTAGACTGAGTTCTTCTCGCAAATGGAAAACACTCTGTTCCACCTTGTGATGTCATCATGTGGTAATACAGGAAGTGCTCCACTGTGTTTTTAAACTCCGTACAGCTTCACTACTAGAATCATTTGGATGATTTCAGCTCTGGAATTGCCAATCACTACTGAACTAAAGGTAAAAAGTTATTTGTTCACTTGAAAACTACCACTTCGTGACATCACAAGGTGGAAAAGAGCAATTTGAGCTTTGGAGATGTTACAGACTTATAATAAAGTGCGACTCAAACATGTGAATGAAACAAAACACAACTCCAGGTCTGTTTTTGAGGAGGAAACAATATTATAACATGACTTAAACCTCACAAGAGTCAGTTTTGTGTAATACAGAACCTTTAATATTAAGTATTTGAGAGAAAAAGCAGAAAACTGTGATTTTTCTGCGTAATGAGTAGAAAGCTTGAAATGATTTCCAACTGTCCCATAGAATAAAAACGCAGCAATAACACTGTCCTGTCATATTACACGAATTATATTTATAACTTTGAATTCTCAGATAAAACCGAGATCTGCATGTACTTCATCAAAGGACACTGCAAACATGAAGGTGAGCTCAAAACTATATCATTTTAAACTGCTTTAAAAAAAAATCGTAATACTTGCGTTTGCTTACCCACAGATCGCTGCTTCAAAGCTCATGACAAGATGCCGTACAGATGGGAGATCAGACGGGGAGGTCAGTGGACTGCTATGGCTGAAAATGAAGCCATAGAGAAGGACTACTGCAACCCCCAGAAAGTATACAGGTGAGTGATATATATATGAACATAAAACAGGATTCTTAATGAACATGAGCTGCGATAAATTCATAAAACACTGAGTTACAGAAGTGATTTATTCAGCCCTCTGCAGCTCAACATTTTGTACATTTCCGCAAGTACGAAGTAAAAGTATCCGTCATAAGTTTTAATCATTGCTCCATGTTGAAGTCCAACGATATCACCTTATATGAGCTGGAGAAGTGAGGAGTCGTCTGGAGTATTTGTACTATTACAGCTACTACTACTACAGCCATAACAACTACTACTACATCTACAACAACTATTACTACAGCTACAACAACTACTACTACTACTACTACTACTACTACTACTACTACTACTACTACTACTACTACTACTACTACAGCTACTACTACTACTACTACTACTACTACAGCTACAACAACTATTACTACAGCTACAACAACTACTACTACGGCTACTACTACGGCTACTACGACAGCTACAACAACTACTACTACAGCTACAACAACTACTACTACAGCTACAACAACTACTACTACAGCTACAACAACTACTACTACAGCTACAACTACTACAGCTACAACAACTACTACAGCTACAACTACTACTACTACGGCTACAACAACTACTACAGCTACAACAACTACTACAGCTACAACAACTACTACTACTACGGCTACTACTGCTACTACAGCTACAACAACTACTACTGCAGCTACTACAACTACTACTACAGCTACAACTACTACTACTACTACAGTACAACAACTACAGCTACTTTCACAACTACTAATACTACTACAACTGCTACAAGTACTACTACACCAAGTACTACTACTACAACTACTACTACAGCACCTTTAGCATCTCCTAAAGCTTTGGACCTCTGTTTAATTACTACAAGGCCAAGTTTACTACTAGCACAATTCGTACACAAGGTAATTCAAAGTGCTTTACAGAATAAGAAAAAACATTAAAATTAGTGTGTGGAGAACAGGGGCGGAGCAGAGAGGTGGAGCTGGGGGCTGGGGGTCCACTGGCACAGGACTTGGACACAAAAAACACATGTTAAGTTTAATAAGAGTATTCTATAGTTGTGCTAATAATAGTACAAGTAAAAGCCTATTATGGGAGATCATTCTCAGTTACATTTATTCATTTAAATTCACCAGATTACAGGAGTGTAGTGCACAGTTTCCGGTGGGAGGACCCCCAGACAGACAGAAGGGTGGCAGAGAGATCTGGTCAGCGAGGTAAAAGAGAGCAAAAATACAAAACCTATGAACAGCCAGGTAATCACTTGGACACGCGGACGATCTGACCCCGAGTGTTAGGTCCTGGCTCCTCTTATCCACGGCAGGTGGCGTTGATTGCGCTGATGATTCCAGGTCCGCACGGGAGGAGCCAGGAACTCTGCCCAGCTCCAGACTCAGGCAGGTGAGGGAGGGAAAAGGCAAGACAGGAGGCAAAACAGGGAGCAGGAACATGTGGATCGTGACACTCTTATAATGATTAAAAAGTTCATGTTCATAATGTGCGTTGGGTGTTTGCAGCACGAGCCGTCCTCCTGTGCACTTCGACACTATGACGTGTGGGGCAGAGGAAGTGAGGCGTCTCTCTACTGTGAACTCGGTGCTGCAGCCAGACTTTATCCACACCACCGACTGGCTCTGGTTCTGGGAGGACGAGCACGACAACTGGAACCAGTATGCAGCTGTAGTAAGTACCACACTTTTAACAGTCTAAGCAGTGACTCCCAGACTTCCCTCACCCCAGGCACTTCTTCCACTCCATCGGTGGGACCCCAAGGTGTTCCCAGGTCAGCTAAGAGGTATAGTCCCTTCAGTGTGTCCTGGGTCTCCTCCCGATGGGTCCAGGAGGCATCTGAGCCACCTCCGCTGCTCCTCTCGAAGTCTGCGGGCCAAAAAACATTAATCTGTGGGCCGCTTTTGGATCCCGGGCCATAGTTTGGACGTGCCGGGTCTATGTCTTGGTTCTGTTGTTGTAATCGTGCAGTTTCTCCAGTGTGGGACTTTAAAGTTTACTCTTGTTTCCTGTGTTTCAGTCGAGTGAGCATTGCATGGCCAGCATCACCAGCAAAGACCTGGAGGAGATGTATTTGAGGAAGGACAAGGACACTGTGGAGTTCTCTGCAGGATCACAGAAATATTCTCTCAGTTTTCAAGGTTTTTAAGATTTTTTATATATATTTTAGCGCAACAATATCAGTTAAAATAAGACTAAAACAATTACATGCCTTCATTTGCCATTCAAACTGTGTAAAAGTAAAAACAGGAACTAAACCGAGACCAGCCCAAGTCTAATGCAGCGGAGGATGAAGAACTAGTACAATTCTGACACTTGAGCAGTGACGTGTGGTGAGGTTCATGAGGCACTGATGTCGTCACAGTCAGATTTACAAACATGTAAACCAGTGTCGGTGAGAACATTTCTCTCCCAGTGACTTGGGGCCAGAAAAAAAGTCCCTTAGTCCATATGAAATAGCTCTAATAGTTTGAAATAAAAAAGTTGGGTTTGTATTGTCGCGTTTTCGTGTGAACCACTCTGTTTGAAAAGAGCCAGTCTTTAGTCCCGTCATCTGGAGCAAACCATTTAGCTCCTTTATTGTTGGTCTTCCTTTAATCATAACCTCCTGCTTCGACTGAAAGCCCAGTTTAGAAAACTGTTTGAGCTTTAATATGTATCTTCCTCCATTTAAAAAGCCAGACATGAAGAAAAAAGTGAACGGATTGATAAACTTGACTTGCTAACTCTAAATTGTAGTTTGCGGCCTCTTATTCTGCAGGAGTTACATGAATCCCTGGGCTCACGAGCGCCCCCTAACATGAGGCAGGGTAACAGCGTGCCTCACCCGGCGCCTTTTCACAGCCTTAAAGCAGCAGCGTCACTGCTGAGCTACAGCACAGTCAGAACATGTGAGGCACGAACGGCCTGTGCCTCACCGCGAGTCTCTTCAGTATTTCAACGGTAAATGTAAAAATTCAGCAATTTTGAATGAAAAAAAAATAGAAAATAACTTTATAGCACAAATCATTGGACAAATATAACCATTTCATTCATTTTTTCTCTGTGACGACAGGTGAGTTCCCCTGACTTCACCTCACTGCACTTGAGTAACTTTTTACCTCTGTACTTTTACTTAAGTCAAAGTAAAAGCATCACATGAAACAATCTACTGGTGTAAAAGTATTAGTACCCGTTTAAAAAAGTACTTTGAGAGTAAAAAGTATTTCACGAGTGTTGTTCATTTGTTAAAGTGTAAATGCAGTGATATTGATTCAAAATGACACATATTTTGTTCAACAGTAACGATACAAATCAATTTCCTTCTTTTCCTCATGAATTTTGTTTATTTATTTTTGTTTTGGTGAAAGTTGAAGCTTAAACTCTCAGGATGTTTCCACGAACATGGTAAAAATTTTCCCTCAAATCAGATGAAAAGTACTTTTTACTTTTCAGTCCTGTTAATAAATGTAGTGAAGTAAAAGTAAAAAATATCTACTGTACAATGTACTTAAGTATAGTACAGATACCCAAAACTACATATACTTTGTCATTGTGATTCTCTAGTCAAAAGTACAAAATGTTTTATCATCAGACTAAAGTTTAACTGTTTATATAAATGGACATAGCTAACCTGCTGCCGTTGCGTTCTACATGGAAAGTGATCATGTTTGCGCTTCCAGCTCCACTGACTCTGGCTCCAATTCACTTTCTATTGAAAAACTGTCCCCTCTCTCTGTAACTGCTGCTGTCAGACTCGTCATTTTGGTCTTAAATGTTCGTATTAATGTCCCTACTAAACCAGTTCGTCCAGGAGGGGGCGTTACCTGAACCGCTCTAGCCCCGATGAGCCTCATTTGGAGCTGAACGCTGTGGTGATGTCGCTCTCACTTAATCCACTTTTTTACACAGTTTGTCACCTCTGTTTTTTTCAGACATGATTCAGACGAACTTAAAACACGGCACCAAGCGGCTGGTGAGGAGACGGCCGCGGTTTGTCTCTGCAGCTGAAGTCCAGACCACCAGGTACAGCCAGTGATGCGAAGAATACTGCGAAAATGTATCTCGTTTCAGAATACAGAATGCATTAAAATATACATTTATACCATATTTTACAGCTATAAGTCGTACTTTTTTTCATAGTTTGGTCGGAGGTGTGACTTTACTGAGATGTGACTTATATGTGAAATATGTTTTTTTTCATTATTATGCTTTTTTTGGCTGGTGTGACTTATACTCCGGAAAATAAAGTAGTAAAAAAGACTGTGGGTGACTCTGTAGTAAATTTAAAAAGCAAAATTGGGGGAATATAATTAAAATTTGCTCTACATATGAAGTGCAACTTATACTGGTGATAAGGAATATATTTAGCAATATTTTAATTAATTTCATATTAATAATGAAAACAGTGAATACACCATATTTTCTGGACTATAATTTGCAATTTTTTTCATAGTTTGTCCGGGGGTGCGACTTATACTCAGATGCAATTTATATTTTTTTTTCTTCATTATTTTGCTTTTTTTTAGCTGGTGCGACTTATACTCCGGAAAATAAAGTAGTAAAAAGGACTGTGGGTGACTTTGTAGTAAATTTAAAAAGCAAAATAGGGGGAATATAATTAAAATTTGCTCTACATATGAAGTGCGACTTATACTCAGATACAATATTATCATGTCATAGTAAAGTGATAAGGAATATATTTAACAATATTTTAATTAATTTCATATTAATAATGAAAACAGTGAATACACCATATTTTCTGGACTATAAATTGAAATTTTTTTCATAGTTTGTCTGGGGCTGCGACTTATACTCAGATGCAATTTATATGTTTTTTTCTTCATTATTTTGCATTTTTTGGCTGGTTTGCGACTTATACTCCAGAAAATGCGGTGCCTTGATAAGATTTCGCTCTTGAATGCATAAAAATATACATTTATACCGTATTTTCCGGTCTGTAAGTCACTTTTTTTTCATAGTTTGGTCGGGGGTGTGACTTATACTCAGAGGCGACTTATATGTGAAATATATGGGTTTTTATGGGTTTTTTTTTTCATTATTATGCATTTTTTGGCTGGTGTGACTTATACTAAATACTGTAGTAAAAAAGACTGTGGGTGAGTTTGTAGTAAATTTAAAAAGCAAAATTGGGGGAGAATATTAAAAGTTTGCTCTACATATCGGCCCAAATACATCAACAGAGCTGCTCAAGCGTCAGTTTCTCTGGATTCTAAAGAATATTTTCCAGTTTTAGTTACATTGTGGTGTAAAAATGCGACGTAGGATCAAAAAAGCTTTGTTTGTTGAATTTCTAGAAGGAACTGTGCTTCATATAGACAAAGAACCAGATGTTTGATTATAGTGATGGTTGTATCTTCTATAAATCTACTGTATGAACTCATCTTCAGTACATGGAAGCTGGAACTATGTAGTTATGGGACTTTTTCTTTGCACTACTGGGAAACTTTTGGTTATTTTTTGGCAATATGATGAGATTTGAGCTGTAGAAGGTTGAATTAATAACTTACAGACGCAAACTAACGACTAAAGTGTTTCATTCTGCTGTTTATTTATTGCAGCTCATGATTTTTAACAATATTTTAGATTTAGAATATTTTTTGTGGTTTAAATCTGCTCGGTATAAATGAGTTTTAATATTATCGTGTATCGTCGATATTTACTTCAGCAAAATATCGAACTTCAAAATGCATTAACACGACCTAGCCCTAGTAAAAAACTTGGAAATTATTTTAAAATGTATATATTGTGACGTCTCCCTTGTAGAAAACGACCAGCAAACTCTACTGCTGCACCGGACTACTGGGACAAGACGCAGATCCCTCAGACTGGACACAAGGTAAGGTCTTTCTCACTCTTTTTTTTGGCTGGTGCGACTTATTCTCCAGAAAATGCGGTACCTCGATAATGTTTCGCTCATGATTTAATAACTTGTGTCTTTCCTTGTAGCGAGTGACAGTACAATCCACCTCAGAGGAATATAAAGAGATTCAGGAGCTTTTCTCTCAAACCATGGCGGCTTCTAACCTTGTCCAAATCGAGAGGATCCAGAACAAAGCCTTGTGGGAGGCCTTCCAGCTGTACGTATTTTAGTCTATGGTTAATTTGTGATCATTAAAATTTATTAAAATAGTCAAAAAAGGAATACTGTGCAAAATCTGCGATTTGGAGCTTTCTGCCAAAACTGTCTTCAAAAACCATCCATGTATCTTCGAGTAATTTACCAATAACATTGTACTTTGCCATGAAATATCCAAAAGCTGAATTCACAAATGTTGAACCTCATCATTTTTATTGAGACTAGACCACAGACTGTGTAAAGAAGTGTAACAGTGTGCTCACCCACATTTATAGCTATATAGACATATACAGTCTCGGGCTAGACCAGGGGCGTCGAACTTTGGATTCACAAAGGGCCAAAATTCCAAACTGTGACTAAGTCTTAGAGCCAATTAAACATTTATTGAAACATTTCCCCTGGTTTGCTACATCTCCTGTTTTTCAGAAAGGGGGATTAGCAAATACAATACCGTGTTGCTACGCTGATTCAGCGACTTCGGGGAGGCGAAGTCGCAGTATTTTCTGTTATTAATGTTCAAATGTTGATTGACAGACACAATAGAGGCAAAAAGCTCAGGTTTGGAGGGTTAATACGAAAAATGAAAACTTTCAAATGTTAATATGTTGTTTTCAGGTACAGAAATAGCATTTTCTAACATAAACGACAATGGTGCCAGTCGATGTAGCCATGTGTGTGCGCCTGTGTGTGTCTGTGTTTGTATGTGTGGTGGCTGTGTGTGTAGCTGTGTGTATGTGTGTATATGTACAGTGTATGAACTGTGTGTGTGTGTATAACTCAAATTCACAAAGGTCTGTGTGTAAAAACTGTGTGTGTGTCTGTGTGTATGTAAATGTGTTTATTGTGTCTGTGTGTATCTATCTGGATGTGTGTCTGTGTGTGTATGTGTGTGAGTGAGTGTGTCTGTAGCAGATGCTATGTGTGTGTACAGTGTGTGTCTGTGTGTGTGTCCGGTGTGTGTGTGTTACAAAGTGTCTGTGTGTATGTATAGTGTGTTAGTGTGCATGTGCTACACTGTGCGTGTGTGGCGGTCAGCTCTAACACATATTTGTGTGTCTCACGGGTGTGTGTATGTGTGTCTGCTGTGGGCCTGAGTGTGACATGTCTGTGTCGACCCAAGACCCTGTGTATGTGTGTGTGTGTGTAAATTCTACCAATGTAAATTGTGTGTCCTCCCATCTGTATTTTATATATGTGTGACCTGTGTGTGTGTGTGTGCTGTTTAAACCCTCCTAAATGTAGGAACATGTGTGTGTCTGTCCGCCTACGTCTGTGTGTGTGTGTCCCACAGGAAACCTCCATATGTGTGTGTATGATACTGTGTGTCAACTTCACAAACCTGATGCGTGTGTGTGTGTGTCAAAAATGAAAACTTTCAAATGTTAATATGTTATTTTATGTGTGTGTCTAACATTTTCAAAAGTCTCTGTGTGTTCACAGTGGATGTGTACTTCATTAAAAGTTCTCGTTTCTGTTTTTTAAGGCAAAAAAATCACATGAAGAACAGCAACGGGGGAAAACCAGTCCTGGAGAAGAAGCTTTTCCACGGGACAGAGCC
Source organism: Periophthalmus modestus (assembly GCA_019594935.1). Lineage (NCBI taxonomy): Eukaryota > Metazoa > Chordata > Actinopteri > Gobiiformes > Gobiidae > Periophthalmus > Periophthalmus modestus. The sequence continues at coordinate 2,034,843 of JAIEZT010000054.1, forward strand.
TAAATTTGTGGACACAATCTGTGCCACAAACTTTGACTGGAGAGTGTGTGGAGTCAATGGGACGTCTTTTGGACAAGGTGCGCTGTTGAAACATTATTCTATGTACATCCACTAGGGGGCATTAAAGGTTAATGTTTAGCATCAATATGAAGACGAGGTTTGTTCTGTGATAACACTGCTGACTTCTACTCAAACTAATATAGTGATAATGGAAAACACAGCAGAATGTGATTTTCCACATTAAATGGTAGTATTTTCTTTTATATTTCCATGTGGCTTTGTCTTTTAGGAGAAGAGGAGGAGGAGAGGAAGGAGAGAGGAGGAAAGATGAGATAAGAGAGAGAGAGAGAGGGAAGGAGGAGGAGAGAAAGTGGAGGGATAGTGATGGGGATAAGAATAGGGAGAAAGAGAGAGGAGGAAGGAGGAGGAGAGAAAAGAGGAGGGACAGAGGGAAGATGATTAAAGAAAGAGGGTACAGGAATGTAGGAAGAGAAAAGAGAGAGGAGGGGAAGAAAGGAAAGAGAAAAGAGAGAGTGCTCAGTGTGCAGCAGGTTCATAGTGGTCCATGAGTGTAAACTACTCTGTGTTTTATACTTATGAAAGATACAGGTCAAGATCATTATAAAGACTTTGATTGGTCCAGGTTTAGTCCTGGTTTGGTCCTGGTTTGGTCCTGGTTTGGTCCTGGTTTGGTCCTGTTTTGGTCCTGGTTTGGTCCTGGTTTAGTCCTGTTTTAGTCCTGTTTTAGTCCTGGTTTGGTCCTGGTTTGGTCCTGGTTTAGTCCTGGTTTGGTCCTGGTTTGGTCCTGGTTTGGTCCTGGTTTAGTCCTGGTTTAGTCTGGTTTAGTTCCTGGTTTAGTCCTGTTTTAGTCCTGGTTTGGTCCTGGTTTTGGTCCTGGTTTCAGAAAACTGGTTTAGGGCCCTTTAATTGGTTACCCAGAGTTTAGTTCTGGTTTAGTTGTGGTTTAGTCCTGGTTTAGTCCTGTTTTAGTCCTGTTTTAGTCCTGATCTTTTAGTCCAGTCCTGGTTTAGTCCTGGTTTAGTCCTGGACGCTTCTGGTTTAGTCGGCGACTTAGTCCTGGTTTGGTCCTGTTTTGGTCGGCGACGATCCAAAGAAAACGATGTAATATGGGCCCTTTAATGGTGAAATACCCAGAGACTGTTTCTCATGTGCCTCAGTCAAATAATTAGCAGCTGTTCTTTCTGTTCTTCTTTTATATCTGACGATCTTTCACTTTCTAATTTCAGGAAGCTACTTTGCCCGGGACGCTTCCTACTCCCACCGCTACAAGGGCCATATTAGCTAACTCCAAACGCCACATTTGGATGTTCGTGTCTCGAGTTTTGGTCGGCGATATCACCAAAGGCTCTTCGGAGTACATAACCCACACCTCCTTCTAAAGACGGAGGAGACGTGAACCTGTTCGACAAACCCTTTAATTAAACAAGATGTATCTAAAACTGGAGAGCTATTTCCTGTCGATCTTCTGCCATAAAAACACTAAATATATCCCGAGCTACCTTTTGCTGCTGTCTGTAGCAGAGCGTAGCTGACGCAGAGTTAAACGAAAAACGTAGGTTAAGAAAAGCAAAAACAAGGGCCAGAAGTGCCTCCATAGAAAAGCCAAAACCTGGAGAGCTAGCGTTGTCGAGATCTGCAGCGATAGAACAACAAAAACCTGGAGAGCTAGCTGCTGTGATAGAACAACTAAAAGCTAGAGAGCTAGCTTTGTCGAGGTCTGCTCCCAAAGAAAAACCAAAAACTGGAGAACTAGCTTTGTTGCAATCTGCTGCGCTAGAACAACCACAAACTGGAGAGCTAGCTTTCTGGAGAAGTGCTGCCATAGAAAAAAAAACCTAGAGTGCTAACTTTGTCGAGATCCGCTACCATAGAACAACCAAAAAGTGGAATGCTAACTTTGTCGAGATCCGCTGCCATAGAACAACCACAAACTGGAGAGCTAGCTTTCTGGAGAAGTGCTGCCATAGAAAAAAAAAACCTAGAGTGCTAACTTTGTTGAGATCCCGCTACCATAGAACAACCAAAAAGTGGAATGCTAACTTTGTCGAGATCCGCTGCCATAGAACAACCACAAACTGGAGAGCTAGCTTTCTGGAGAAGTGCTGCCATAGAAAAACCAAAACCTAGAGTGCTAACTTTGTCGAGATCCGCTACCATAGAACAACCAAAAAGTGGAATGCTAACTTTGTCGAGATCCGCTGCCATAGAACAACCACAAACTGGAGAGCTAGCTTTCTGGAGAAGTGCTGCCATAGCAAAAAAAAAAAATTTGATCACAAAAAAAAAAAGAAAAACCAAAACCTAGAGTGCTAACTTTGTCGAGATCCGCTGCCATAGAACAACCAAAAACGGTACTAAGCGGGGACTCGGGCATCGTATATTCAGAGCCAAAGCGTCTGGTTATTCCACGCTGCTTCACCTCCTCAGAGCGTTCTTCTTCTCACTCTGTCGTGTCATCGAGCCGATCCTCCACTCCAGCGTCTTACTCGTATATGCAGGATTGGGTTAGAAAATTATGAGTTAAGTGACAGATTAGACTTCGCTTTTCACTGAAACAAAGTTAACGTCGTCGTATTTAAAGGGCTCATGTTCTGATCTATGTTATAATATCGTTTCCTCGTCACAAACAGACCTGGAGTTATGTTTTTTTTGTTTCATTCACACATGTTTAACTCACAAACAAACCTGCAGATTTAGGCTGAGTTCTTCTCTCAAACTGAAAACACCCTGTTCCACCTTGTGATGTCATCATGTGGTAATACAGGAAGTGCTCCACTGTGTTTTTAAACTCCACCTTCACTAGAATCATCTCGATATGTTCAGCCCTAGAATTGCCAATCTCTGCTAAACAAAAGGTAAAAAGTAGCTGTTAACTTGAAAACTACCACTTCATGACATCACAAGGTGGAACAGAGCATTTTGGGCTTTGGGGATGTAAAAAGACGAACAACAAAACACAACTCCAGGTCTGTTTTTGAGGAGGTAACAGTATTATAACATGACTTAACGCTCACAAGAGTCAGTTTTGCGGGACATTTAAGCTTTTACTAAAATCTAAAAAGTTTTAAATTTTACTTCCTGGTTGGACATGAGTAGCAGATATGGTGGCTGTTACCTAGCAACCATAATTTAGATATTATTACTTTCCCAGATATGTCTTATAGTATGACATTAAACATTTTTTCGTTTTTGTTTTTAATCGATATAAAAAAGACTCCCAGTGTGCGTGCGAGCTCGTTTTTCCACAGATCTGACCTGGAATCTGGCCTGGTTTTGACCTGTCTGTGTCTCTGGATATTGACCTTATTTGTCCCCGCCCACTTTTGCCTCTAAATGCTAAAACGCACTTTCTTTGTTGCGGGAATCCCACTATTTTCAATGGAGAATTGATGAACTATGGTCATGTGATCAACACGTCACATGAACCGATTCTCTGGAGGCTTTTAAACGGCTCTTTTGTCCCTTTAGACGTGATTTACTGTCAAAATCAACAGCCCCATGCAAAATAATACAACCAAATAAAGATGGTGGCACCACTACATTATATGGACTTATCGTTCCATATACAGGGTGGCCCAAAAGTCACTGACAGCTGAAAAAAATCCATAACTCTTTTGTTTCTAAATATTTCTCTTTATTTTTTCAGAGCATTTAGAACTACTCTTCCGACATTAATCTGAGCAAATACAGCACCGAGGAACGAACCCTCATTGTACAGTGGTACTTTGAGTCACATGGGTCAAATTCACAAACCCAGCGGCGTCACCGTTGACATTTTAATACCAGAGATGCCCCATAAATGCCATTAAAGGAATAATAAGTGTTTTTCACAGACAGGGGGCAGTGTGTGATCTCCACAGACCTGACTCGTCCTGATTTCTTCCTGTGGGTCTATCTTAAAAAAAAGGTGTTTGTGAATAAACCGTAAATGTTTTCAAATGTTATGTAAAGTGGTGGACAAAATGGGGACACTTAAAAAACATCATTTTTACTTCCCCTAGTTCAAGTAGTGATAAGTTCAAGTGTAAGTGAACAATTATAACCGTTTATATTGCCAAAAATCTGGGAAGGTTCAGTTTATCTACTGCTAAAGTTTGGTGAGTATAACTTAAGAATTAAAGGAGCTACTGAAGATTTAAAAGTGTCAGTGACTTTTGGGCCACCGCTGTATATCACATGGAACAGTCATTTTGGGGCAAGTTTTTCTTAGTACTAGGAACGTTTTGTTATTTTTCCTTTTTCCCGTTGGATTTGAGCTGTGGAGGGTTGAATAAATCACTTCTATGACTCATTATAGACACAAAACTAACAACTTAAGTGTTTCATTCTGCTGTTCTTGCATTACAGTTTGTGTTTTTAAGATTACCGTACATTTACAATCGTTTTTCGGGGGTAATTCTACTTCAGAGTTACTGTGTCAGTGGCATGAAATCAGTTTCAATATATCGTTTATCGTCTATATTTACTTCAGCGATTTATCAAACTTCGAAATGTGTTCTCGTGACAGGACGGTCCGCGGCACGTCTGGAATAAGACGAATAGATACGTTAAATGCCTCACTGGGGAATATTCCAGGCAAAGCAATACCGTATCCATGGAGACGAGCAGAAAAGTTATGTAAATAAGTGACGGCGTAGTTTGGTAATAAATGATGAAACTTAAACTTCATAAATAAAAATACGGGAAAAATACAAAAAAAAAAAAAAAAAAACCTAAACAGGACTTTGGGCACTCAAAAAAAAAACAATAAAATAAAAATACAGGACATATAAAAAAAATAAAAATAAATCCATACGTGATAATACTACTAAAAATAAATATGTATATTTTTAAAAAATATATATATCACATTTTACATATCTGTATCATAGACTGTATGTGTAAATAATATATAAAAGGACTTGGTGAACATGCTAGTTGGCACGATACAAATGGGAAGCTAACCTGCTAGCCACCGCGTTTCACTGGCTCCATTGACTCTGGCTCCAATTCACTTTCTATTGAAAAGCCGTGTCCTCTCCCTGTACCTGCTGCTGTCAGACTCGTCATTTTGGTCTTAAATGTTCTTATTAACCCTCTACATGATCCTGGGGTTTTTATTTCACTTTTATTAATGTTCTGTAAATCAAGATTTACAACATTAATAACAGACAGATCAGATCCCTGAGGTTGCTCCTCGTAGCCTTAGCAACAGGTTTGATTGACAGTGTCCCTGCTCCTTCATGTGGACACAACCTGTCGTGTTCTTCATGTTTGATTGTACCATGAATTATAAAATGCTTTACTTTTCTTTTTATTGATAAATAAATTGTTAAAATGTGTGATTTTACCTCTGTGGTCTGGGTCATATTAATAAAGAATGACCCAGGACACGCTGGAGGGACTGTGCCTCTCGTCTGACCTGGGAAAGCCTCGGGGTCCCACCGGAGGAGCTGGAGGACATGTCTGGGGTGAGGGAAGTCTGGGAGTCCCTGATTGGATAGACGGCTGCCCCCTCGACCCGGCCCCGGATATGTGTCTGTTTTATGTAAGTGATTGAAAAGCTGAAGTGTAAGACAAGTTTATCTGTACAGCACAACTCACACACAGAGTCTTTTACAGAATAAGAAAGACGTGAAAATCACAATAAAACTAATCAAAATATAAATCATCATCATAAAGTGAACGTTAAAAGAGAAGAGGCAGAAAAAAACTCTTTCAGTCACAAAGAGCGAAACAACCGAGCCTGGATTTAAACAGTCGAGACTGTCTCACATCTTCAGGAAGAATGTTCCAGGTTTAAACTCCACAAAACTGAAACACTGATTCAACATGTTTAGTCCTGCTTTAGTCCTGGTTTAGTCCTGGTTTAGTCCTGGTTTAGTCCTGGTTTAGTCCTGGTTTAGTCCTGGTTTTGTCCTGGTTTAGTCCTGGGTTCAGTCCTGGTTTAGTCCTGGTTTAGTCCTGGTTTAGTCCTGGTTTAGTCCTGGTTTAGTCCTGGTTTAGTCCTGGTTTAGTCCTGCTGCAGTCCTGCTTCCGTCCTGGTTCAGTCCTGGTTCAGTCCTGGTTTAGTCCTGGTTTAGTCCTGGTTTAGTCCTGCTTCAGTCCTGCTTCAGTCCTGCTTCAGTCCTGCTTTAGTCCTGCTTTAGTCCTGGTTTAGTCCTGCTTCAGTCCTGGTTTAGTCCTGGTTTAGTACTAGTTTAATCCTGGTATAGTCCTGGTTCAGTCCTGGTTTAGTCCCGGTTCAGTCCCGGTTCAGTCCCGGTTTAGTCCTGCTTCAGTCTTGGTTTAGTCCTGGTTTAGTCCTGGTTTAGTCCTGGTTCAGTCCTGACTCTTGGCACCAGCAGTGGCTCAGTTGATCGAGTGTTTGTCGCTGAAGCTCAGTGTGGATCATGTTTCTTTGTGGTCGTGTTAAACATGTCGTGTCTGGATCAAAGATGTGGGACTTTACTGAACTAAAGCAAAAGATACAGATGTGATTGAACCTTTGACGAGTCTCTGCTGCAGCAAGAAATCCAGTCCCGTCTTGATGCGCTTCGTGCCTCTAATGGAGCCCGTAAATGAGGGAAAACAGTTTGGAAACAGTCTGATTAAAATATCTCATCAACTGCCTTTGTAAAACATTTTTAAAGTGCACACCCTGTATCAGCAGACTACATAACGCTCCTTTAAACAGAAGGTTTAAAGTATTTTCTTTCCTTTGCCTCTGTCTCGATCAGACCCACAGCTGCAGGACGCTCAGCCCCAGTGACAGTAAACATCCTGAGACGACCTACAGCAGCGTCTACTTCCTGTTTGAACCCGGCTCATTATAACCAACAGGAGGCGCCGTGTTCACTTCCACTTTCACATCAGAGTCAGGACAAGGCTCAGGCTAAAGGTTCTGTGTCCACACTTGTCCTTGTCCTGGTTTAGTCCTGGTTTAGTCCTGGTTTAGTCCTGGTTTAGTCCTGGTTTAGTCCTGGTTTAGTCCTGGTTTAGTCCTTTTCTAGTTCTGGTTTAGTCCTGGTTTAGTCCTGGTTTAGTCCTGGTTTAGTCCTGGTTTAGTCCTTTACTAGTCCTGGTTTAGTCCTTTACTAGTCCTGGTTTAGTCCTTTTCTAGTTCTGGTTTAGTCTTGGTTTAGTCCTGGTTTAGTCTTGTTCTAGTCCTGGTTTAGTCCTGGTTTAGTCCTGGTTTAGTCTTGTTCTAGTCCTGGTTTAGTCCTTTTCTCATCCTGGTTTAGTCCTGGTTTAGTCCTTTTCTAGTTCTGGTTTAGTCTTGTTCTAGTCCTGGTTTAGTCCTGGTTTAGTCCTGGTTTAGTCCTTTTCTCATCCTGGTTTAGTCCTGTTCTAGTCCTGGTTTAGACCTGGTCACACATGTTTGAGTGACACTTTCTTATTTGTCTGTAACATCTCCAAAGCTCAAAATGCTCTGATCCACCTTGTGATGTCATCAAGTGGTAGTTTTACAAGTTAACAGCCAGATTTTACTGTTGGTTCACTAGAATCGTTTGGATGATTTCAGCCCTGGAATTGTCGATTAATGAAACGAGCCGACGCCCGTCCTCCCCGTCCCCCCTGTCCTCCTCGTCCTCCCCCGTCCCCCCCCCCCTGTCCCCTCGTCCCCCCCCCCGTCCCCCCCTCCCCCTGTCCCTCGTCCTCCTCGTCCCCCCACCCCCCCCCCCCGTCCCCCGTCGTCCTCCCCGTCCTCCCCGTCCTGGGACTGGGACACTGCCACTGAAGCTTTTACTGTTCTTGGAGCCGAACTCTCTGGACTCAGCAGAATCCTTCTCCAACAAAACCCAAACAACTGCGTCATATTTAATTCATGAGGGAAACTGATTCTCTCGTTTGATGAATATGTCCTGATGCTTTTAGCTGCGGCCGACTGGGACCAGGTACAGCCACAACGTTAAGTAATACTGTTATGTAATACCTTTTACTCTTATTTCATTTTAAATTACGTTGAATCCAAGAGAATATTTAAAAGGCCCATGTTTCCTCGTCACAAACAGACCTGGAGTTGTGTTTTTTTGTTTCATTCACATGTTTAACACACAAACCTGCAGATTTAGGCTGAATCTCAAACTGAAAACACTCTGTTCCACCTTGTGATGTCATCGAGTGGTGATACAGGAAGTGCTCCACTGTGTTTTTAAACTCCACACACCTTCACTAGAATCATTGGGATCATTTCAGCCCTGGAATTGACATTGTTCACTTGAGATTAATAATAAAGTTACTCAAACATGTATGAATGAAACAAAACACAACTTTTTTTTTTTTTTTTTTTTTTGATTGAAAGGTCCTTGTTGTAAAGTGGAGTGGTCTACATGAGTCTATCATTCAGTATTATTATTATTATTATTATTATTATTATTATTATTATTTATTATTATTATTATTATTATTATTATATTATTTATTTATTTGTTTATTTATTTTTAAATGATTATTACTATTATTATTTATATTATTATTTATTATTTTATTATTTTATTTATTTATTTGTTTATTTATATTTTTAAAAATGATTACTACTATTATTATTTATTATTATTATTTTATTTATTTATTTGTTTATTTATATTTTTAAAAATGATTATTACTATTATTTTTATTATTATTATTTTATTATTTATTTATTTATATGTTTTAAAATTGTTATTTATTTTTATTTTATTTTATTTTTTTATTTTTTTTGACAAGATTTAAAAAAAAAAAGTCAAGATACCAAACTCCCATGTCCAGGTTTACTGCAGCCTGGCCTCACTGTGTTGCCATTATTCAGATTTTCCTCATGACTTCTGACAGGATTTGGCAGTTTTTTATTTGAAACCTGCACATGACACGTCCAGATACAGACTAGATTGAATTCCTATTTATTTATGTATTTATTTGTTGGTTATTGTTTCTTCCACACACACATCTTTTCACTGTAAACCTTCCTGAACACTCCACTCGTTGCTTCACGCGTGCACGGCCTGGCTCCACATCCACGTCCAATTTGGTCCAATCAGCTGCGGAGGAGCGACTGCGGCGCTGGGCTCGTGATGATCGCGCATCCTCACGCTCCACGATCCGTTCCCGGCATGCATTGTGGCGAGCGCGAGGCGAGCGGAGAGTGGAGTGATACAGGAGGAGGAGAAGAGAGGACCCCAGGCTGAGAGAGGAGGCAGCAGACGAGAGAGAGCGTGGAGCAGCGCGCGTAAAAGGAGCAAACGGGAGCAGTAAACACAAACTACAAGGAATAAACCTGCCACAGAGGAAAGAGAAGACATCACCAAAGCGCTCAGGTACGATGGGTAAATGTTGGTTTTGTGCTATTATCCAAACCACCCATGCGCTCCCCATATGCGCGTCTCGAGATGTGATGCTCCAGTGGAATTAGCAGGAGCAGCTAACCAGCTCCTAGCGTTTCCTGCAGCTTTATTTCAGGCAAACTTTGTATTTAAAATGAGGCATGTTTGCAGCCAGCCCTGGTCTTTGTGTCTGCGCGCTTGGAACGGTCGGTTTATGCGTTATGCGTAAAAACGTACAATGGGTTTTCAGAGGGGCTTCCCCAGCTGTGCCCCTGACTGCAGCCCTGAGGAGGAGGAGGGAGGGAAAGAGAGAGGGAGGAGGAGGAAGGAGGAGTGATGGAGTGATGGAGAGAAGAGTGGGCTATCCTTTTCATCCCTGCCCCGGTGGATGCCCGGGTAGATGCAGGTGATATGTCCCGAACTGGCACCGAGCTGTTTTAATCAGACACAGTGAAATGTACAGGGCGAGTTTTGGACACAGGCTGTTTTTAAATGTGCAGTATGGCATTAAAGAGCCCATATTTAGGCTGAGTTCTTCTCTCAAACAGAAAACACTCGGTTCCACCTTGTGATGTCATCATGTGGTAATACAGGAAGTGCTCCACTGTGTTTTTGAAACTCCACACACCTTCATGTCTAGAATCATTTGGATCATGTCAGTCCTGGAATTGTCAATTTCTACTGAACTAAAGGTAAAAAGGTCTAAACCAGGACTAAACCAGGACTAAATCAGGACTAAACCAGGTCTAAACCAGGACTGAACCAGGACTAAACCAGGTCTAAACCAGGTCTAAACAAGGTCTAAACCAGGTCTAAACCAGGTCTAAACCAGGACTAAACCAGGACTAAATCAGGTCTAAACCAGGACTAAACCAGGACTAAACCAGGTCTAAACCAGGTCTAAACAAGGTCTAAACCAGGTCTAAACCAGAACTAAACCAGAACTAAACCAGGACTAAACAAGGTCTAAATCAGGTTTACACCAGGACTAAACCAGGTCTAAACAAGGTCTAAACCAGGTCTAAATCAGAACTAAACAAGGTCTAAATCAGGTCTAAATCAGGACTAAATCAGGACTAAACCAGGACTAAACCAGGACTAAACAAGGTCTAAATCAGGTCTAAACCAGGACTAAACCAGGACTAAATCAGGTCTAAACCAGGACTAAACCAGGACTAAATCAGGTCTAAACCAGGACTAAACCAGGACTAAACCAGGACTAAACCAGGTCTAAACCAGGACTAAACCAGGACTAAACCAGGACTAAACCAGGACTGACCAGAACTAAACCAGGATTCTACTAAACAGGACTAACCAGGTCTAAACCAGGATTAACCCGTCTTGAAATGAGTTCACTGCATTCATAGCAACCGAAGAGCCAATCAGGAGCGAGGCTGTTAAAGGTAACGCCCCCTGGTTTAGCAGGGAGTGGGCGCTTAGCAACACTGTCAATCAAACCTGTTGCTAACGCTACCAGGAGTGACTTCATTTGTCTGTTATTAATGTTCACATCTCGATTTACAAACACAATAGTGAAATAAAAAGCCCAGGATCATGTAGAGGGTTAATACGAACATTTAAGACCAAAATGAGTCTGACAGCAGAAGTTACAGAGAGAGAGACAGTTTTTCAATAGAAAGTGAATTGGAGCCAGAGTCAGTGGAGCTAGTTAAACGCGGTGGCTAGCAGGTTAGCTATGTCCCTTTTACATACACAGTCTATGGGATCAACCTGCTGTTTTAGATCGATACGTTGCTCTATGGCACATGTGTCAAACTCAAGGCCCGTGGGCCAAATGTGGCCCGCCTTGTCATTTTATGTGGCCCTAACAAACTAAATGTATGACTGTCTTAAAATATCAGATTATCAGGAGATACAGTTACACAGCCAGTTTTTCATATCTATGCAAATCCATATGCAACATTTGTAACTTGAATAAGTAATAAATATAGAAACGGTTAATTGACGAGATTAAAAAGTAGTTACGTTTATTTTGACATTACATCTGGCCCTTTGAGAGTGACCATTTTGTTAATGTGGCAAAAAAGGACGACTTCATCATCATCATCAGTACATTTTAGATTTTGTTAAAAGTTTTTTTGTTTTTTTTTTTCTACTCTATAAAAATGTTGGTTCATAATTATTTATATGAAGCCAGAAAAATGCGTCTTTTACCTAAACTGGCTCCATATTTTGGATGTAACTTTGCATGACAGAGGCAGAGGGATCACGTTTTATAAATCACGGCTACTTCTCGTATTTTTCTACTTTTCCTTCAAACCTTTTTCTCAAACTGCCACTTGACTGATGTAAAACTGATGAATATTTACCACCGGGACCGTCCCACCAAAACAGGTCAGAATTAGCACTTTAAAGACTCGAAGTACGACGTTTGTGATCTGCTCTAATGTCCCTCATCACAAACAGACTGGACTTTGTTTTATTTTATTCAGACGCGAATATTAACAGAAAACACTGCTTGAGTAAAACCAGGTCTAAACCAGGTCTAAACCAGGTCTAAACCAGGTCTAAACCAGGTCTAAACCAGGACTAAACCAGGTCTAAATATGGACTAAACCAGGACTAAACCAGGTCTAAATATGGACTAAACCAGGACTAAACCAGGACTAAACCAGACTAAACAAGGTCTGAACCAGGACTGAACCAGGACTGAACCAGGACCAAACCACTAAACCAGGACTAAACCAGGACTAAACCAGGACTATTTCAGGTCTAAACCAGGACTAAACCAGGACTAAACCAGGACTAAACCAGGACTAAACCAGGACTAAACCAGGTCTAAACCAGGTCTAAACCAGGACTAAACCAGGACTAAACCAGGTCTAAACCAGGACTAAACCAGGACTAAACAAGGTCTGAACCAGGACTGAACCAGGACTGAACCAGGACTAAACCAGGACTAAACCAGGACTAAACCAGGACTATTTCAGGTCTAAACCAGGACTAAACCAGGACTAAACCAGGACTAAACCAGGACTGAACCAGGACTATACCAGGACTAAACCAGGACTATTTCAGGTCTACACCAGGACTGAACCAGGACTAAACCAGGACTATTTCAGGTCTAAACCAGGACTGAACAAGGACTAAACATGGACTAAACCAGGACTATATCAGGTCTTAACCAGGACTAAACCAGGACTAAACCAGGACTAAACCAGGTCTAAACCAGGTCTAAACCAGGTCTAAACCAGGTCTAAACCAGGACTAAACCAGGACTAAACCAGGACTAAACCAGGTCTAAACCAGGACTAAACCAGGACTAAACCAGGGCTAAACCAGGACTAAACCAGGACTAAACATGGTCTAAAACAGGACTAAACATGGACTAAACCAGGACTAAACCAGGACTAAACCAGGACTAAACCAGGTCTAAACCAGGTCTAAACCAGGACTAAACCAGGGCTAAACCAGGACTAAACCAGGACTAAACTAGGTCTAAACATGGACTAAACCAGGACTAAACCAGGACTAAACCAGGACTAAACCAGGACTAAACCATCACGTGGCAGTACAGTAAGCGCTTCACTGTGTTTTTAAACTCCACACACCAGAATTGCCGATTTCTACTGAACTAAAGGTAAAAGAGGCTGTTAACTTGAAAACTACCACTTCACGACATCACAAGGTGGAACAAAACATTTTCAAACATGTGAGAACGAAACAAAACACACCTCCAGGTCTGTTTTTGACGAGGTAACATGACTTAAACCTCACATCTGGTCTAAAATAGGACCTTGTCAGACCTGCTCAGTTTCAGTTTTGTGTGTTTGCTGTATCGGCTCTGGGGTCACAACGCTGCTGAATGACGCCATGCTGCTAAATTAATACAATGAAATATTTATAATGCAATCAGGAGGTCACCGGCAGCACGCCACAACCACCAGCGTCGCTCTCCACTCTGCTCGTAAACTTCTCCGCCGCACACTGATGTCATGAAAATCTATGAGGTTTGGCTCACATTGATTGCGGATCAGGGGCCATCGGGGAAGTGTCCAGTTTGTGAATGGACAGGGCTTTGATGCAGTAGTAATAGTACTGCGGAAACTAAAAGGAAAGTGAATCACCGTCTATGGAAATGAGTCATACGTCTGCTTAGTCACTGAGCAAAGAAACGGCAAATTGTCTGCGTCGCGAAGCAGTTTGCGTTACCTTTTATGCAGCTGTTATTTTGTGTTACACCCATAGACGTTATAAAGAAATGGACCGAGCGAGTGTGACGTCACCCACAGCTTCAGTTGAATGACGCTCATCGAGGCTAGCGCAGTTATCGCGGTGAATTTGGAGCCAATTTCCATGTTTGTAATACCGACCTCGAGTATCATAGCGACCAAAGAGCCAATCTGGAGCGAGGATGTTGAAGGTTAACTCCTCTTCACCACCGGTTTAGCAGGGAGCGAGCGCTTAGCAACGCTGTCAATCAAACTTGTTGCTAACGCTAGCGGGAGAAGGCGCCTGATTTGTCTGTTATTAATGTTCATATCTTGATTTATGGACAAAACAGTGAAATAGTCGTAACGTATCAGGCAGGTGGGACCAAGAAATGTAGTACTCAGGGAAAAGTTTACGTGGGTGCAGAGACAAGACGAGGGAAACGGTACCGAGACAGGGAGGCGGGGTCAGAGGTGAGGGTGCAGGGCTGGTCCAGGGAGCAGGATCTGCGGAGTAGCAAAAAGTCCAATGAGCAGGAGAGCAACAGGGAAAAATCATTAGCAAAAAGGTCTAGCAAGAGTATTCACGTTGACACGCGGACGATCAGACCCCGAGTGTCTGGTCCCGGCTCCTCTTATCCACGGCAGGTGTTGATGATTGCGCTGATGGATTCCAGGTGCGTGCGAGAGGAGCCAGGAACTCCGCCCAGCTCCAGACTCAGGCAGGTGAGGGAGGGGAAGGAGCACCACAAGAGGCAGGAAACACAGGGATCATGACAGAAATAAAAACCCCAGGATCATGTAGAGGGTTAATACGAACATTTAAGACCAAAATGACGAGTCTGACAGCAGCAGGTACAGAGAGAGGAGACACAGCTTTTCAATAGAACGTGAACTGTAGCCAGAGTCGATGGAGCCAGAAGTCTGGAACGTGGCGGCTAGCAGGTTAGCTATGTCCATTTATACATACAGTTCGTCAGTTTTACATCCTCTATTGCGTCTCGAGCCAGAACCAAACACGATCGTCCAATCAGATTTGTTTATTTTAATGCCGTAAGCACTCGTCACCTGTCATTTTAAACAAAACCAACTGCAGAAAACCACGATGTTTTTCAATCCTTTGTGATATTCTTTTTTTTTCCCCCTCATAAGCAGCCATATTTGATTTGGTACGGACCACGTGTGCCCCTGATTGGCTCATCCACCTGTCAATCACGCCCATCTGAACTTGACCAGACTCACATCTTTGTAAAGTATTGAACACGTGTGTTTTCTGGATCTCGGGGACATTTTTCTAGGAGCCAGATCAAAATTTTGACTCCAATACAATTCATGTAGACTTAGTATTTTTATATTGAACATCAGTTACATATAAGATGGAAATGTGGGTTGGAAAACGTTTTTCTTTATTTGAGCAAAGAGCTGGATCCGAGAGAAAATTTGTGAACTCCCTGTGTCGATTTTAATAATTGTTTAAAGTTGCTATGGATATGAATAATTATAACTTTAACAGACAATATCAACTGAAATTTGGAGGCCCGGGTCAATAAACCTCACATGGGCCCCCTGTAATACAAATTAATAGAAAGAGGGCACAATTCTGGGCCCCCTAAAACCCTGGGGCCCCGGACAACAGACCCCTTTGTCCCCCCCTGCTGACGCCCCTGTGGATAAGTCGTTTTTTTGTTTTTTTCTGCACATTCTGGTGATAAAACGGCGATTATCTTTGTTGGCGATTATCACGATTATATAAAATGTCCCACGAACGATTATCGTCGACCCTTTTTACCACGATAAACGACATTATTGTGTATTGTCCCATCTCTAGTCCAAAAAAGAGCCGTGGAGCTGTCGGCGCCCCCTATGGACAGACGTTTTGTTTCATTTGTACCGAAATGACGACGCGACGCTGCCGAATCCTACGAGTATCACCGATTAAAAAGTAAAACTGAAGAACGAAGAGCGTACGTCACATCGATGGAGGTGAAAACAGAGGCTGATCGGAAAAGTGGCGTCTTGAAACTAAACGATTAAAGATTCCTCCAAATACAAGCTCGGGTGAGTAAATTGTGCAGGGAAACAAGTCGATTTTGCTAAATAAGTCTGTTTTAAGATCTGAACCATATTCCAGTTTTTGCTTCGTCTAAATAAGGCCAGTGATTAAAGAGATTACAGAGATATTAAAAATAAACTAGATCAAAAACTGTTCTAATAAAGCCTTTTTAGGATTACGACATCAAGCTCCGGATCACATTATTTCATGTTATTCTCAAAATGTCTCCGTCTGCCTTAGTCAATGCTCAGTCTATAATGAAATGAGTGAGAAAAGTGAACCAAAGCTGCCCTTGAGGATGTGCAGCACAGACGTGGGTTAGCATTAGCTCAAATAACAGGCTTTCCTCTGTAATAATGGGGTTGAGGGGGATTATAACACGCTCTACACGTCAGGACCCCTCTGCGCTACACTGCACGGCTCGTCCTTATGGAAACAGAGCGCTCGCTTCAAGTAGAGCTGTCCAATTTTGGTTTAAAAAAGTAAGAAACCACTGTAAGTACTCACATCTGAAACAAGGTTGAAATAGGAACCGAGAGGCGAATACAAGAATCCCATTTCAGAACAGAAACCAGACAAAAAATGCAAAATAATGAAGAAAAAAACATATATAAGTTGCTTTTTTGGGGGAATTTTATTTTACAAAATCCGAGACCAAGAACAGACATTTTATCTTTAAAGTGACAAGTTATAAAAATAAGAATAAAATGTCGAAGAACAGGCTGAATATCAGTACAACACGCTAACGCTAACATCACACATTTATATTTATTCAGCTCCATGAAGCACAGACAGAACTGAACATGTGTCTGTTTTTTTAACGTCAGATATTAACAGTTAATCACAAACTAAAGCAGAAAAAAAACAACAACTTTACTCCGGATTTCACTCCAAATCACTAAATCCTTCATCCTCAGTGTCACTTATGAACAACTCCACCAACTCCAGGGGAAGATAAAGAGCCGCTTCCTCTTCTGCGTGTTTGTCATACTGGTACATGTCTAGAGCGCCCTCGTGTGGTCGTCAGTGTGACAATAACGAACATGTGAAATTATATATTTTAATAATCTCACATTTAAGTCGCCCCCTGGACAAACTATGAAAAAAAGTGCGACTTATAGTCCAGAAAATACTGTATATATAAATGGACATAGTTAACCTGCTAGCCGCCGTGTGCCAAACAGGAAGTGATCATGGGTTCCAGCTCCATCGGCTCTGGCTCCAATTCACTTTCTATTGAAAAGCTGTGGCCCCTCTCTCTGTATCTGCTGCTGTCAGACTCGTCATTTTGGTAATAAAAGTTCGTGTAGGAGCTTTTTCCCCTGTAAGAATAGTTTTTGTTCATGGAAAATTAGTTTGCCAGTTAATTTTTTGGGTTAATTTGCATATTTAACACACAGTGGTCTTAAATGTTCGTATTAACCCGCTCTACATGATCCTGTTTTTGTTTTTTTTAAAGATATGAACATTAATAACAGACAAATCAGGCGCCTTCTTTCCCTTAAGTCGTTCCCGTTAGCGTTAGCAACAGGTTTGACTGCGTTACAAAGCGCGTGTGGGCGGGAAGGGGCGTTACCTTTAACAACCTCGCTCCTGATTGGCTCTTTGGTTGCTATGATACTCGCAGTCAAAATTCCTAATAAAAAACTTGGCTGAACGCTGTGGGTGACGTCACTTAGTCACTTCTTTACACAGTCGATGGGTGCAACAAATTTCTCTAAAACGACAGCACGTTCTATTAAATATCTACAGCTTTTTGGCGATTTTTCTGACTACAAAACTCGCATTTCGATTCAGTTGTGCTGCACTGAACGGCCTTAAATCGAGGACACTGGCTCGGAGCAGATGGCGGCGTGAATGTTCTCCTCAGTTTGTGGAGCTGATATCTTTGTCACGTAGTTGGAGAGGCTGTGAGTTCATTAGACAGACTCCTCTCAATCTGACAGAGAAACATCACAGCCCAAATGGTGCAATAATGAGAATAACTGTATTCACTGGAGCAGCAAACGGCAGATGTGCACAGCCTTAAATGAATTCATTACACTGCTGCGTGCCCCGAGTTGTGTGCAGCTCAGAGCGATACCTTAGATGTACAAAGATGTTTGAGAACTAATTAGCGCTGTAGTCGACTTAAGAAATTGCGGGTTGATTAAAGATGTGTCCTGATTGATGAGTTGACTAAAACAGAGGCATCAAAAAAGCTCTCAAAACTATTCCACGCCTCTATCTGACCCAAACTGCACTCACAACACTACACCTGCAGGGGGAGTTCATGCAAAAACAGCAAAAACAACCATCTGGAGCGAGGTTCTTGAAGGTAGCCCTGATTATTATTGATTTATGGACAAAATTGTGGAATAAAAACACCAGGATCATACAAAGTGGGTTAATATGAGCTGTAGTGAGTATTTGTCAATGAAAACTAACAAACAAAAGCGACGGGAACGAAACATAATTCAAATGATCGCCATGGTAATGTGGTTTACGCAGCGCAACGTGACAAAATCAATGTCCAGGTCCAGAGATGCTTTTTCCGTAGGTTTATTTCCACAAACAAATAAGTTTACATGTTCAGAAAAAGTGCTTTAGTATGACTCTGAAGTGCTGTATGTTTGCGAGTTTTCTCCCCGACAAAACCCACAATGTCGATGAAACGTTCAAAGGCGCCGACGAAGATTTGAACTTTGAGAGAGTTTAAACGAGAGAGAAATGTGAGAAAATGTTAATGCCTGTGTGAGAAAAGTGTTTAAAGTGTGTGGTGAGGGGTTTTATCGACTCCATTCAGCGAAGTGAAGAGTAAGAGTGAGAAACGAAACAAGACGATGTACCAACACTGTCGAGAGAGCAGCTCAGGACCACAGTCTGCTGTACATCTACATCTCAAAGACACTGACCACGACTTTGAAAATGGTGAACTTCAGATCTGAGCCAGAGAAAAGAAATGGTTTGAGAGGAGAGTTAAAGAAGCAACAGTCCATCTTTAAACAGAAATCAGGGCCTTAGACATAATCTCTCCCCCATCTACAAATCCATCCTCAGAGCCAGAACAAAGAGAACAACAGCAGGGTCCTTAAAAGTTGAACAATAAGTTGAATTTAGGCAGTGTCCATGAGAAATCTGACCAGAACTGAAGATGAGCAGCCAAACTTCTTCACTCCAACGATTTGTCCAGTTGACAGATTTAAACTTTGTCTTTTGCTGAGGAAAGAGAAATAAAAAAGCCAACAAGGGACTGAAAAGCGTAGCTGATTTCTGCAGAATGAACGAAGCACTAAAGTCTTTTAATCTGAGGTGAGAAGTTTGATTTTGTTCAGAATGACAGGCGACCAATGAGCTTCTTCGTTGCACACTGAGATAAACCAATCGAAATAATACAGAGAAACATCATTTTTACGGCTTATAGTCTTAAAATATAAAAGCTGTGGTGATGTGCGTGAATAGTTTGAATAGTTCTTGTGTTTCTCTCGCACAGTAAATTTAAAAGTACACTGTGTAACTTCTCTCTAGTCGTCTGCGGCCGTTATAATAGCTGCTCCGCCACATTCATCTCTGTTAAATTCCCGAAGTCTTCCCAAAATACCCCTGGTTTTATAAATAGTCTGAATCATGAGCGGATTCTCGTGCGGAGCTGAGACAAGGTGGAGATGATGGTGTTATCTTTTGTGGGAGGTTGTGTGAAAACAAGACACATGAAGGCTGCGATGTACCCACTGACTGTTCGAGGCTATTTTTAAATTCAATCTACTTAACATCTTAACATCTCAGCTCCTAAACACGACTCTGCCAAACAAATACGCCATGTTTGGAGGTGCGTAGTACTCAGCTCCATTCACTTAAGTCAATATTTGAGGGACTTGAGCCATTTCTTAGACTAATATCTAGCCTGAAGTTCGATGTATAGACGATAAATGATAATATTGAAACTAACTTATGCCACTGACGCAACAATCCAAGAGCATTTAAACCACAAAAACTATGGTAAATCTACAATATTGCTAAAAATCATGAATAAACAGCAGAAAGAAACACTTAAGTCGTTAGTTTATATCTGTAATGAGTTAAAAAAAAAGTTATTTTTTCAAACTTTTATGGGTTAAATCTGATCATATGGCCAAAAATAACCAATAACCAATGATAAATATTGACCCCAAATAAATATTTCATGTACAGTGGTCCCGCGGAGGTTATGTTCTAAAAATAACCCGCAATAGGTGAAATCTGTGAAGTATCAGCTTTATTTTTTACAATTATTCTCTCTGTTTCTTGTCTGTAAAACCCCTCACCACACACTTTATACACTTTTCTCACACAGGCATTAACATTTTCTCACATTTCTCTCTTGTTTAAACACAAAGTTCAAACCTTCGTCGGTGCCTTTGTCGGTGCAGAACGTTTCATCGACATTGTGGGTTTTGTCGAGGAGAAAACTTGCAAATATACAGCACTTCAGAGTCACACTGCGATCCAACATTTATGTAAATTTGTCTGACACATTCTGTGCTGTACAGTACACGGAGGAGAGACATGGAGGAGATCTGACGCAGAACACAATGGTCTACAGTCCCTCAGCCAATCAGGACGCAGAACACAATGGTCTACAGTCCCTCAGCCAATCAGGACGCAGAACACAATGGTCTACAGTCCCTTAGCCAATCAGGACGCAGAACACAATGGTCTACAGTCCCTCAGCCAAGACGCAGGCCGTGGTCTACAGTCCCTCAGATCAGACACAATGGCGACAGTCCCTATCAGACGCAGAACACAATGCGCAAAAGGACAAGCCGCGAAATTGACTGCGATATAGTGAGGGACAACTGTATTGAACGATAAGCTGTTATAGTGACTCTGTTCCAGCCTCTGAAAGTTGTGAAATGCTTTTATAAATTTGTGGTGAATAATTACAATACTTGGGCTACATAAGTGAGGAAAACATTCGATCATAACTGCAAATAGTTTGATAAGAATTAGTTCTGTTTTGCACGATTTTGTTTTAGTAAAAATCAGGTGCAGCTCCTTTTAAGATCGATAATTGTTATAACCACAGACTGTGTAGCTCATTGACGCTAGCAGTTATAGCGGCTAATCTGGAGCCGAGTTTCATATTTGGAACTCCGCCTGCGGGTATCATAGCAACCAAAGAGCCAATCAGGGGCGAGGCTGTGGAAAATATCGTCCCTTCGCTTAGCAACGCTGTCAATCAAACCTGTTGCTAACGCTAGCAGGAGCACCTCAGGGAAAGAAGGCGCCTGATTTGTCGGTTATTAATGTTCAGATCTGGACAAAATAGTGAAATACAAACAGCAGGATCGTGTAGAGCTGGTTAATACGAAGTTTTAAGACCGAAACGACGAGTCTGACAGCAGCAGGTACAGAGAGAGGACACAGTTTCAATAGAAAGTGAACAGGAAGTGCACACTTTCCTATTTGGAAGGCGACGGCTAGCATGTTAGCTATGGAACGCATCTCCTCACTAAGGCGACTTTGCTTTCACACAACTTTATTGCCCCATTTACTCCTCCGCCTCTAAATATTCTTCTTCTTCTTCTCTGAGTTTAACTTTGATGGCTCTTCTAAAAACATCTTGGTATCACACTGGGTTTTATGTGTTACGTAAGTGCGTTCTTTCCCCCAGAGCGTCCTTATGTTTCGCAAAGAAATGAGCTGTGAATCTGCCCACACTCCTTCACTGCTGCGTCATGGGATCGTTTTTTTGGCATCGTTTTTTTTTTTTGGCACGCTGGTCCGACCCGTGTGGAAGACTTTAAATGTATATGCAAATGAGCGAGCGCAGAGCCAACGCTGCCTTCTTAGATAATCGGTTTAATGTTGATTGCTTCCTTTTTTTAGGTCAGTTTAAAAATGTGTCATGTCATATTTGATTGTGAGGTTGTTCGGGCCATGGATATGCTCGATTTGTACGAATGTGATTATAGACTTACATTTACACAGTGACGGAAGGTAACGAAGTAAAAGTAGTAAAGTACTGCACTTAAGTATACATTTTAGAGATCTGACCTTTACTTAAGTACATTTGACAGTGGGTACTTTTTACTTTCACTTCACCTCTTTCTGTACTTAACTAAAGTATATTTTAAAATGGATACTTTTTACTTGTACTTTTGAGAGCAGTATCTGTACTTTCTACTCCACTGCATTTTTGAACAGAACTGAAAAGTAAAAGTATTTGTATTACTGTTTGAGACCTGCTGAAAAGGCTGCACAAAATACTTTTACTTTTTACTCGTTAAGTACATTTTTAAACAGGTACTTTAATACTTTTACTTGTGTACATGTGATACTATTACTTGAGTATCTGTACTTTTACTTAATTTTGGACGGTTTGCAGTGGTTCAAAGTTATTCCTCCCTTACCTCATGCATTATTCACAGCAATGAGTTTATAAGTGCTTTTCACAACTTTCAGAGGCCAAAGCGGAGGTTTGCTGTCACAACTAGCATGCTAACCTGCACTTCCTCATTATCGGACAACATAACAGTTTTTAATTAGTTGCAGGCAGAATGATCCAAAGTTATTCCTCACTTATCTTATGCATTATTCACAGCGATGAGTTTATAAACACTTTGCACAACTTTCACAGGCCAGTCATGGTGAAGCTAACAACTAGCATGCTAACCTGCAGTTCCTCATTATCGGACAATATAACATTTTTTAATTACATGCGGTTAGAATATTCCAAAGTTTTTCCTCACTTATCCTATGCATTATTCACAGCGATTAATGTATTAACGTTTTGCACACATTTCAGTGGTCAGTCATTCAGTAAAGTAAAGTCAGTAAAGCTAACAACTAGCATGCTAACCCGTACTTCCTCATTATCAGACAATAAAAGTTTTGTTTTTTATTAGATGCAGACAAAGTTATTCCTCACTTATCTTATGCATTATTCACAGCGATGAGTTTCTAAACGCTTTGCACAACTTTCAGAGGCCAGTTGTGG
Organism: Periophthalmus modestus; assembly: GCA_019594935.1. Classification (NCBI taxonomy): domain Eukaryota; kingdom Metazoa; phylum Chordata; class Actinopteri; order Gobiiformes; family Gobiidae; genus Periophthalmus; species Periophthalmus modestus. The sequence continues at coordinate 2,057,307 of JAIEZT010000054.1, forward strand.
TAAAGCTAACAACTAGCATGCTAACCTGCACTTCCTCATTATCGGACAGTAGAACATTTTTTAATTAGATGCAGACAGAATGATCCAAAGTTATTTCTCACTTATTTCATAAATTATTCACCACAATTCATTTATTAACACTTTGCACAACTTTCAGAGTTTAGTCATGGTAACACCAACAACTAGCATGCTAACCTGCACTTCCTCATTATCAGACAATAAAGTTTTTTTTTTTTTTTAATTAGATGCGGACAAAGTTATTCCTCACTTATTTCATGCATTATTCACAGGGATGATTTCTTAACGCTTTGCACAACTTTCAGAGGCCAGTTGTGGTAAAGCTAACAACTAGCATGCTAACCTGCACTTCCTCATTATCGGACAATAAAACACTCTTTTGATTAGATGTAGATGACATGCAGTGGACTTATACTGACCTCGCTTTAAATACAGTACCAACATTTACATGGTTATTAATCTTACACAGGAGAGTGAAGTGAAGTGTCTTGCTCAAGGGCACATACACACACACACACACACACACACACACACACACACACACACACACACACACACACACACACACACACACACACACACACACACACACACACACACACACACTGCAGGAAAAGCAGATGACTGGTTTACTCAGTCTTATGAGCCAAGGACATGTATTAGAGGTACTAGTGTCTACTGGTTTAGCGCTTAGCAACGCTGTCAATCAAACCTGTTGCTAACGCCAGCAGGAGCGACCTCGGGGGAAAGAAAACGCCTGATTTGTCTGTTATTAATGTTCATATGTTGATTTACAGACACAATAGCGAAATAACAACCCCAGGATCATGTAGAGGAGGTTAATATGAACATTTAAGACCAAAATGACGAGTCTGACAGCAGCAGTGACAGAGAGAGGGGGCAGTTTGTCAATGTTTCTTAAGGTTTTTAGGTCTATAGAGCTGAACCATCAACCCTGTGGTATATGGTTAGACAGACTTATAACCACTGACATTTTATGATCGACCAGGGTTGTACTGCCCTAGATTTACCCAATTGAATCGTTACTTTTGCTAATACACCGACATAAAACACAATGCTATCAGTACTGTCGTTTTGCTTTAGCTTTAGCTTTCGGAGGCTAGCTTTTTTGCTTTCGAATGGGAAAGTCAGTACGTAATAGTTTCTGGAGTTATTCTAATATGTGGACACTCATTACCCACATCTTTTCCCATCGTTTGCAAATGGGTGATGACAGGAGTGGGCAGTTTTGGCCTGAGCTGCTGGACTCGCTCCGAGCGTCTGATTCTATGTGACAAACTAAAACAAACATAACTGAGTCTGTGTGTGGAGAGTTTCTGCTGATCTGTACAGACGGAGGCAGAGTTCAGAGTCTGGTTCATGATACGACCCAAACTGGCCTCATGCTAACATTTCAATATATTGCTTATGACGTAACAATTTGGGGAAAATGTGTAATTGTGATTTTTTTTTTTTTTTTTTTTTTCTGACTTGTTTCGGTGGAATGGTTTGACATAACGGTTTGTATTTTCTGGACTATACATCGCTCTGGAGTATAAGCCAAAAAATGCATAGAAATACTGGTGCACAAGTTTAGAGCGCCCTCGTGTGGTCGTCAGTGTGACAGTAACGAAGATGTGACATTATATATTTAATTAATTTCACATCTGAGCATAAGTCGCACCCGGACGAACGAAAAAAAGTGGCACTTATAGTCTGGAAAATACGGTACTTGGATGGGAGACTGTAGGGAATACCAGGTGCCACAGTGGGGCGCTAGTCGCAGAAACTGGTGTTGTGTCCTTAGGCAAGACACTTCACCCACATTGTGTTGTATCCAGATCTGAAGGTTGGCAGTTCGAATCCCGCTCTCTACATGAACATCATTTAACTATTTATTGAATTAACTATCATTCATTAAGACAAATAAAAAGTAAAGAGATGCGTTATTAATAAGGTAAGTAATAAAAATAGACTTGGCTGCATTTATTAAGTGACGTTACGCTCCCAGAAAGTTACACGGTGTTGCTTTAAATTGAAAAATGGGTCAAATGCAGATTACAGATGTACAAATGTTTTCTCTCTCTCCAGGTTTAACCCTTACCTCTCCGCACCAGCGCTCACCATGAACTACCTTCGCCGCCGTTTGTCCGACAGCAGCTTCGTGGCTAACCTCCCGAACGGCTACATGATGGACCTCCAGAGACCCACCCCGCCGGGCTCCTCCACCTCCTCCCCCGCCTCCCCCGCCACAGAGAGACGCAACCCGCCCGGATCCATCGGCCCGCCGCCCCCGCAGGCGCCCTCGCCGAACCCGGGCAGTTTCCTCAGCTCCTTCTCTAGTGTGGTAAAGAGCGCGCAGATGGCTCAAAATGTCGCCGCCGCCGCTCACGCCAAGTCTGCCGCCGCCGCCGCCGCCAGTGTCACGGGCGAAGGAGGGTCGACGGGAGGCGCCCAGCCCGCCAAACCCGTCATACGCAAACCCAAAATCCTCCTGGTCATCGACGATCAGCACACAGAATGGTGAGTGGGCGCGTCTATGTATTGTACTGAATTTGTAAGACCTTGATACTGATCACCTTTTGTCTGATAATCAGGAAGTGCACTGTTAGCATGTTAGTTGGTAGCTTTACCGTGGCGGCAAACTCTGCACATTATTTAAAATTGCGTTCCTATTCAGGTTCCCCCTCTTTGGTTTATAATATCTCTAAAGTGTTCTATTTTTTGTCTGATAATCAGGAAGTGCACTGTTAGCATGAGGGGGAACTTAAATGCTAACAACCATAGCTAGCATGCTAATACTGCACTTCCTGATTATTGAACAAAGAAAGAACACCTTGGAGATATCATAAACCAAAGAGGGGGAACTTGAACCCTTTCTCCAAGCTGTTTTTCTTTTTGTCCAATAATCAGGAAGTGCACTGTTAGCATGCTAGCTGTTGTTAGCATTACCGTAACGTCAAACTCTGCACAGTATTTGAAATTGTGTTCATATTCAAGTTCCCCCTCTTTGGTTTATGATACCTCCGAGGTTTTCTCTTTGTGTCCAATAATCAGGAAGTGCACTGTTAAAAGACGGGGAACTCGAATGCTAACAATAACTAGCATGCTAACACTGCACTTCCTGATTATCGGACAAAACGAGAACGCCTCGGAGATCTCATAAACCAAAGAGGGGGGAACTTTGAACGCCATCTCCAAGCTGTTTTCTTTTTGTCTAATAATCAGGAAGTGCACTGTTAGCATGCTAGGTGCTGTTAGCATTACCATGACGACAAACTCTGCATATGATTTCAAATTTCCTTCCTATTCAAGTTCCCCCTCTATTTTTTGATATTTCCAATTGGTTCTCTTTGCGTCCGACAATCGGGAAGCGCACTGTTAGCATGCTAGTTGTTTTTAGCATTCAAGGTCCCCCTCTTTGTTTTTTGATATTTCTAAGTGGTTCTCTTTGTGTCCAACAGTCAGGAAGTGCACCGTTAGCATGCTAGTTGTTGTTGTTATCATAAACCAAAGCGGGGGAACTCGAATGCTAACGACAACTAGCGCGCTAACAGTTCACTTCCTGATTATCGAACAAAAAGAGAACACCTCGGAGATATCGTGAACCAAAAGAGGGCGAACTTGAAGCGCACTGTTAGCATGCTAGTTGTTTTTAGTATTCAAGGTCCCCCTCTTTGGTTTTTGATATTTCTAAGTGGTTCTCTTTGTGTCCGACAGTCAGGAAGTGCACCGTTAGCATGCTAGTTGTAGTTAGCATTACCGTGTCTGCACATTATTTGAAACTGCATTCGTATTGAAGCTCCAGCTCTTTGGTTTGATGATATCTCCGAGGTTTTCTCCGCTTCAGTTCAACCTGCCGCATCGAGGGGCGTTGAACGTGACGTGGGAGATACATCGATGGCGTCCGCACGATGGGATTTGTTTCAGAGATTGTTAATAACACTTTAGCGACCGATTTTTTTTGGATAGAGAAAGAGCTTCAGGGTTGCCAGAATTGACTTTTGGATCAATGTACCACTGTGGCCTTTTGTGAACTGTTATTTAGCTGTTGCCTTGACGATAGCTGGTGGTAAATGATCCGTGTAGAGGCATTAGTCGGCTCTGGATTTATGTGTTCAATTAGTAGGGATCATTGTGTAACGGCCACCGGCGTCTGTCTGCAGGGGGCGACGGCGAGATCGCTGTTTTCTGATCTGTGTTATAACGTTTCCTCGTCGCAAACAGACTTGGAGTTGTGCTTTTTTTTTGTTTCGTTCACACGTTTAACACACAAACCCTGCAGATTTAGGTCTTCTCTCAACCTGAAAACACTCTGTTCCACCTTGTGATGTCATCATGTGGTAAACCAGGAAGTGCTCCACTAGAATCACTTGGATGATGGTGTGGGGAAGCTGACTCGATGTTGAAGTTAAGATAAGTGGTCTTTTACCGAATTTTTTTTAAAACACGACTTCGGTAGGAAGCAAAGTAATTTGTAAAACAGGTCTGTGTCGAGGCTTCGAAGTGAGTGTCGAGGAATCGGTAAAAATCCAGGAGAAGTGTGGTTTGGAGCGTGGTTTCATGACGTTCCTGAAGCACCACGTGACTGATTCAGGAAGTGTTTTGCTAGTTTGGCGTAAATCTGCGAGTGTTTAAAAGATGGAACCAGCGACAAAAAGAAAGTTTGCCCCTGTTTGGGAGAACTTTGTCGATCACTCCCAACAAGTTTGTCTTCTATAGTAATTATAAAATGAGGGAGGAGCCACTGCAGGACGGAGAAAGCAAAGAAGTTTCCAGATGTTTCACACTGGCCTCATGAACCTGTGACTCCAGCTTCATCTGGGCCTGTGAGAGGATTTTTTTTTCCAAAGCCGCCTTAGTCCTGAGTCTTTAGAGCAGGGGTGTCAAACTCAGGCCCTTTGACCAAATCTGGCCCATGGTTTAATTATATTTGGCCCGTGAGCTCATACCAAATGTGCATTAGTGCTGGCTGCTGGTATCAGTTTTTCAATAAATATCGAGTGTAGCCTGTGAATTTGTCTCAGTTTTAAATTTTGGCCAACTGTGCATTTGAGTTTGACACCCCTGCTTTAGAGAAACGACTTTTTAAAATAAAAAGTAATGAAAAATATTGGGGTTTAATTCTTTTTATTTAATTAGAAGCACTACTACAAGTAACACAAGTGTATTTCTATTTCTAATGTGTTTCACTGTCGTCCTGTCACTGGTTTTGTACATTTGTTTAATTGACGACGCTGAGGTGGAAACTAGATTGTAGTACATTTTATTGTCCTCTTGATGGCGGTATAGAGTAAGTGAATCCTTATGAAGTTGGCTGAAGTTGCTCTGATTAAAAACCCACCAAACAGGAAGCACCTCCCCCTGGTCTGTAGTGTAACTTTAGCTTTTTAGTCCCTTTAACCCAAAAGTATTAAAAAACAACTTTAAATACTTAAACATATTGATACTAAACACACAAACACAGTGAAAAAAAAAAAAAAAAAACATAAAAAAAACTTAACCCACTTCTCCTCTGCACATGGTCCCGCCCACGACCACGCCCAAGCCTTTCAAAATGGCCGACACAGGACACGCCCCCTCTGTGTCTGGACCATGTGGAGACTCAGGTGAGAATCTGAACTGAATGGAATAAATTTAACCAAATAAAGTAAAAATGTGATGGGTAAAAAACGAAACTGAACAAACCCGGGATAGTTATGTGTCGTTGTTAAGCTGAATATTGAAAAACGAGGAAAGAAATGAACAAATGTGTGAAATTAGATCAAATTAACGTGGGTTTAATGGGACAAAGGCGCTTTTTGTCACACCTGGAATGATCAATCTACTGAACAAAAGGTCAATTTAAACTAGGCCTGTCACGTCAAATAACTAACATATATGGTATGTAGAAGAAAAAAAGGTGAAATAACTGTGGCTAATTTGAATCGTGGGGTTTTTATTTAATTTTTGTGTTCGTAAATCAAGATATGAACATTAGCGACAGACAAATCCGGCGCCGTTCTGCTTCTCTTTTCTAAAATCCGCTGCTGTCAAACTGAACCCGGCTCTTTCCGTCACCACAGATCAGCTTCTTGACAAAATCCGACGAGAACAAGCACGAAATAAGACAATGTGTTATTCTTCTGCTGCTTAAAACGGCTCCGATTCAGCCACAAACGCCGCTGCTGCTGCTCGTTTCAGTCTGAACATTTACCCTCGTGCAAGTATTTTGTAAGTGTGTGTTTTATATTTTTGAACGGCACAAACGTAACTGCCTCATTATATAATCATGTGGGTTTGTTAATCTACTCAGTGTAATCTAGAATATTAGATTTCCTCCATAAATAGCCTCGTTTGCTGTTTGTTTGTTGAACGTAATGAAGTAAAAATGGTAATAAAGTACTGTACTTATCGGTATCTCTGTACATTTTACAGTGGATACTTTTTACTTCACTACATCTGAGAGCAGTATCTGTACTTTCTACTCTACTACATGTTTTTTATTATAGTTTGAGACCTGCTGAAAAGGCTTTTTTTTTAACACGTTCATCATTTCAGCAACAAAAATATACAAATAAAAACAACTAGGGGAAAAAAAATGTGTTCAGTTGTTTCTGTTGAACAAAATTCAGCACAAATCTGTGTCAAAATCACCACTTTTGAAGCCTTATTATGATTATGTATTATGATTATTATTTTTATTTATTATCATTTATCATTATTAAATGTATTATTATTTATTATGATTCAATTTTAATTTTGTATTTATGATTTTATATTTTTATTTATTATTATTTATGATTATTAAATGTATTATTTTATTATTATTATTATTTATGGTGATTACATTTTTTATTTATTATTTATTATGATGATTAAATTTGACCCTTACAAAGAGCCATTTCTACTCTCTCTAGTGTTGTACGTGTTAAAATTACTCTAATATTGTCATTATTAGTACTGCAAGAACAATGAACACTACTTTTAGTACAATTTACTCCATGTAGAGTAAATAATCCTCTGGAGTAAAATTCTGCAAACTGCTCAGTGTCGTCAGTTTACTCTGAAAGTGTCAAACTGACACTGAATATTTTTACTCTGAAGTTGGAGAAATTCTTACTCTGTACAGATAAGGACCAAATACACTCGGAAATAGTCAAATTGTACTCTTTAAGTGCTAATTTAACACTGAAAATCTGTCCAAAATACTTACTTTTTACTCTTTAAGTGCATCTTTAAACATGTACTTTAAAACTTTTACTTAAGTATTATTTTTTCCACGTGATACTTTTATTTTAGTTTTTTTTTGTTATTTATTTTTTTTTGCTCCAGTATTTGTACTTCTACTACCTTAACTGAGTACTTGTTCCTGCACTGCCTGTGTGTGACCACTTGTGGGCGCTGCACTAAACTCTGCACAGATCCCTGTTTGTCCTCGTTGCATTGACGCTCTGTGACCAGCAGATGGCAATGTCCCATTATGTTTTAATGGTTTAAATTCAGTGAAAGTTGCACAATAGTATCAAGTTTGTGAATGTAGTTATTGATAAAACAACCCAGACAAAGCACAGATGTGTTTAGGACCTGACAGAAGAGAAAAAAAGTTGTAGAAGTTGCATAAAAGTTGAAGCTATTTAAAAATAATAATATAAAATAAAAAATAAATAAAAATAAAACAAGATGATAAAAGTAAAGTAAAATTTTATACACACACTCTCATTCAAAGTTTTTATTTTTATTTTATTTTACTGCTTTCTACATTTTATAAACACACAGAAAACATAAAATATATGACTTAAGATATATGGAATTATGTAATAAGTAGTATTTTATATTCAAATCTTCAAATTAACGACCATTTGCTGCGTCAAATAATCATCCATCCATGTTCTTCCTCTTATCCGGGGCCGGGTCGCGGGGGCAGCAGTCTGAGCAGAGACTCCCAGACTTCCCTCACCCCAGACATGTCCTCCAGCTCCTCCTGTGGGCCCTGAGGCGTTGGAGACTGGCTCGAAAAATATTTAGTAGATTTATTAAACTTTTTTTTCTACATTATTCCATATATCTTACTTCATACTTCACTGTTAAAAGGCTCTGTGTTAGCATGTTAAGTGAGCACCATAGACGTTACATAAATGGACATAGCTAACCCGCTAGCCGCCGCGCTACAAACAGGAAGTGCTCGTGGGTTGCACTTCCAGCTCCACCGACTCTGGCTCCAATTCACTTTACACTGAAACTTGGTCACCCTCTTTTTATTCTAACGATACCAGACAAATCCGGCGCCTTCTTTCCCTGGGGTCACCCCCGCTAGCGTTAGCAACAGGTTTGATTGACAGCGTTGCTAAGCGGGAACATCCTGGCTCCTCCTCCTCTGCTCCACCTGTTTTAATCGGCTGAACACGTCGCAGTAACACCACCTGACCACTCTGAGGCGCTAGTGAGCAGTCCAAACGAAACGCTGGTCTAAAATAAAAAGAATCTGTTAACACTCGGTCTGTTAATCCGCCCGGCGACAGACACGGGTCCAGCTGCGTTTAACCTGGACGTTAAACACATTTAAAGGGGAGTGTGTTCCGCAGTAACACGTCTCACTGGGCCGGACTCGTTTGGAACAATCCCTTTAAGGCCTGTTCCTCCTGTAAAAACTCCAAATATTTGTCTGCTGCTCTGGAAACCTCCGAGTTTCAAGCGTTTCCTTCCTGATCTGCAGACGGTGAAATTGCAGTTTTAAACACTCCTCCTCCTCCTACGCCTCCTCTCCTACCCGTCTCCCACTCCTCCTCCTCCTCTCTCCTCTTCGTCCTCTCCTCCCCTTCTCTCTCTCCACTCTTCCTCCCTCTCCTCCTCCCCCCTTCCAATCCTCCTTCTATTCCCTCTCCTGTGCCGCCTCCTCCTCTTCCCTCTCCTCCTCCTCTTCCCTCTCCTCCTCCTCCTTTATCCTCATTGTCTCTCCTTCCTCCCCTCTTCTCCCTCTACTCTTCCTCTTCTCCCCTTCTCTCCCTCCTCTCCTCCTTCTCTTGCTCGTTCTCCTCCCCGTCCTCCTCCCCCCTTCCTCCTTCTCCTCACTCCCGTCCTCCTCCCCCCCTCCAATCCTCTCCTCTCTACTCCTCTCCTCCTCCTCTTCCATCTTCTACTCCTCCTTCCTCTCTTCCCCATTCCCCTTCTAACCCTGCTCCTCTTCCAACTCCCCTCCTGCTGTACCCTCTGTTTCCCCATTCCCCTTCCTAACCCTGCTCCTCCTCCCACCTCCCCCTCCTGCAATGTACCCTCTTTTGTTTCCCCTACTCCTCCTCTCTCCCCTTCTCTCCTCCTCCTTTCCCCTGCTCCCCTTCTCCCTCTCCTCCTTTCATCTCTTCCCTCTTTGCTCCCCCTCTTTTCCCCTCTCTCTTTTCTCCTCTCCCTCCTCTTCCTCCCTCCTCTTTCTCCTCCTCCTCCTCCTTCCTCTCCTCTTTCTGCTCCTCCTCCTCTCCCCTTCTCTCCTTCCCCTCCTTTCTCCCTGCTCCTCCTCTCCTTTTCTCTCCCTCCTCTCCTCTTTCTCTCTCTCTTGCTCCTCCTCCCCTTCTACCTCCTCCTCCTCCCCTTCTCTACCCCTCCCTCCTCTTGTCCTCCTCCTCCCCCCCCCTACTCCTCCCCCTCCTTCCTCCTACTCCTCCTCTTTCTGCTCCTCCTCCTCTCCCCTTCGCTCCCTCTTCCCCCTCCTTTCTCCCTACTCCTCCCCTCTCCTTTGCCCCCTTCTCCTCTCTCCCTCCTCTTCCCTCCTCTTTCTCTTGTTCTCCTCCTCCACCTTCATCCTCCTCTCCCCTCCTCTTCTTCCTCCTCTCCTCTCCTCTACCCCTCCTGCTTTTCCCACCCTTCTCCTCTCCCCCCTCATCCTCCTCTCCCCTGCTCTCCTTCCTCCCTTCCTCCACTCCTGTCCTCCTGTCTTTTCCCTCTCCTCCTTCTCCTCCTCTCTCCCCCCTACTCTCTCTCCTCCCCCTGCTCTACCCCTCTCTCTCCTCTTCCCTCTTCTCCTCCTCTCCCTCCTCCCCACCTCCTCTTCCGCCTCCTGTCTTCTCTCCTTCCTCTCCTCCTTCTCTTCCCTCTCGCTCCTCCTCCCCTCCTCTCCCTCCTCTCCTCCTCAACCTCCTCTACCCCTCCTGTTCTCCTTCTTGTCCCACCCTCATCCTCCTGTCCTCCTCTCCTCCTCTTCTCACAGTTGTTGTACCTCCTCTTCAACAACACCGTAAATATATTTATAAGAGACTTTGAACTTTGAACTTTGACCTTTGACCCCAGTCTGATCCGGATCAGATTGGGGTCAAATCTGAAATGAGACAAAACACCACAAACACAACGTATTTAAGTCTGCACTGCGGAACATTCCAGTCAAAGCTCTAACGTCTCCATGGAAACGAGCAGGTGTCAGACCCCGTTTCATTTTTTTGAGGCTTCGGAGGTGTTTTTATGAGAAGTCCCACAATGCACCTCTGCTCCGTACAGTGCGAGTCTTTGTCGCCGGGGTCGGGACGGTCCTCGCTCCTCGTCGTTCCTCGCGGGCGCCTGTCGTCTCCGTGGAAACGCCGCTCTGTCCTGACAGCCTTGGCCTCCAGCAATGACTCCCTCACAAAGACGGGACACAGGAGAGAGGCCCAGGGAGCGTCCCCGCCACCAGCTGCACCTCCTCCTCGTCCATCCCTCCTTTCCTCCTCTCCTCTTGCTCCCTCCCTTCACCATCTTCCTGCCCCCTTCCAATCCTCCTCTCCTCCTCTCCTCTTTGCTCCCTCTTCCTTCCCCAGTTTCTTCTTCTCTCCTCTCTCCCTCCTTTTCCTCTCTCTCCCCCCCCTCCAATCCTCCCTCACCCTCCCCCTCTTCTTCTCTCTTCTCCCCATCCTCCTCCCCCCTTTGTCCAATTCTCCTCCTCCTCCTCCCCAGCTTTCTTCGCTCCCCCTCCTTCCTCTTCCTCACTTTCCTCTCCCCTCCCCCTCCTCCTCTCCTCCCTCCTCTTCCCTCTCTCTTCCTCCATCTCCCCTTCCTCCTCTCCTCTTCCTCTCTTCTCCGCTCCCTACTCTTCCCCCCCCCCCATCCAATCCAATCCTCCCTCCTCCTCTTCCCTCCTTCTCCTCTTCCCCTCCCTCTTTCTCCTTCCTCTCCTCCCCATCCTCCTTCCCCTCTTTCCTTCTCTCCCTCCTCCCCTCTCCCTCCTCTCCTCCTCCCTCTTCTTCCTCCTTCTCCTCTTCTCTTGTCCTCCTGCTTTCTCTCTCTTCTCCTTGTCCTCCTCTCCTCTCCCCCTGCTCTTCCCGCGGTCCAATCTTTTCCTCCTCTTCCAATTCTCTCCTCTCCTCTCCTCCCTCCCTCTCCTCTTCCTTCTCCCTCCTCTCTCCTCCTCCCCCCTCTTCTCTTCCTTCCTCTCTCCTCCTCTTCCTCCTCCTCTTCTCTCTCTCTCCTCCTCATCTCCCCCCTCCCTCTCTCCTCCCCTCCTCCTCTTCCTCTCCTACTCCTCCCTCCCTCCTCCTCTTCCCCTCCTCCTCCTCCTCTCCTCCCCCTCTTCCTCATCTCCTCTCTCCTCCTCCTCCTCTCTCTCTTTCTCCTCCTCCTCTCCTCCCTCCTCCTCCTCCTCCTCTCTTATCCTCTCTCTCTCTCCTCCTCCTCCTCTCTTCCTTCTACTCCTCCTCTTCTCCTCCTCCCTCTCTCCTCCTCTTCCTCCTTCTCCTCTCCCTCTCCCCCTCTCCCTCCTCTTCCTCTCTCCTCCCTCTCCCTCTCCCCCCTCCTCCCCCCCTCAACCCTCCTCCTCCTCTTCCTCTCTCCTCCTCTTCCTCTCTACTCCTCCCTCCCTCCCTCCTCTCCTCCTCCTTCTCCTCCTCCTCTCCTCTCTCCTCCTCCTCCTCTCCTCCTCCCTCTCTCCTCTCCTCTCCATTCCTTTCCTCCCTCCTCCTCCTCCTCCCTCTCTCTCCTTCTCCTCCTCCTCTCCTCCCCTCCTCCTCCTCCCTCTCTTATCCTCTCTCCTCCCTCTCTTATCCTCCTCCCTCTCTTCCTTCTACTCCTCCCGCTCTCCTCCTCCACCTCCCCCTCCCTCTCTCTCCTCCCTCTCTCTCCTCCTTTCTCCTCCCTCTCTCTCCTCCTCCTCCCCCCCCCCTCCCTCTCCTCCTCCTCCTCCTCCTCCTCCTCTCCTCTCTCCTCCTCCTCCCCTCCCTCTCTCTCCTCCTCCTCCTCCTCCTCCTCCTGTGATGAAGAGCGTCTCTCTCTCTGTTTGTTCTTCTCGATGTGAGCGGCTGATTTCTTCGTTCACAGAAGCTGGAGAAACGAGCAGATCTGTGTCTGCGGCTCGACCGACTCAAAATGTAAAATCTGTTTTGTGGAACCGCGGCTGGACTTGAGTTTATTCGTTCGACGTTTAATCGTTCGACGTTTAATCGTTCGACGTTTTTTCGAGCCAAAATCTGTCTTACTCCATTCGTCATTTTATTTACATGAAGAGTTTATGTGGGACTCCCCTGGACACCTCCCGGGGGAGGTGCTCCTCCCCTTCTCACTCTCTTCCCTCTTCCTCCTGCTTCTTCCTCTCCTCCCCATCCTCCTCCCCTGTTTATTTCTCTCTCTCCCTCCTCTTCCCTCTTCAAATTCTCCTCCTTCTCTCCCTACTCCCCTTCTTCCACCTCCTCCTCATCTTACTCAACCCTTTCTTCCCTCCTTCCTCCTCCGTCTCCTCTCCCTCCTCCTCTCCCATTCTTCCTCTTCTCTCTCCTCCTCCTCTTCTCTCCCCCTACTCACCTTCGTTCCAATCCTTTTCTCTCCTCTTCTTCCGCTCTCTCCCTCCCTCTCCTCACCGTCCTCCTCCTCTCCTCTCCCCTCTTTCTTCCCTCTCCCTCCTGCCTTTCTTCCTCCTCCTTCTCTCCTCCCCCCCGCTCCTTCCTCTCCTCCTCCTCTCCTCTCCCCCTTCTCCCCTCCCCTCTCCTTGCCTGGGAAGGAGGCCCAGAGGGTGACCCAGGACACGCTGGCCTGTGAACGCCTTAGGGTCCCAGGGCAGGAGGAGCTGGAGGAAGTGTCTGGGGTGGGGGAAGCCCTGGTTAGACTGATGCTCCTGTGAGAGAGGAGAAAGAGGAGAAAATGGATGGGACAACGGCAGAAAAGATGTAGATGTAAAAGTCTCTCAGTTTAGTCTTTCTATAAATCCATTCGTTTTTTTCCTGTATAAATAGGTGCTTTTGCGGGAGCTCCCCCTGCAGGTCTGGTCCTGCAAGTGCAGCTGGGGTCAGATACTTTATAATACACAGAACAGCAGCCACATCTCAGGTCAGGCTGCCCCAAGGCAACTACAGCTAACTACACGTGTGGGGCTTTAGTGATGGAACAAGTACTCGATATTGTGAAGTAAAAGTACTGATACTGACGCTAAGAATACTCAAAAGTAAAGTATCACATGAAAAAATCAACTTAAGTAAAAAGTATTGAAGTATACCTGTTTAATAATGTACTTTAAGAGTAAAAGGTAAAAGTATTTCACTCAGATTTCGAGATCTAATAAAGTGATTTAACTGGAACAATTTTTTTTTTAGCTGTTTTTATTTGTTTTTGGAGTTTTTTCGCTCCAACTATGAACTAAATTCTGCACAAAATCTTATTTCGCGCAAAATCTTTAGCTTATTTTGGTAAAGATTTTGTGAATTTTGTTCATCAGAGAAAATCAAATGAATATTTTTTTCTAGCTGCTTTTATTTGTAATATTTTAGTTTTGCTCAAATTATGAACATGTTAAAAATAAACCTCACCTTTCAGCAGGTCTCAAACTATCATAAAAAATACTTTAAGTTTACAGTTTTGTTCGTGAATGTAGTGGAGTAGAAAGTACAGATACTGCTCTCAAATGTACTGAAGTAAAAGTAAAAAGTACACACTGTAAATGTACTTAAGTAACGTCCAAACAGCCTAAACGTGGGCGTGAGCTGCTCGTCGTCACTGGGAACGAAAACACGACTTAAACCAACACGAGAGGAATTTAATCTGTCAAAATATGTGGCCATTATGAGAAAACCTCTTTGATAAACACTTCCATATTGGTGCCGCAGTCGGTTCAGCCCCCGTGGACACGAAGGATCACGTCACCGAACCCTGGAGGGAGGCGTCGCTCGGACATCGGCGACTCCGGCCTGATCGGGTCTATGTGGTGGGCGTGTGAAAGACGTGAAGGGATCGGAAGGTTTGAGTTTGCACTGGGAAGAAAATAAGGCAGAACCGGGTCATAACTGTGTTCACCCCCTTACCAGAGAGCGACCGGTTCATCCCTCGCCGGAGCGCTTACTGCTGCTGTGTCCCTGAGCAAGACACTTCACAAACGTGTCTCTGGGTTTAAAAGATGGAAACGATATCACTCTGACCCATCCAGACATAAGGAAAACCATAGACCATTGTGTTCTGCGTCCTGATTGGCTGAGGGACTGTAGACCATTGTGTTCTGTGTCCTGATTGGCTGAGGGACTGTAGACCATTGTGTTCTGTGTCCTGATTGGCTGAGGGACTGTAGACCATTGTGTTCTGCGTCCTGATTGGCTGAGGGACTGTAGACCATTGTGTTCTGTGTCCTGATTGGCTGAGGGACTGTAGACCATTGTGTTCTGCGTCCTGATTGGCTGAGGGACTGTAGACCATTGTGTTCTGCGTCCTGATTGGCTGAGGGACTGTAGACCATTGTCCATCAGTCTCCTCCGTGTCTCCTGTACAGTACAGAATGTGTCAGACAAATTTACATAAATGTTGGATCACAGTGTGACTCTGAAGTGCGGGTGTGAAACAGAGTGTTTTCTGTTCGAGTTTGACAGAAGAACTTGTGTTTTTTGTTTCATTCACACATGTTTAACTCGACTCCAGGTCTGTTTGTGATGAGGAAACGACATTAAAACACAGATCAGAGAGTAGTGTAACATGGACACTTTATTTAAGTCGTGTATGTCCTGTAAATGAGGCTCAGAAAAAGTCTATTTTCACTTACCCCCTATCTCCGCCCACATCCCTGTACTCACTTGACATCCTTGTAAAACTCCGAAGCTTAATAAAAACATCATGAGTAAAAATGTCGGCCATTTTGAACAGTTTTAGCTCAATATTAGGCTTCAATCCAGCTTTTTCAGTTCCGATACCGATTCCCGATATCAACCGATACCGGAGCAGAGACAGAAAACACCATTTATTTCCTTAAATCAACAGTTAAATAAGACAAAACTGATCCAAATGTGTTATATATCTGTAAAAATCTGGATTTTCGCTTGTAATTATCACAGAAAAAAGCATTAGTGTGGATTTTGTGAGTATTTTGTGAGTATTTTGTGAGTATTTTGTGAGTATTTTGTGCGGTGTGACAATAATCCCAGTAGGAACACAGCTCAAAACACTCGTCTACAGAGCTGACGGGGGCTGTGCTTGTCTCTTTCAGATTCACGACTCACAAAATTACAGAGGAAAAAAAAAAAAAACCCTGACAGTTGAAAGTGGAACAGCTGGCAATTGTTAACAGCCTGAGCCTCCTTAGTGACAATCCTAAATCCTAGATCTGAGGGACGGGGGAGGAGAGCACGCTTTATGTTTTAGTTCTGAATGAAAACGAGGGATGGTGTGCGGAGGTGGAGAGGAAATCCCAAATTCTCTGCCCTAGAAACTCAAACGTTGCCTTTAGCGTTTTGCAGCCCACAGATGAGTCCTGGAGCCAAAGAACAGACTGTGAAATGTAGAGCTGCACGGTGAGGTGAGAGGGCAGTGGAAACTACACCCAACAACGTCTTTTTACATGTATTTTTATTCATATATTCAAATTGGCACATTTTTATATCCTGTATTGTGTAACTTTTCTCATAGTTTGTCCAGGGGGGCGACTTATATGTGAAATTACTCAAATATATAATGTCACATCTTCGTTATTGCCACACTGAACCACACGAGGGCGCTCTAGCCTTGTGTAACAGTATCTACTACACGGCGGAACGCTTCATCTACCTCCAGAGTTGGGGAGTTGTTCCGAAGTGACACCGAGAACGAAGATTTCAGTGGATTTAGTGATTTGGAGTGAGATCCAGTACTGATTTTCAGCCTGTTCGTCGACATTTTATTCTTATTATTTTAACTTGTCTTTAAAGATAAAATGTCTGTTCTTGGTCTCGGATTTTGTAAAATAAAATTCCCCCAAAAATGCGACTTATATATGTTTTTTTCTTCATTATTTTGCATTTTTCACTGGTGCGTCTTGTACTCCAGAGCGATGTTTAGTCTGGAAAATACAGTAGTGTTTTTCCAAGGTACTTTACATCAAAGAATCATTGAGTCTTTCACGAACACTGGAGACGAGGTGGGTGAAGTGTCTTGCCCAAGGACATGACAACCGCATTCATCTGTGGGAGCCGGAATCGCACCAATGTACATCGAGAGCGAGGATTCAAACCGCCAACGTTCGAATCAGTGGACAAATGCTACCAACTGAACCACTGTCGCTCCATAATCAGCTCAAACTATTCAAAAATCATCCGTCCATTTTCTTCCTTGGAGTCTAACCAGGGACTCCCAGACTTCCCTCACCCCAGACACGTCCTCCAGCTCCTCCGTTGGGACCCCAAGGCGTTCCCAGTCCAGCCTCCAGCGTGTCCTGGGTCTTCCGGGGCGTCCTCCCGGTGGGACGTGAACATTTCAAACCATTGTCTCCCAATATCTGCTACATTTGTCAGAGGAAAGTGAACGAAAAGGCCTCTCTGTGTCGTTTATCTCGTTGCAGCTTCCACTTCACACAAACACCTGCGTCTTACGGCCGTCGCCCCTGATAAAAACACTGACAAAAGGTATTAGTCAGATCTGCTCGGCCCATGTGAAAGGTCCCCCAGACAGGCTTCAGTAAATCCCAGTGACGAGTCGGGTCTGAATGTACTTTGGATGGCTTCTCTCACCGATCTATCGCAACGATTTTGACACAGTCCCAAAAGATATGAAAACGGTAGGAGTCTTGACCAGTGTCTCTCCAACACTGACCTGCTCGTGACGTGAGGTGTTACAAAGAAAGAAACTATATTTTTCCACATTGATTCCTTCCAAACACCTGAACAAGAGGCAGTGGTGGTAGTTTTGCAAATGGTGATCTATGGTTTATCAAGAATAACCCACAATAGGTGAAATCCATGAAGTATCAGCTTTATTTTTACAGTTATTCTCTATGTTTCTTGTCTGTAAAACCTCACCACACACTTTATACACTTTTCTCACACAGGCATTAACATTTTCTCACATTTCTCTCTTGTTTAAACACAAAGTTCAAACCTTTGTCGGTGCCTTTGTCGGTGCAGAACGTTTCATCGACATTGTGGGTTTTGTCGGGGAGAAAACTTGCAAACATACAGCACTTCAGAGTCACACTGATCCAACATTTATGTACATTTGTCTGACACATTCTGTACTGTACAGGAGACACGGAGGAGACTGATGGACAATGGTCTACAGTCCCTCAGCCAATCAGGACGCAGAACACAATGGTCTACAGTCCCTCAGCCAATCAGGACGCAGAACACAATGCACGTTCATATGATGTTAAAAAACGCATGCAAAATTGTACTACAAAGATCTGCGAAACAGCGAGACCGCGAAAGTTGAACTGTGATATAGTGAGAGACAACTGTAATCACCCATCATCCTCTGACATTTTCAGATTAGATTCTCAGTCGCTCCTCTTCACGTGGAGGAGCAGCGACTCTACTCCGAGCTCCTCCCGTGTGACCGAGCTCCTCCATCCGCCCTGTGAAGTAAACTCATTTCAACCGCTTGTATTCGCCGCCATCTCATCCTTTCGTTCTTTACCTAAAGCTCAGGATATTTCAGAATTATCGTTTATCGCCTTTTTTCTCTGTAGCGATATGTCGTGCCTTAAAATGTTTTATTGTGACAGCCTGAGTGAACTGTCAGAGTCGGGAATTAAACACGCATAACTCTTGAGACCTGCATGAAGTCTTTCGAGTGCTGCTGCCAAAGACCAGGGCTGTCCAAACTACGGCCCAGGGGCTAAATCCGGCCCTCAGACCAATTTTTTTTGGTCCTCATGCCTCGTCTTAAACTGGGCCAGTTGATCAGGAAGTATTTTTTACTAGAACATTGTGACATAGACATAAAAATAGTCGTATTAAACATAAAACATCTGTCAAACCTGTGTTAAATGCACAGTTTGACTCTCTGTGACCTTCAGATATGCCCTAGACCACAGTGTAGTGTCCTGGTGATTTGTGTTGAAGGGGGAGTGGTGCTCACATCTGGATTCATCTGCAGAGTATCATTAGATTGGCATGTCTAAACACAAGCAGGAGATTTTTTCGATTTTTCGTACGTGCTTTGTGCAAACTTCAAACCCGCCTCGAATCAGCCTAATCAGAAGAGATCGAAAATAAATCAGAAAAAGTCACACGAAAGTTGTTGTTGGAAGATATGACTCATTATTTTGTTAAGTCTACCTTCAGCTCTCCTTCAGTGGAATAAACACGAGATATTTTAGGCTTGTTTTGTCTGTCGGAGCTGTTTGGACAGTACTTCCCACCGCTTGTCCTTCTGAGAGATACAAACACTTTTATATAAACCTGTTACTTAATGTATATGTGAACAATGTGTTGAAGTAAAGACTGAAATGTGTTTTTCTGTGTTTCAGGGCCAAATATTTCAGGGGGAAAAAGCTGAATGGAGACTACGAGATCCGCGTGGAGCAGGTAAATGCGAAAAAACACAGATTATAAACCAATTAAACACTGAAACTCCTCGGATTCGACCCCAGTTTAGTCCTGGAGGTAGAACTGGTTTAGTCCTTGTTACGACCACATGAAAAACAGATGTAAAAATGCTAAAATAACGTCGTGATTTAATGAACCTAACACCAAACCTAAACTAAAACAACAAAAATAACAGGTTTAACGTAAAAATAGTGATGTACGGCTATAAAAACGAGGGAAAAAAACACAAGTTAGACTCAAACGAGTGACCAGCAGCTAAATGAGACACAGAGACAAAATGGCCGACGGGGGAGGCGGCTACAGGTGAGACGCAGGTGTGAAAGAGGCGGGAAAATAGTCGTCCAATCAACAGTGACTTATACAAACACAGAACAGAACAGAGAGAGACTAAAGGAGGAAAGAAAGAGCACTAGACCGGTCTAGTCCTGGTCTAGTGTGGGTTTAGTCCTGGTTTAGTCCCGGTTTAGTCCCGGTTTAGTCCTGGTCTAGTGTGGGTTTAGTCCTGGTTTAGCCCTAGTCTAGTCCCGGTCTTCTCCCAGTTTAGTCTCGGTTTAGTCCCGGTCTAGTCCCAGTTTAGTCCTGATCTAGTCTGGGTTTAGTCCTGGTTTAGTTCTGGTTTAACCCTGATTTAGTCCTAGTCTAGTCCCAGTTTAGTCCCGGTCTAGTCCTAGTTTAGTACAGGTCTAGTCTGGGTTTAGTCCAGGTTTAGTTCTGGTTTAATCCTGGTTTAGTTCTGGTTTAACCCTGGTCTAGTCCCGGTTTAGTCAGTTTAGTCAGTTTAGTCAGTTTAGTCCCGGTTTAGTCCCGGTCTAGTCCCGGTCTAGTCCCGGTCTAGTCCCGGTCTAGTCCCGGTCTAGTCCCGGTCTAGTCCCGGTCTAGCCACAGTTTAGTCCTGGTTTAGTCCTGGTTTAGTCCTAGTTTAGTCCTGGTTACAGACACAATAGTGAAATAAAAACCCCAGGATCATGTAGAGGGTTAATATGAACATTTAAGACCAAAATGACGAGTCTGACAGCAGCAGATATAAACAGAGAGGCCACAGTTTTTCAGTGTAAAGTGAATTGGAGCCAGAGTCGATGGAGCTGGAATCGTGCCCGTGATCACTTCCTGCTTGAAACACAGCGGCTAGCAGGTTAGCTATGTCCATTTGCATAAAGAGGTGGGTCTAGTGTTAAATACCAGGGAGAAGAGGCGGGTTTAGTGTTAAGTACAGTTCAGGTGTGTAAAAAATACCTTGAAAATCATGTATTCTTACTGTGAAAGACCCGCCTCTCCACAGATCTGACCTGTAACATGGCATGGTGTCATCTACATGTCACAGAGATGGTGTCAGATTGAGGAGATGAATGTTTGCCCACTGATCCAAAGGTTGCCGGTTCAAATCCCGCTCTCGACGTGAACATCACTGGTTGAGCATCAGATCCATTGACCCACAGGTTGACGGTGCGATTCCAGCTCCCACAGATGAACGCTGTGGTTGTGTCCTTGGGCAAGACACTTCACCCACGTGTATGAATGTGTGTGTGAATGTGCGAGTGGTTCCTTCATGTAAAGTGGAAAAATGTGACGTTTTCCACTGCAAACTATAATTACAACAAAACAAAAAGAGCACAAAAAAACAGAGAGAAGAGACGAGATGAGACGATGTTAATGAGATTTGTAGTGGAAAGGGCTCGGCTGTAGTGAAACATTAGGGGTCAGACAGCGCTGGTAGTGACAGTGTGTTTAATAGGTCTAGACGTGGAGTACAGCAGCACACACCGCTCCATTTATCCATCTGTGAGCCAGCGCTGAGCCGGAGCCAGGCTTTGAAATGCAGCGGCTGGATTTAACAAGGAGGAAAAGAGACCGCAAAGAGCTGGACTGTGACTTTATGGGCTGTAGCTCCACTCTCTGCTGTTGTGGTTAAACAGCTTTCATGTCTCAGAGCGGACCTCCATAGAATCACTTATTTCAGTATTATCTTACAGTTAAAGGTCCGATATTACACAAAACTGACTCTTGTGAAGGTGAAGTCATGTTCTAACACTGTTCCCTCCTCAAAAACATACTGGAGTTTCATTCACACATGTTTATTATTAGTCTGTAACATCTCCAAAGCTCAAAATGCTCCGTTCCACCTTGTGATGTCATGAAGTGGTAGTTTTAAAGTTAACAGCTGCTTCTACATTTAGTTCAGTCGAGATAAGTGGCTATTCCAGGACTGAAATGATCCAAATGATTCTAGTGAAGGTGGAGTTTAAAAACACACTGTATCACCACATGATGACATCACAAGGTGGAACAGAGTGTTGAACTCAGCCTAATGATGAAGGTGTGAATGAACAAGGAAAGGAAACAACATTATAACATAAATTTAAAAAAATATTGTAATATGGGCGCTTAAAAACAAACATTTCTAACCTAATTGCAAAAGTAAAACAAATATTTGAGCCTGAATCTGAACTGACACGTGATTTAAAAGGTAGATTATATATTTTTTATTCACATTACATTGTTTAAAGGAGCATTAGTAACTTTCCTGCTTGAAACTGCCTTGGAAAACGTGTATTCTTACAGTGAACAGGGCCGCCTCTCCACAGATCAGGCTTTAGTTGAGTTTTTTTGGGGGTTTTTTTTTGGACCTTTCATACTTTCATAAAAGAAAAAAAATGGCGAAACACAGTAGTTCACTCATCTGAAGGTTGCCGGTTCGAATCCCACTTGCAACATGAACGTCATTTCGTCATTTTCACATTCAACTTTTAAAATTACTCAAATACTATGTCAGAAATCTAAGCCTACATTATAATTTTACCACATGCAAATACAAAATCGATTACCTGACATACCCGAGGTCCGTTTCCATAGCGATAGATAAGTTTAATGCCATACCGTGGACTATTCTTGGCAAACTGAATGTTAAACAGGCCCCAAACATGTGCTCCATGTGGTCTATACTTTTCAGTTTTTGAGGTTGAGTCCTGACCTACTTCCACGTCTCCGGACCCTCCACGTCTTTTTTTCCCAGAAGTCATTGTCGCTAACGGGCAGTCGCTAATTGCCTTAAGCTAGCCTCTTCACTGGCTTCATTGGCGTTGGAAACCTGATATGTGTGTGAAGTAAAGTTGGCGACAGACCGAGAGGAGCTTTTGGGAGGACGGTAAAACAAAGAGACCCAGCCACTTTCCCTGAGTTTCTTTTTTTCCCCGCTGACTTTGAACGCCTCGGCTCTGCAAACACGGTGGGGACGGGTCATTTACATCGGCCTGACAGTGTGTGGAGGAGGCAGTTGGTATTCATGGGTGAAATGCCTGGTCTATATTGAAATGAAAAGTACTCTTAGGCTGTTTGGTGCTGATTTGACTTAAGTCCTGGAGGTTCTGTCTTCGGGGACCAAAGATTCAGACTCGGGTAACAGTTTGAACAGTTTATTTACAGGCACCGTAATGTGAATGAAGTTAGACGGAGCGATGTCGTAAGTTGGGTCGCAGGGTCAGAGGCTGGTGTGATCTGTGGACTTCTGCGAGGTGCTAAGGAGCCACAAGACACAGCGGAAACCTTTGGAGACAGTCACTTTAATGTCTTTTTCACAAAAATATACAACATGTGCCTCAATTTGGTCCAGCCCACACTCCACGAGAGAAGACGAGGACGTAAAAGTTAGCATCTCCCCACACTTTCCCACACGAATAAACGAAAACAGAACAAATTAGCTAAATATTAAACATAAACTCAAATAAAATGTAACCACAGATGTAAACCAAAGCAAAGATAATTACGACAGGACATTTTAACATTGGGATATCAATAGATGACTGACCTCGTCCCAAAACTGATTTGCAAAGGGTCGAGGCCGGAGTCAAACCGAGGCGAAGGACACACGAAGAAGAACGAAAAACATAGAAGAACCGAGGCTAAAACTAAA
Source organism: Periophthalmus modestus (assembly GCA_019594935.1). Lineage (NCBI taxonomy): Eukaryota > Metazoa > Chordata > Actinopteri > Gobiiformes > Gobiidae > Periophthalmus > Periophthalmus modestus. The sequence goes on from JAIEZT010000054.1 coordinate 2,079,930, forward strand.
CACCAGGCACGAACAAAACTGCAAGAAACAAAAGCACCATTTTGTGTAATTATACATTTGTATGACCCGGTTACATCGGGGTAGTTGTGCCGATCGTGGAGAGCTGGGTTCGAGCAGGATCTGACGAGGAACAAGAAACAGCCAACTGAGAATCGAGGATCGTAAATGCAAAAAGTGACACTGAGACGAGCAGAACTGTACCACTGTGGATACTCGGATAAACCGTAGCGTGACATGAGGGAGGACTTATGGAAATACTGTCAGCCTCTGTCTGTAACAATCCTCAGCCCCTTTTTACTCCAGAGGCTGAGGTTGAGGCAGCTGCAGGTGTGTCGTGGGTGGTGCCAGAGTCTCCACCCAGCTCCAGGCAAGACACCGAAGGGAGGAGGGAAACCAGCACAGAACACACAAAAAATCCTGACAATTTCATTATTTTTCGTCACACTGGCAGAAGCTGGTGGACCCCCCAAAACCCTGAGCATTTATCACGACTTTCCATCCCCGACAGCGACACAAACGTGAAGAAATCTGGAGTCCTGTCGATGTTCAGATCCACAGACGTCTGTGAACAGCTGCTCTCCACCAGCTTCAGCGAGTGTGACGCTTATTTCCAGTGCCAAAAAATTGTACAACATTATTTTATTTTTATATTTCAAGATCACAATAATCTTCCAATTTACAGCAATTTAAAAAAAGAACTAACAAATAAAATAGACTTAAATTAAACACTTATGTTTTATTTTCCCAAGCCACGCAGAGCCACAGTATAAGGATGAAAGAGCCACGAAGGAGCTGCAGTATAAGGATGAAGGAGCCACGAAGGAGCCGCAGGATAAGGATGAAAGAGCCATGAAGGAGCCGCAGTATGAGGATGAAGGAGCCACGAAGGAGCCGCAGTATAAGGATGAAAGATCCATGAAGGAGCTGCAGTATAAGGATGAAGGAGCCACAAAGGAAGTATAAGCTGATGAAAGAGCCATCCATGAAGGAGCCGCAGTATAAGGATGAAGGAGCCGCAGTACAAGGATGAAGGAGCCGCAGTACAAGGATGAAGGAGCCGCAGTATAAGGATGAAGGAGCCGCAGTACAAGGATGAAGGAGCCACAGTATAAGGATGAAGGAGCCGCAGTATAAGGATGAAGGAGCCACGAAGGAGCCGCAGTATGAGGTTAAAAGAGCCGCATGTTGCCGACCCGACATATCCACGAGTATAAAACACTTCTTAATGCACTAGGATCATAAACACCACTTTAAACCACTAAACACACTAAATATAGCCGTCCTCACTATTGGCCCATGATAATATGACATAATGTAGGTGACAGTGCGGCCGCCGTGTCTCTGTGGCGTTCCTGTTGACCATATAAGGACACGTCTGCAGGAGCCGTCGCACTCTGAGGCTGCGGCCGATCTGTTAAAGAGCCGTCACTCCACCTGAGCCGTCTGTGCATGTAAACACTGACCTGATCTGGTGGAGGAGGTTTAGACATGCCCTCATCACAAGTGTGGAGTTTGCAGGTTCTCCTTGTGCCTGGGTGGGTGTCCTCCAGAGACTCAAGTGGACTAAGAGAGTGTGACGTCACCCAAATGAAGCTCATCGAGGCTGGAGCAGTTATAGCGGCTAATTTGGAGCTAAGTTTCATACTTGGGACTCCGCCTGCGAGTATCATAGCAACCAAAGAGCCAATCGGGCGCGAGGATGTTGAAGATAACGCCCCTTCCCGCCCGCACCACTGATTTAGCAGGGGAGCAGGTGCTTAGCAACGCTGTCAATCAAACCTGTTGCTAACGCTAGCAGGAGTGACCTCAGGAAAAGAAGTTATTAAAGTTCATATGTTGATTTACAGACACAATAGTGAAAAAAAAAAAACAGGATCATGTAGAGGGTTAATACGAACATTTTAAAACCAAAATGATGAGTCTGACAGCAGCATTTACAGAGAGAGAGGGGACTGGAAGTGCAGCCCATGCTCACTTCCTGTTTGGAACACAGCTGTTAGCAGGTTAGCTATGTCCATTATTTATACAGTCTATGGACTAGACCCAAGACCCTGCTATCTAACAAAAAATAACTTTCTACCAATATACAGCTGGCTCCCAACTGTCTGGCCAAAAAAAAAGTCACCACCTGGATTTATCTAAGCAAATAGGTCTGAGTCTATAGGTACCAGGTCTAGGTTTAGCAACAGTCTACCTCAAAGACTGACATAAGCTGACACCTGAAGATACTGAACGACCAGGTTATTCCATCAACGGATTTTTTCTTCTCTGACGGACATATTCCAACATGACAATGCAGGATTCATGAGGTTCAAATAGTGAAGTAGTGGTGCAGGAGCATGAGACTCATTTTCACACATGGATCCACCACAGAGTCCAGACCTTAACCTCACTGAGGATCTTTGGGAGGTGCTCGAGAAGCTTTGTGCAGCGTCAGACTCGACCATCGTCAATGCAACATCTTGGTGAAAAATGAAGTAACACTGGGTGCAAATAAATCTCGTGACACTGCAGAAGCGAAATCGAAACAACGGCACTTAAATGCTAAAGGTGGTCCAACCAAAAATTTGCGAGACGGCGTATTATTGACCTGTACAATGCTGTGATGTCGTCTGAAACTCCGCGATTCAAACGATTAGCAAGAGACTGTCCAAAACGCTGCATCACCCACAGGAAAATTCTCCATAAATATACAAAAGCACGTTACAAAACTGTACACTACAACTTCACAAACCTGATCCAATGTACAGTAGCTTCATTAGAGGGAAACTTGGAGCTTCAAAAAACTTTCAAATGTTAGTGTGTAAAGCGAAAGTCGATGGAGCCAGAAGCGCGCCCATGCTCACTTTCCATTTGGAACGGGGCCGCTAGCAGGTTAGCTATGTCCATTTATATATACAACCCCAAAAAAACACGCACTGTAAATCCTCCAGCTGAAGTAGTCCTGATCCAAACCGAGCTGAAGGTCTGGAGATGGGTCCCTGAGCGCTGTACGACTCAGAGAAACATAGACAAAGCTGTTGCGTGTTTGTTTTTAGTACGACTGGAACATGTGCTTTCCAGGCATCTCAAGTATTTCTCCACAGCTCCGAATATGTTGTCTTTTGTCTGATGTTGGCGTTCCAGCTGTGACGTACTACATACTTTCTCTAAGCATTAAAACATGGAGGCGATTAGCCACAAACACAGCCTCACAATGGGCCTAAGTACTGCACTTCGCCCGAACGGCTCTATTAGTTTAATGTCACATTTAATTGGGCGTCAAAATGGAGGAGAAAGGAGACAAAGCGTGTTGCAGTTTACATACCTGTCCAGACATAGACTCACGCCGTCATTAGGAGCTACAGGAGCCAGATTACACCAATTAAGTGCAATTAGTTAAATGAAGCGTGAGTTTTATGATGTGATGTCGTATTTAAAGGTCATTTGACACGGTCATTACAGCTCACGACTGCAGACGAGTGGACTTCTGAAAATACAATATGTTGTTGGCTAAGAATGATCTGGGTAAGGATGATCTGTTTTAAAATCTAATTAAGGATGATCTGGTTAAGAATAATCTTATTAAGGATGATCTAGTTAAGAATGGTGAGGTTTAGAATGATCTGGTTGAGGATGATCTGGTTAAGGATGATCTGGTTAAGAATAATCTGTCTAAGGATGATCTGTTTTAGAATGATCTGGTGTAGAATGATCTGGTTAAGGATGAGCTGTTTTAAAAATCTAATTAAGGATGATCTGGTTAAGAATAATCTGGCTAAGGATGATCTGTTTTAGAATGATCTGGTTGAGGATGACCTGGTTAAAGATGATCTGGTTAAAGATAAAATGGTGTAGAATGATCTCGTTAAGGATGATCTGGTTGAGGATGGTGAGGTTTAGAATGATCTGGTTGAGGATGATCTGGTTGAGGATGATCTGGTTAAGGATGATCTGGTTGAGGATGATCTGGTTAAGGATGATCTGGTTAAGGATGATCTGGTGTAGAATGATCTGGTTAAAGATGATCTGGTTAAGGATAACCTGGTTAAGAACCTGAAGGATGATCTGGCTGAGAACCTGGTTAAGAATAATCTGGTTAAGGATGATCTAGTTAAGAATGGTGAGGTTTAGAATGATCTGGTTGAGGATGATCTGGTTAAGGATGATCTGGTGTAGAATGATCTGGTTGAGGATGATCTGGTTAAGGATAACCTGGTTAAGAACCTGGTTAAGGATGTTCTGGATAAAGATGAAGGATGATCTGGTTGAGAACCTGGTTAAGAATAATCTGGTTAAGGATGATCTAGTTAAGGATGATCTCGTTAAGGATAATCTGGTTAAGAACCTGGTTAAGGATGTTCTGGATAAAGATGAAGGATGATCTGGCTGAGAACCTGGTTAAGAATAATCTGGTTAAGGATGATCTAGTTAAGAATGGTGAGGTTTAGAATGATCTGGTTAAGGATGATCTGGTTAAGGATAATCTGGTTAAGAACCTGGTTAAGGATGTTCTGGATAAAGATGAAGGATGATCTGGCTGAGAACCTGGTTAAGAATAATCTGGTTAAGGATGATCTAGTTAAGAATGGTGAGGTTTAGAATGATCTGGTTGAGGATGATCTGGTTAAGGATGATCTGGTTAAGGATAATCTGGTTAAGGATGAGCTAGTTAAGAACCTGGTTAAGTATGATCTGGTTAAGGATGATCTGGTTAAGAACCTGGTTAAGGATGATCTGGATAAAGATGAAGGGTGATCTGGTTAAGAATGATCAAGTTAAGGATGATCTGGTTTAAAATGATCTGGTTTAGGATGATCTAGTTTAGAATCTGGTTTCTAATCCGGTTAAGAACGCCCCTGTACTATCTTTGTTACATTTGTATTTTTAAGATGACAACAATATAATGTCAAAATCTGTAGCTTTTATTTCAATACTGTTTTCGACTGTTTGAGCAGAGCACTGAAGGAAAAACATGGAGCCTGTTTCTAACAAATACTTCTCAAGGCCACCCTGTTACTTCCCACTTGAACTGAGGACTTTATACAAAAAGTAGCATTTCCTGTGTACTAGAAATAGCAAAAAACACTCTTTATTTAGACAACAGAATGTGATTTTCAGCATTAAATCCATGGGCGTATACTAGGGTCTCGACAAATTTAGCTCAAATACATCCAAAAATCTAAGAAAATATTACGATTTCCTTAAATATACCGCCCACCCGTAAGTATAACTGTAAAGCTTCAGATTTATACGAGCATCCACCCTTCACCACGTAGAAAATCATGCACAAAATGGCCAAAACCAGGTCAAGAGATGAGAGAAATCAGCAGAGGCACTTGGCTGCTCTTGTGTATCTATTCCTGTGGTCCTTTCCCAGGCCAAGTACCACAAGTGTGTTTTTATGACCGTAACCATGGCGATCCTCTGGCTTCTGGCGCTGTCCCGGTCACTTTGTCCCCTCTGACCAATCGCAGCGCCTCCCTAATCCTCGTCTGACCAATCACGAGCAGCGTGGAGTGCTCTGGTTTAGGGAAAATGTAGTAGTAGTAGTAGTAGTTATAGTAGTGTTTGTAGTTTGAGATGTTAAAGGAGGCAGGTTCTGGTTTCATTATTATAGTGACTTCAGCCTGTACTTTAAACTTTTATCTCACGTGTTTGTTGAACTTTGATACGGGAACTACGTCTAAAAAACTGGCCGCACTAGAACTGAAATGGGGGGAAAAAAAAAAAAACAACGATTGGTTATTTTGCTTCCTAAAAATGGAACATATTTGAAGGACATGCACTGGATAGACTGGAGCCACTAATGTACTTTAATAATGTGGTGCAGGAGGCGGAGGAGAAGGAGGAGGAGGAGGAGGAGGAAGAGGAGGGTGAGGAGGAACAGTAGTAGTTGGAGGAACAGGAGGAACAGGAGGAGGAACAGTAGTAGTAGTAGTAGGAGGAGGTGGAACAGTAGTAGTAGTAGGAGGAGGAGGAAAAGGAACACGAGGAGGAACAGTAGTAATGGTAGGAAGGAGGAGGAGGAATAATAGTAATAGTAGGAAGAAGAGGAGGAACAGGAGGATGAGGAGGAACAGTAGTAGTAGTAGGAGGAAGAGGAGGAACAGTAGTAATAGGAGGAGGAAGAGGAATACGAGGAGGAACAGTAGTAATGGTAGAAGGAGGAGGAGGAAAAATAGTAATAGTAGGAAGAGGAGGAGGAACAGGAGGATGAGGAGGAGGAACAGGAGGATGAAGAGGAACAGTAGTAGTTGGAGGAGGAGGAGGTGGAACAGTAGTAAGAGGAGGAGGAAGAGGAACACGAGGAGGAACAGTAGTAATGGTAGGAGGAGGAGGAATAATAGTAATAGTAGTAGGAGGAGGCGGAACAGGAGGAGTAATAGTAGTAGTAGGAGGAGGAAGAGGAACACGAGGAGGAATAGTAGTAATAGTAGGAGGAGGAAGAGGAGGAGGAGGATGAGGAGGACAATAGTAGTTGGAGGAAGAGGAGGATGAGGAGGAACAATAGTAGTTGGAGGAAGAGGAGGAACAGGAGGAGGAACAGTAGTAGTAGTAGTAGGAGGAGGAGGTGGAACAGTAGTAATAGGAGGAAGAGGAACACGAGGAGGAACAGTAGTAGTAGGAGGAGGTGGAGAAATAATAGTAATAGTAGGAAGAGGAGTAATAGTAGGAGGAGGAGCATGAACAGCAGTAGTAGGAGGAGGAGGAGGAGGAACAGGAACAGTAGGAGTAGGAGTGGTAGTAGTTATAATCACTCCTGTTTTAAACATATGCAGTAACTCTCTTGAAGTTTACTCTGTATTTGTGTCTTGTCATGTGACCAGATCATGTGACCTGTCAGTATAAAGAGGCCCTGGCAGCCATTTTGTTCTTTTAGTATCTGTCCTGGTGAAGGCCCAGTGAGGCTCAAACACTTTGGCATGATTGAATAAAGCTTTTTTAACGTTTTCTAAATCCCACGAGTGTCTGTCCTGTTTTAAATGGACTTATGCAGTTATTTGGTTTGTTTTTCGTTGTATTTTTGTGTATTTCTGTAAAGAGCACTGCCTATTCCTTCTTTTACTGATATATTTATGTGTATTTTTTCTTCAGATATCTGTTTACGTAACATCTCGGTCTTAAACTAACCAAAACCTCTCAAACCAAGAGAAACATTTTGAATTCAGACCATTTTGTAATCCATTTGATATTCCTAACCCTTTTCGCCGTTTGTTTATGCAGCAGAAGTCACCAGAGATTACACGGCGCCTTCAGAGATGCCTCTACAAACGTGATTTGGCGTGAGCTTTAGGAGCAGATGTTTCACCAAAAACATCAGAGAAAATCTAGAAAAGTGCCAATGAATGAGATTAGAACATGTGTCCTCCCCCTGCTCTCACGCTCACCCCAACACTCAACAAGCTGCGGGTTCATAATAAATAAAAAAGTTATAATAATACCTCAGACATGTATAGATGCGTTACAAACTATGAAGCTCAACTGTGACGTCTGCTCAGCTTCCAGAAGTACATTTTTCAATCATTTTTCCTATGGAGTTTTCGAAAGATTCAGATATTAAGAGTTCAGAGGCATCGCAGAGGCTAACCAGCTTTGCGCTAACTAGCTACACGCTAACTAGCTATGTGCTAACCAGCTACGTGCCAACCAGCTAGGTGCTAAACAGCTATGTGCTAATCAGCTAAGTGCTAACTAATATCTATAACGTGGTGTTGGTTTGAGGCCAAAAAGCACATTTAAAACGCAACATTCTGCTAAATGCTTTAATGACTTTGCGTTTATAAAGTTTCAGAAATAGATTTTAAATAAAACTACAGATCTTGTGGTCATTAGTTCCATCTAGATGATAATGCTTTCCAACTTTTATTTTTACATTTTTTTGTAAAGTCTGTGTGAAAAAAGAATGTTGAATTTAGGTCTGGAACCGCAGGGCGAGCGGTCTCCAGAGGAGGCAGTGTTGAGCTTCATGAGAAAACAGTAGAAGAAGACTGTGAAAATAATGGAGGAAATGATTGATTGAACAGGTGAGTTTTTAGTAAGAGCGAGGAGGTGAGGAGGTGCTGTGTCCTGATGAGGGGAATGAGAAGGTGAGGAGGTGCTGTGTCCTGATGAAGGGAGTGAGGAGGTGCTGCCTCCCTTCGTGAGGAGGTGCTGTGTCGGGATGAGGGGAGTGAGGAGGTGAGGAGGTGCTGAGTCCTGATGAGGAGAGTGAGGAGGTGGTACGTCCTCATGAAGGGAGTGACAACGTGAGGAGGTGCTGCATCCTGACGAGGGGAGTGAGGAGGTGCTGCGTCCCTTCGTGAGGAGGTGCTGAGTTCTGATGATTGGAGTGAGGAGGTGCTGAATGACGATGGCATTTCTACTATTCTAATTTTGCATATATCCAAAACGACAGCAATATTTTCCTACATCACCTCCTAAAAGCAGCACCTCCCAAAAGCAGCACCTCCCAAACGCAGCACCTTACGAAACGCAGCACCTCCTAAAAGCAGCACCTCCTAAACGCCGCACCTCCCACACGCAGCACCTCCTAAACGCACCTCCCACACGCAGCACCTCCTAAACGGAGCACCTCCTAAAAGCAGCACCTCCCACGTGGCTCTTCCTGGCTGGCTCCATGCGTCACACTCCCCCTTGTGCACACACAGCCGCGTTGCCAGATACAAAGCACTTTATCGCAGCAGGATGTCACAGATAATGTTTCCTTTTGCATAAGCTGAGATGAAAACCACAGCGGGGAAAAGTATCGACTCTGATTGGCTCAGTTTGTTCTGCCCGACGCAAAGAGTCGGGTTGAGGAGAGGGTCAGAGAGAGGATTTATATAAATATCCACACGCGGTACAGTTAGCATCGACTCCAATTCACTTTCTATTGAAAAACTGTGGCCTGTGTGCAGTTAGCATGCTAGTTGTAGTTGCTAGATTTACCATTTTGGTCTCTTAAAGCTTCAGATTTTAATTTTTTTTTTTTTTTTTGGGCAGAGAATCAGGACGTGCACTGTTAGCATGTTAGTTCTTGTTAGCTTTACCACTCTGGTCTCTGAAAGTTTCAGGTTTTTTTGTAAGAGAATCAGGAAATGTGCAAATGCTAGTTGTTGGTGTTGTGAGCTTTACCACTTTGGTTTCTGAAAGTTTCTGTTGTTTCTTCTTTTTTTCTTTTTTTATCAGAGATTCAGAAAGTGGACTGTCAGCATGCTAGTTGTTAACTTTACCATTCTGGTTTCTGAAAGTTTCTGGTTTTTTAAAAAAATGTTTTTGGTCAGAGAATCAAGAAGTGCACTGTTAGCATGCTAGTTGTTGTTAGCACTCTGGTCTCTGGAAGTTTCATTTTTTTGTAAGATAATCAGAAAGTGTGCAGTTAGCATGCTAGTTGTTGTTATGAACTTTACCACTTTGGTCTCTGAAGGTTTCCGTTTGTTTTCTTTTTGTCAGACAATCAGGAAGTGCACTGTTATCATGCTAGTTGTTGTTAGCTGTACCACTCTGGTCTTTGAAAGTTTCATTGTTTTGGTAAGAGAATCGGGAAGTGTGCAGTTAGCATGCTCGTTGTTAGCTTTACCACTTTGGTCTCTGAAAGTTTATTTTTTTCTGTAAGAGAATCAAGAAGTGTAGTTAGCATGCTAGTTTGGACTTAAAATTTTTGTATTAACCCACTCTACATGATCCTGGTGTTTTTACTTCACTATTATCAAGATGCTGAACATTAATATCAGACAAATCAGGCGCCTTCTTTCCCTGATGTCGCTCCCGCTACCGTTAGCAACAGTTTGATTGACAGTGTTGCTAAGTAGGGTTGGGGCAATAAACAATAATTTCAGTTGACGGCCCTGCTCATCCAGAATATTCTCATAGTTGTTGTTTGTAAGGCGTCTTTGAGCCTCTACAAAGGTGCTATATTAGTCATATGTTTTCTTATTATTAATCTCAGTGGTCCTCAAAATGTCACCAGTAAAAAGAACTAAACAGGAAGTTGAAACCGACCATCGGGAAATACCTGAGCTTTGACCATCTGATCCTCAACTAATGTGTTACTGTCTGTTTTTTTTCCAGGCGGAGTTCTCGGAGATTAACCTGGCGGCCTACGTGACGTCAGGCTGCAGCGTGGACATGCAGGTGACGAGAGGAGGCACTAAAGTGGTCAGGTACGGTCCCGTCGACACATGTACGACACATTTAAACAGTATCAAAACATCAGATACTAATCGATAAACTAGTATCAGAACTACGTACTCATTTGAGCCGGTATCGATACTAAAAAAGTCAAATTCACAGGACAGATACTTTCCTGTTAGCATGCTAGTTGTGGTTAGCTTCACCGCTCTGGTCTCTGAAGGTTTCAGATTTTTGTAAGAGGTTCAGGAAGTGTATGGTTAGCATGCTAGTTGTTAACTTTACCACTTTGGTCTTTGAAAGTTTCTGGGATTTTTTGTTTTTGTATTTTTGGTCAGAGAATCAGGAAGTGGACTGTTAGCATGCTAGTTGCTGTAGTTAGCTTTACCAATCTGGTCTCTGAAAGTTTCTTTTTTTGTAAGAGAATCAGGACATGTGCAGTTAGCATGCTAGTTGTTGTTAGCTTTACCTCTTTGGTCTCTGAAAGTTTCTGGGTTTTCTTTTTTTTTTTCCGTTAGAGAATCAGGAAATGCACCGTTAGCATGCTAGTTGTTAGTCACCACTCTGGTCTTTGAAAGTTTATTTTTTTGCATGAGATAATCAGGAAGTGTGCAGTTAGCATGCTAGTTGTTATTGTTAGCTTTATCTCTGAAAGTTTCTAGGGTTTTTTTCTTAGTTTTTTGTTGGTCAGAAAATTAGGAAATGCACTGTTAGCATGCTAGTTTTGTTAGCTTTACCACTCTGGTCTCTGAAAATTTCTATTTTTTTTGTTGTTTTTTTTTGGTCAGAGAGTCAGGAAGTGCACCGTTATCATGCTAGTCGTTGTTAGCTTTACCACTCTGGCCTCTGAAAGTCGTGAAAAATGCTCATAAACTCATCGCCGTGAATAATTACGATACTCAGAATGCATGAGGTAAATGAGGAATAACCACTGCAGGAACTTTGAAAATGAAACACTTTTGATTTTTGCACATTCACGTCGTCCAAACTGAGTCAAAACTGTGACTAAAACCTGAACTAAACCAAAAGTTTTCAGCAGCATGTTCAAAACGTCACCTTAAAAATCTGGTCCATGTGAAAAGTATCGAAAACCAGACACTAATCGATATACTACTTTTCATTATCATCGTGGTATCAGAATCAGTATGAGTGTACTCCTTAGTATTGAAATAGAGTTTGAAGTTTTCGTATCGTGACGGCGCAGACACAGAGGAATCAGCTGTGTAACGTGATTAGGAAACACAGAGACGCCTTTTCATGTTTGACCCAGAAACCTTAAAGAAACTGAGAGATAACATCCGAGCGTCTGCGGGTCGGCCACAGCGTCTTTGTCCAGACCAAGTACTTATGGACAGACGAGGAACATAATGAAGTACAAGTAGTCATTTTGTACTATTTTAGGTATCTGTGCTTCACTTAAGAACCTTTCAGCGTGGATATTTTTGACTTAACTACGTTTGCGAGCAGTATCTGTACTTTTTACTTGAACTGGACTGAAGGTTCCTGTTCATTTTGATCACGCCAATAATAGCAAAAGATGAAGTTTAAATCGCTCAACTGGACAAATTGCTGTAGGACTGAAGATGTTTTGCGGCTCATCCAAGTCGCTTCTTCAGTTCTGGTCAGACTTCTGGACACTGCCTTATATCTGAGCCCTTAACGATCCTACTATTGTTCTCTTTGTTCTGGCTCTGAAGATGGATTTGTAGATGGGGGAGAGATTGTCTAAGGCCCTGATTCCTGTTTAAAGATGGACTGTTGCTTCTTTAACTCTCCTCTCAAACCATTTCTTTTCTCTGGCTCAGATCTGAACTTCACCATCTTCAAAGTCGTGGTTAGAGTCTTTGAGATGAGATGAACATGTACTGCAGACTGTGGCCCTGAGCTGCTCTCACGCTGCTGTTAGCACATTCTCTTATGGAGCAGCTGTTTATAACCGTTCCACTTCTTGTTTAACGCTTGCACTTTTATTAATTAGTTGTGTTCACTGTATATAACAATATTTAGACATCTATAATACCAATAACCATTAATTATTCACTGTTTTATTGTGTAAAGTTTGCGTGTGATTACCTAGAAGCACATGACTAGTTCCCGAGCTCTTTCTTTCAGCTTTATTAATTTCTCTTTATCATTTGGGCTGATTGGACCTGATGATGTAAAATAAAACATTTGAATAATAATTTGTAAAAAACTATTTATTAAGAAGGAAGGAAGGAAAAAAATATTCTGAAGATTCTAAAGTCTTAAAAATATTCTAAATTTTATATTTTTGGATTGCTGCTGTTCTTGTTTGCAGTTCTTAAAAAAAAAAAAAAAAATGTGAATTGTGGCCTAGACCTTGGATTAAGTTGACTCCAGCCTCCACAGATGAATCCTGTCGTTGTGTCCTTGGGCAAGACACTTAACCCACCTCTCGCCCCAGTGTCTGCGAACTGCACATGAGACTTTCGAGGCCAATTACAATCAGCATATAGTTTTTTTTTACATCTTACATACTTGAAAACCGACTTCTGACCCAGCAGATATTTCAGTATCAGTGCAGACACCTGACACCATTATTCCAGCTATGAAAAGTTCCCCATTGCACCTTTAAATAGTCTCCTGTATAGCTGTTTTCCGTGTGTTTTTCCTCTTCGCTCTGCGTCCTCCTTGTCGTTCGTTGTTGGCCCATTAGCTCATCTCTCTGACGACATGCCGTTCGTTTCGTGCTCGCCGCCCTGCTCCGTTTCACCTCCTTCTTGGGGAAAGCATGTGGACTCTCGCTTTGAAGAATTTACTAAGAAAATAACTCCGCTCTTATCGCTCTGTGAGATTGTGAAGTGAAATAACTGGATTTTGGAGTGGCGTTAAATGGTATAAAATCACACAGGAGCAGAGGCTGTGCCGTTGTGTTGGACGCTACTGTGTGAACTCATTTAGTACTTTAACTACTTTACTTTACTTTCACTTTAGTGTTGCAGATACTAAAATTTCAAACTCAACTGCGATACCAAGTAATAGACTCAGTACCAATACCGATTTTGAAACCACGACGATAATAATAATAAAAAAACTAAACTAAACACTCTTTCTTCAGATAATAGAATGTGTTTTTCCACATTAAATGGTAGTACTAGTACTTTCTTGTGTGTTATATGTGTGTACTCCCTCATTGTGCAGTAGGTTACACAGTGGACCATGGGCATGTGTCTTATACTGTTAATTTTCGGAGTATAAGCCGCGACTTTTTTCCCACACTTTGAACCCTGCGACTTATACAACAATGCGGCAAATTTATAGACTGGTTTTACTGGTTGACGGCCAGCGGGGGGCGCTCTCTAGCAGTAAAGGCAAAAGTGAGACAGACGTGGGGAATGATTATGCTCTAAAGAATACACTAGTTTTGATTTTTAACTGTCATTTTGCGCATCAGGCCACAGCCTCATCATGAAAAACACACGAAGAAATGTAAATGATGCAGCTTTTAAGATAAAGGCAGTGGATTTGGAATCAAAGAAGGAAATAGAGCCACTGCACGAAAGTTTGGAATCAACAAAGGAAATGGAGCCACTGCATGAAAGTTTGGAATCAAAGAAGGAAATAGAGCAACTGCATGAAAATTTGAACATCAACAAAGGAAATAGAGCCACTGCACGAAAGTTTGGAATTAAAGAAGGAAATGGAGCCACTGCACGAAAGTTTGACCATGAACGAAGAAAATAGAGCCTCTGCACGAAAGTTTGGAATCAACAAAGGAAATGGAGCCACTGCACGAAAGTTTGGTATTTAAGAAGGAAATGGAGCCATGATATTAAAGAATCGATGGTGTGACATTGGAGGCGGCAGCAGGAAGAACTTAGTCGATGTAAAAAGACGACTTTCAGAGGAAATAAAAGCACACGGCCTGTGTTGATGCTGTTTTATTTTCTAAACCTGCAGGTTTGTTCATCCCATGTCAATGCCGATTTTCAGGCACAGTTTGAAAAAAAAGCATGTCTTAAATCACCTCCATGTACCGTCTTTCTGTGCAAATATCTCGTGTTACAATATGAAAACCTGGAGCTTATATTCAAGAGCAGCTTATATATGTACAACATTTATTTTCTTTTAAAATTTAGCTGGTGCGGCTTATATTCAGTCACGCTCAAGTCCGAAATTTACCGTACTTGTTCTGATGCAGCTCAAGATCATTCTAAAGATTTTCAGGAAAGGTTCATTTCTCTCCTGTGCATGTGACTTTTTTAGTATCGATACCTGCTCAAATGAGTATCTAGTCTTTTCAGTTCTAGTTTTAGCATTGATTAGTTCCTGATTTTTTTATACTTTTGCTGTTTGGTTGGTAACTAACAAGCCACTGTACAGATTTAGACCTCGCCAAATGAAATGCCGCCATTTTTGAAACATTAACACAAAGTTCCCCTTTCTTCCTTTTTCAATTTCGAAAAGTTAAACCTATTTCACCACTAAAAATACACATTACATCAGTCTAAAGTTTCTGGAGTTCATTGTTGGGTCAATCCAACCCTGCAATTGTGAACGAACGCATCCAATTTTCAAAGTCGATCCTAGAATACGCTTATATTTCTCTGCATAATTAGTAAGACCCTTGAACGTATTTCCCATGACCTAAATACATGGAAAAAACACATTTGACCGAGTAATACAGAACAAACATTTATTTATTCCTTTTTGCTTCGCCTGTCTCTTACATCCGCCCTCCCGTGACAACATGCCTGTGTCAGCTGTCTATATTTATAGCCTTGCCTCATGTGTCTGGTGTCCTGCTGACCTTTGACCCCCGTGTCTCTGAGGACGTTGCCATGACACCTCGTTCTCACACGTCTCAGTTTCAGCTCTGACGTCGGGTCTGGAGCACTGCCACAATCACTGCTGAAGTGTCAGGACGAATGGGAGATATGCAAACAAATGTATAGGGACGCAGATTGTCTGAAAAAAAAAAAAAAAATCTGAAAATATAATCAGTTTTTACGTCATGTATCGCAAGATCTAAACCTGAAACTGTATCAGATCTAAACTAAACCAGGTCTAAAATGGGACTAAAGATTGAAAAGGTACTAACACCTGCCCCTAACCCATAATGATCAACCCAAAAAATGACAAAAACATGTATAAATTTATCTCTAAATAACATAAATTCTCAAAATGCAGAGGACCACCACTAGAGGCAGCACACGCACCAAACGCAAACTATATCAGGGCTAAAGTACGACTAGAAACCAGGTCCAAAATGGGACTAAAGATGGATTAGACACTTTTAAATAATGATCAAGTCAATAGATTTGTCTCTAAATAAGCTGCAGAGGACCAAGTGTACCACCGGGGGCAGCACACGCACCACATATGAAAAACTCTGGAATAGGCTCTAATGTCTATAACTCAATTCAAGTTTATTTATATAAAATATTAAGTGCTTCAAATAAAATATACAGATATTATACGATACATAGGAAAAGAACAAAAAACACCAAGATATCCTGTGTAGCTAGTGTTAAATACCAGGGAGAAGAGGTGGTTTAAATCTAAATGATTAATTATAAGGATCTCTAAAAGTGTTGTTTAAAACAGACTTTGAGTGTAATCGTTCAAACAAGGCTGGAAGATTTGTTTAATAATAGTTTATTTATGTTTTTGTGAGACTTGAAGTATCATAGCAACCAAAGAGCCAATCAGGAGCGAGGATGTTGGAAGGTAACGCCATTTTCCGTCCGCATCGCTGGTTTAGCAACGCTGTCAAACCTGTTGCTAATGCTAGCCGGAGCGACCTTAGCGAAAGAAGGCACCTGATTTGTCTATTATTAATGTTCATATCTTGATTTATGGAGACAAGAGCCGGAGCCGGAAGCGCGCCCAGGCTCACTTCCTGTTTGGCGCGCGGCAGCTAGCGGGTTAGCGATGTCCATTTCTATATCGTATTTTTTGGACTATAAGTTGCTCTGGAGTATAAGTCGCATCAGCCAAAAAAAATGCAAAATAATGAAGAAAAAAAAACATATATAAGTCGCAGTTTTGTGAAAAATTTATTTTACAAAACCCGAGACCAAGAACAGACATTTTATCTTTAAAGACAAGTTGTAAAAATAAGAATAAAACGTCGAAGAACATCAGTACAACACGCTAATGCTAACATCACACATTTATATTTCTTCAGCTCCATGAAGCACAGACAGAACTGAACATGTGTCTGGTTTGACTCAGACTCGGCAGAATAAGATTTTTTGTTTTTTAAATGACCATAATGTTAAAATGTTAAAACGTCAGTGGTGCAGGAGGAGTAGATACAATAATAAAACAGACTATAACGAAGATGTGACATTATATATTTGAATTATTTCACATATAAGTCTCATCTGAGTACAAGTCGCCCCCCGGACAAACAAAAAAGTGCGACTTAAAGTTCAGAAAATGCAGTATTTTTCTCGTACTTAAAGACTGATTTGCCTAGAAGTAGTTGACATTCATTCATGGTTTTCAGCTTGAGGACTTTTTCCCTTTCAAAAGCTATAATATTCTGTTTTAAATTGCTAATCGCCATGCCGACGGGCCTGATTTCTCGTCCTTGTGAAGCTCATATAATTGTCTGTGTGGCGGCGGCGACGTGGCTCGGGCCGTGGACTCTGTGGCTTGTTGCTGCTCCGCTCAGCCCTTTGGCTCATGTGCTTCTGCAGCCAAACCTCCCTCTGCTCTGGATCTGGATCTGACTCTGTCTTTACTCGACTAATGCTCCCCAGGCTTTGCAAAAGTTCATTTTTATCATAAATATTTATCTTTGTATTGGGTTTTATTATGATGTGACGTCTTTTTCTGAATGGTGCGTTATAAATAAACTTGTCTTATTTTGTCTGGCTTTTCTTTTCTCCAACTTTGAATTAGCGACGGTCATGAGCCAGGTTTTAATTATCGTAGCTCGAATAGTTTACATAAAATAAACTACTTTTCAATACTTAAGTTAAATGTAATACAGTTCTGCAGTAAAAAAAATATAAATCTTATCTGTTGTATCTTCTAAGTAAAGAAAACTGGACAAATCGTTGTAAGAGTGAAAACGTTTGGCCGTTTCTTCAGTTCTGGTCAGATTTCTGCTGGACACTGTCTTATATCTGTCTAAAGGGAGGAGCTAACCTGAAGCTAACGCACCTGTTTGTTAGCTTGGTCTATTGAAATACCCTAAATATGAACTGTACCTGAGTCATTCTTAGCATAATCCTTCAGGTCCCTAATGTGTTCTCTCACACCTATTAGCATACTGGCTGTTAGCATACTGGCGCTTTGTTAATAAGTCTGAGGATGGAGTTATAAGTAGCAGATGGATGATGTCTAAAGCCCCCATTCCTGTTTAAAGATGGACTGTTTCTTCTTTAACTTTCGTCTCAAACCTTTTCTTTTCTCTGGCTCAGATCTGAACTTCACCATCTTCAAAGTCGTGGTTAGAGTCTTTGAGATGGAGATGAACATCAGACTGTGGCCCTGAGCTGCTCTCACGCTGCTGTTGGCACATTCTTCAGTAAACTAAATATAAGTCGAGGCAAGTTTATCTGTACAGCACAGTCCAAACACAAAGTCGTTCAAAGTGTTTTTTACAGAATAAAGACATTAAAATCATAATACAACAAATTAAAACATAAATAATCATCATTAAAAGAGAAGAGGCAGAATAAAACCCTCTCAGTCACAAGCAGCTAAACAGAACGAGCCTGGATTTAAACACTGTCAAAGTCGAGACTGTGTCACATCTTCAGGAAGAATGTTCCAGGTTTAAACTGAACAAACTGAAACACGGATTTAACATGTTTAGTCCTTGTTTAGTCCTGGTTCTGTCTTGGTTTAGTCCTGGTTTAATCCTGGTTTAATCCCGGTTTAATCCCGGTTTAATCCTGGTTTAATCCTGGTTTAGTCCCAGTTCAGTCCCGGTTCAGTCCCGGTTTAATCCCGGTTTAATCCCGGTTCAGTCCCGGTTTAATCCTGGTTTAATCCTGGTTTAATCCTGGTTTAGTCCCGGTTTAGCCTCGGTTCAGTCCTAGTTTAGTCCTGGTTTAGTCTCGGTTCTGTCTGGGTTTAGTCCTGGTTTAGTCCCAGTTTAGTCCCGGTTCTGTCTTGGTTTAGTCCTGGTTTAGTCCTGGTTTAGTCCTGGTTTAGTCCCGGTTTAGTCCCGGTTTAGTCCCGGTTTAGTCCTGGTTTAGTCCTGGTTTAGTCCCAGTTTAGTCCTGGTTTAGTCCCAGTATAGTCCCGGTTCAGTCCCAGTTTAGTCCCGGTTTAGTCCTGGTTTAATCCCGATTTAGTCCCGGTTTAGTCCTGGTTTACTCCTGGTGCCGTCCTGTTTTAGTCCTGATTTAGTCCTGGTTTAGTCCTGGTTCAGTCCTGGTTCAGTCCTGGTTTAGAATATAAACTTCATCTCTTGTTTCTTCTGCAGTAAAGACAGTAGTAAAGTAGTAGTAAATCTTATACCTTATGTCTATACATCTTGCTTTGTGGAAAAAAAGATGCGCAGATAATTTCATTTCAGCCATTTTTCTCATACAAACTCTGCAACACCAGCGTTTAATCAAACATCTCCATGCTGTCGTTACTCCATCACCTTTAGCATCTCTGTAGGTTTAGCGACACAGATAACAGCCGTGTGTAAAGCTCCGGTCTCGGGGCAGGTGCTGTGTTTGGCCGGTGTCGTGTCTAAATGTGCATCTTTTTGTTCTAGCTGCAGTGGCTGGTGTAAATCCTTAAGCTTTAGCCGTAATTTGAAGAGTTCAGTAGAGGCTGTGGAGCAGTGGGAGGCAGCGATGGCAATAACAGGGACACGTCTAATGTACTTTTTCTACCTCCTCGGTGTTGTAGTGCGTGTGGGCTCCACCTGTGCAGCTCGGCTCAGCCCATCAAGTCCAGTGTACACAGATCTGCTCTGCTCTAGTGACACTTTAGCCGAAGACCACACACGGCAAGGACGACTCACTTAAACAGCGCACAGAGAGTCCTAAGTATAGACCGTTTATATAACTGGACATAGCTAACCCGCTAGCCGCCGCGGTCCAAGTACGAAGTGATCATGGGCGCGATTCCAGCTCCATCGACTCTGGCTCTAATTCACTTTCTATTGACAACCGTGTGGGCCCTCTCTCTGTAACTGCTACTGTCAGATGCGTCATTTTGGTCTTAAATGTTCGTATTTGTCCATAAATCAAGATATGAACATGAATAAGAGACAAATCAGGCAGCTTCTTTCCCTGTGGTTGCTCTCGCTATTGCTAAGTTGCTAAGTTGCTAAGTTGCTAAGCGCCTGCTCCCTGCTAAACCAGTGGTACAGGTGGTGTCTTCAACAACCTCTCTCCTGATTGGCTCTCTGGTTGCTATGATACTCGCTGTCGGAATTCCAAATGTGAAACTCGGCTCCAAATTCACCCCTGTCTGACGTCTGTGTTAGAAAACGGCGGCGTCCAATGGGAGCTGACGTCGCCGTTAACGTCATCGCAACAAAGAGCCGTGGAGCTGTCGGCGCCCCCTGTGGACAGCTGCACATCGCACTTTTCATTTGTACCAAAATGAGAACAGGACGCTGCCGAATCCCACGAGTGTCACTGATTAAGAAAATACAACTGAAGAATGATGTAAGTACAGTGCGGTGGGCGTGGACAGGTGGCGGTTAAAACGGGAGTTGATCGGCAAAATGGCGACTTGAAGACAAGAAATTAAAGATTACTTTTGTAAAACTCCTTGTTAATGATAGATTTATATTATGACACGTGTATTAAAGGTCCTACATTCCTGAAAACTGACTCTTGTGAGGTTTAAGTCCTGTTATGATGTTGTTTCCTCCTCAAAAACAGACCTGGAGTCGTGTTTTGTTTCATTCACATGTTTGAGTCACACTTAATTATTAGTCTGTAACATCTCCAAAGCTCAAAATGCTCTGTTCCACCTTGTGATGTCATGAAGTGGTAGTTTTCAAGTTAACAGCCCCTTTTACCTTTAGTTCAGTCGAGATAAGTGGCTATTCCAGAGCTGAAATGATCCTGATGAGTCTAGTGAAGGTGTTTAGAGTTTAAAAACACAGTGGAGCACTTCCTGTATCACCACTTGATGACATCACAAGGTGGAACAGAGTGTTTTCAGTTTGAGAGAAGAACTCAGCGTAAATCTGCAGGTTTGTTTGTGAATAAAACAAAAAAAAAACACAACTTGTGGTCTGTTTGTGACGAGGAAACCACACAGATCATAAAATTGCGTAAAATGGGCCCTTTTAATGATGCTGCTTCGCTTCCTTCTATTTTCGCTACAGTAAAAAGTTATTTTTCTTGTATCTCCAGCTCCAAACCATCTCGGATCTTGTATATACCGCTGCTCTGAGGTCTCTGGCAGTGTCGTGTGTGCCACCGAAGCAGCTGGTACCACAGGGACACAGGCCATAGCCACTGTTCCCCAACCACCCGAACGACCTCAGCGTGGAGCCGCCACAAGAACATAGTGCGCCGGATAATGACAGAACACGACTAATATTATACAGAAACGCACTGCCAGGACAAATGAAAAGGAGTGAAAGGGCTTCGTCTTTACCAATTCATGACTTTTTGTAGTGTCCAACATATCAGATAATGACAAAGTATAAAAATAGTTTGGGTTTTTACGTAACCATCTTCTGAATCTCGCTGTTATTGTGAACTGCTTCAGCAAATGGCCCCAAACGACCTTAAAATATATTTCGTTTTTTGGTTTATTGGCTTGGACTGGACCTTAAAGCGCCATATCACGCTATTTTCTGATCTAAACTGAGTTGTGTTTTGTTTCATTCACACATGTTTAACACGCGAACCCTGCATTTTTAGGCTCCTGAGTTCTTCTCTCAAACAGAAAACACTCTGTTCCACCTTGTGATGTCATCATGTGGTGATACAGGAAGTGCTCCACTGTGTTTTTAAACTCCACACACCTTCACTTGAAACATCTGGAATTGCCGATCTTTATTGAACTTAAAAGGAGCTGATAACTTGCAAACTACCACTTGATGACATCACCAGGTGGATCAGAGCGTTTTGAGCTTTGGAGATTTACTCAAACATGTGAATGAAACAAAACACGACTTCAGGTCTGTTTTTGAGGAGGTCGCAGCTTTAAAACATGACTTAAACCTCATAAGAGTCAGTTTTGTGTACTAAAGGACCTTTAAACAGTGTGAAATGGGGTGAAGAGTGGAGAGAGACATTCAACAAATACATACTTTTGAGATTTACGTTCTTCTATGAGCCTAATATCTAGTTTCTGTTTGCCAAATCAGAGACACAAACTGAAAAATATCTGTGCGTCACGTAGTTAAACTAGATTCTCATTTGAACATGTATAAATCCTGATGAAACTGTCATCACAGAAAAAAATAATGAAATGGTTCTATTTATCCAATGATTTGTACTATTAAGTTATTTTCTATTTAACTTTGCAATTGTATTACTTTTTTTTAAACTCAAAATTACTGAATTTTTACGTTTACTGTTGAAATCCTGTGAAAAGGCGTCAGGTGAGGCACGTAGTTACCCTGCCTCATGTCAGGGGGCGCTCGTGAGCCCAGGGATTCTTGCAACTCCTGCTTAAAGGATGACCAACGCTAAAGGAGCTAAATGGTTTGCTTATTTCATACTATTAGAGATATTTCATACGGACTTCGCAGCTTTTATTTTGAAATTCTTTTTTATTCTGGCCCCAAGTCACTGGGACAGAAACTGACAAATGTTCTGACACCTGGTTTATATGTTTGTAAATCTGTGACGACATCAGTGCCTCATGAACCTCACACACGTCTCTGCTCTGGAGGATAAGTCGCACCAGCCAAAAAAAGCAGAATAATGAAGAAAAAAACATATTTCCCCCCCGGCCAAACTATGAAAAAGGTTCAGTTTATAGTCTGGAAAATACGGTAATCAAACATGGACCACTTCAGCTATAACATGGTTAAAAGCTCTGAAAAGTTGTTTTTACATAACAGGTCTGCTTTAAAATGCACAGTTACTTTTGAAATCTTTGATCTAAACAGACTTCTGATCTGATCCAAACCGCCGTGATGCATGACTCAGAGCTGTGATGTGGAGCCAGCCCGACACAATAGGCTGTTGTTCCAGTGTCTGCGAGCCCTGGGTCTTTGGAGCTGTGGTATTCGGCGGCTCAGAGGTGATTCTTATCGACGAGAGACGGGCCGATGGGAAACTGATACAGGACCAGGGCCGAGATCCAACCGGGACAGTGGAATTTTACACAGAGAAACATCCCCACACCCTAAAAACATCCCCATGAGCTTATTTACGCTCCACAGCAGGACGTTAAATGTGTCTCTGTCTGTGGAGAGGAGCAGGTAACACCCTCGGGACAAGTTACAGATACGTCAGATCTGTGGAGAGGCGAGCCCACTCACAATAACAGCTGATTTAATGATTTTTAAGGTATTTTCAGCATCACCGACCCTTATCAGCAATGGTCTACAGTCCCTCAGCCAATCAGGACGCAGAACACAATGGTCTACAGTCCCTCAGCCAATCAGGACGCAGAACACAATGGTCTACAGTCCCTCAGCCAATCAGGACGCAGAACACAATGGTCTACAGTCCCTCAGCCAATCAGGACGCAGAACACAATGGTCTACAGTCCCTCAGCCAATCAGGACGCAGAACACAATGGTCTAGCCAACACAATCTCTACAGTCCCTCAGCCAATCAGGACGCAGAACACAATGGTCTACAGTCCCTCAGCCAATCAGGACGCAGAACACAATGGTCTACAGTCCTCTCAGCCAATCAGGACGCAGAAACACAATGGTCTACAGTCTCTTAGCCAATCAGGACGCAGAACACAATGGTCTACAGTCCCTCAGCCAATCAGGACGCAGAACACAATGCACGAAACGGCAAGGTGAACCACGATAGCAAGGGACAACTGTAGGACCTTTTAAAAGTTACACACTGTGTCTTTAAACCGTATCATTGTGCAGTAGTGTCACACAGCTCTCTGCAGACTCTTGTATTTCACATTTTCTCGGCTTGTTAAGGAGAACATCTGTCCATAACTCGCTCAATGGACTTTCCGAGTGTCGTCCATGTCTCTGTCGTCTCCACGTGGACACGTTCGAGCTGCTGGCCTAATGTTTAACCCTTCGTGCAGCTTGTTATCAGCGTTTACGGCTCCTCTGATGGCCTATTTAAAGGACACATTTGCATACCGAGTTCTGCGGAACGAGGAGGATTCGGATCATAAAACACGAACGCCTCGCTCAGGTGAAGTCCTCAGGCTTCGGGGACTTTTACAAAAGATTAAAGACAAAGTTAATGGGCGACGCAGAGCCGTAATGACCCACGGTTATCAACTACGGTGTCGTCAAGGTTACCGTGGAGAAAGACGTCACGCTGGGGCTCATGTCAGGAGTAGTACGAGTAGTAGTAGAGATAGTAGTAGTACAAGGAGGAGGAGGAAGACTAGAAATAGTAAAAGTTGGACTAGAAGTAGGAGTGGAAATAGTAGTAGTAGGAGGAGGAGTAGTTTGTAGTAGTAGTAGGAGGAGGAGTAGAAGTTGTAGTAGTAGGGAGCACATTTTGTACACAGATTAATTACAGAGTAAGACAGATACTTGTACAATACAAAATATTACAACACAAACTAATTATAAATAAAAAATCATAGTAAAAATATGAATTCTGCAGATAGAATCATTTTGCTCATAGGCACAAGTGATAGTAGTAGAAGGAGGAGGAGGAGTAAGAGGAGTAGGAGGAGTAGTAGGATAAGAGGAGGAGGAGTAGTAGTAGTAGGAGGAGGAGTAAGAGGAGTAGTATTAGGAGGAGTAGGAGTAGTAGTAATAGGAGGGGTAAAAGGAGCAGGACTAATAGTAGTAAGAGGGGTAGGAGGAGTTAGACTAGGAGTAGTAGTAGTAGGAGTAAGAGGAGTAGGACTAATAGTAGTAAGAGGGGTAGGAGTAGTATTAGGAGGAGTAAGTGGAGTAGTAGGAGTAGGATAAGAGGAGTAGTAGTATTAGGCGGAGTAAGAGGAGTAAGAGTAGGAGTAGTAGGAGTAGTAGTAGTAGGAGGAGGAGTAAGAGGAGTAAGAGTAGGAGTAGTAGGAGTAGTAGTAGTAGGAGGAGGAGTAAGAGGAGCAGGACTAACAGTAGTAAGAGGGGTAGGAGGAGTAGGAGTAGTAGTAGTAGTAGTAGTAATAGTAGTAAGAGAAGTAGGAGGAGGAAGAGTAGGAGGAGTAGGAAGAGTAGGAGGAATAAGAGGAGTAAGAGGAGTAGGAGCAGTAGTAGTAGGAGTAGTAGTAGTAGTAGGAGTAAGAGGAGTAGAAAGTATGCAGTTGTATATGTAGTAGTAGTATTTTATGTATTGATTGATTTGATTGGGACAATGTTAATGAACAGACATGATTCAACATGGACACACTGGACACTCACTGCACAGGCTCCACTATTTCAATCAGTTTGACTCATTCAGGACAAATACATCTTATCCCCACACTGCAAATATGTGTCTGCAGAAAAGTAGTAGTAGTAGTAGTAGTAGTAGAAGGAGGAGTACGAGTACGAGGAGGAGTAGCAGTAGTAGTAGTAGGAGGAGTATGGAAACAGTTATTTAACATGTGTAGTAGTAGTTGAAGTAGAAGTTACGCAGTTGTAGTAGCAATATCTGTAGTAGTGGTGGTAATAATAGCAGTACTAGCTGTTGTTGTTGCAGTAGCAGTAAAAGTACTATAACACATAAACATCTGTCAAGGCCAACGCTCAGTTTAAGTTTTGATAAGAAAATCTCAGAAACAAAGACACAAAGTTGAAAGTTTGTCGCTGTTTCTCCACAAAAACTTTGGTGCTTGATATAAAACTCACTGTGATGATGGACACAGTGGTTCTTTTTATAAGCGTCCGCCCCCGCACCACAGGGTTTTTGGTTCAGACCTCACCTGTAGTCTGTTATCTCCCTGAATCCAGCTCCCACAGATGAAGGCTGCTGTTATGTCCTTGGGCAAGAGACTTAACCCACCTCACCCCGGACGTGAAGGTGGAAAAGCAGTGTGTAAAAACGAGACCATGATGTTTAACAATCTGTCAAAAACATAAAGTAGAAGCAATACATAAGTCCAGGGTTAGTCCTGGTTTAGACCCGGTTTAGTCCTGGTTTAAACCTGGTTTAGTCCTGGTTTAGTCTCGGTTTAGTCTCGGTTTAGTCCTGGTTTAGTCCTGGTTTAGTCCTGGTTTAGTCCCGGTTTAGACCCCGGTTTAGACCCCGGTTTAGACCCGGTTTAGACCCGGTTTAGTCCTGGTTTAGACCCCGGTTTAGTCCTGGTTTAGACCTGGTTTAGTCCATGTTTAGTCCATGTTTAGTCCATGTTTAGTCCCGGTTTAGACGTGGTTTAGTCCTGGTTTAGACCCCGGTTTAGTCCTGGTTTAGACCTGGTTTAGACCTGGTTTAGACCTGGTTTAGACCTGGTTTAGTCTTGGTTTAGACCCGGTTTAGTCCTGGTTTAGTCCTGGTTTAGTCCTGGTTTAGACCTGATTTAGTCCTGGTTTAGTCCTGGTTCAGTCCTGGTTTAGTCCTGGTTTAGTCCTGGTTTAGTCCTGGTTTAGACCTGGTTTAGTTCTGGTTTAGTCCTGGTTCAGTCCTGGTTTAGTCCTG
This sequence comes from Periophthalmus modestus, assembly GCA_019594935.1. Taxonomy (NCBI): domain Eukaryota; kingdom Metazoa; phylum Chordata; class Actinopteri; order Gobiiformes; family Gobiidae; genus Periophthalmus; species Periophthalmus modestus. Next base: position 2,105,645 of record JAIEZT010000054.1, read on the forward strand.
GTTTAGTCCTGGTTTAGTCCTGGTTTAGTCCCGGTTCAGTCCCGGTTTAGACCTGGTTTAGACCTGATTTAGTCCTGGTTTAGTCCTGGTTCAGTCCTGGTTTAGTCCTGGTTTAGACCTGGTTTAGTCCTGGTTTAGTCCTGGTTCAGTCCTGGTTTAGTCTTGGTTTAGTCCTGGTTTAGTCCTGGTTTAGTCCTGGTTTAGACCTGGTTTAGTCCCGGTTTAGTCCCGGTTTAGACCTGGTTCAGTCCTGGTTTAGTCCTGGTTTAGTCCCGGTTTAGTCCCGGTTTAGTCCTGGTTTAGACCTGGTTTAGACCTGGTTTAGTCCTGGTTTAGTCCCGGTTTAGACCCGGTTCAGTCCTGGTTTAGTCCTGGTTTAGTCCTGGTTTAGTCCCGGTTCAGTCCTGGTTTAGTCCTGGTTTAGTCCTGGTTTAGTCCTGGTTTAGTCCTGGTTTAGACCTGGTTTAGTCCTGGTTTAGACCTGGTTTAGTCCTGGTTTAGTCCCGGTTTAGTCCCGGTTTAGTCCCGGTTTAGTCCCGGTTTAGTCCCGGTTTAGACCCGGTTTAGTCCTGGTTTAGTCCCGGTTTAGACCCGGTTCAGTCCTGGTTTAGTCCCGGTTTAGTCCCGGTTTAGTCCCGGTTCAGTCCCGGTTTAGTCCTGGTTTAGTCCTGGTTTAGTCCTGGTTTAGACCTGGTTTAGTCCCGGTTTAGTCCCGGTTTAGTCCCGGTTTAGTCCCGGTTTAGTCCCGGTTTAGACCCGGTTTAGTCCCCGGTTAGTCCCGGTTTAGACCCGGTTTAGACCTGGTTTAGTCCCTGTTTTTAGTCCCGGTTTAGTCCCGGTTCAGTCCCGGTTAGTCCTGGTTTAGTCCTGGTTTAGTGGTTTAGTCCTGGTTTTAGTCCTGGTTTAGTCCTGGTTTAGACCTGGTTTTAGTCCTGGTTTAGTCCCGGTTTAGTCCCGGTTTAGTCCGGTTCAGTCCCGGTTTAGTCCTGGTTTAGTCCGGTTTAGTCCCCGGTTTAGTCCTGGTTTAGTCCTGGTTTAGACCTGGTTTAGTCCTGGTTTAGACCTGGTTTAGTCCCGGTTTAGTCCCGGTTTAGTCCCGGTTTAGTCCCGGTTTAGACCCGGTTTAGTCCCGGTTTAGTCCCGGTTTAGTCCTGGTTTAGTCCCGGTTTAGTCCCGGTTTAGTCCCGGTTTAGTCCCGGTTTAGTCCCGGTTTAGTCCCGGTTTAGTCCCGGTTTAGACCCGGTTTAGTCCTGGTTTAGTCCTGGTTTAGTCCTGGTTTAGACCCGGTTTAGTCCCGGTTTAGTCCCGGTTTAGTCCCGGTTTAGTCCTGGTTTAGTCCTGGTTTAGTCCCGGTTTAATACATCAGTCGGTTTGGTTGATATTTCATCTTCAGTATTTGTAGTTTCCCTGTTTACAAAAATAACCACTTGTTGTTCTCACCACGTCACGTTTTATCGTTACTGAAAACAGCGAAACATCGTCACAGCTGCATTTGTCCCACTCGATTTGACCCAGATCAGCGAGCGGAGTTCAGTCTGTGTCCTCACTTTTGGTTCATCGTAAACATCGTTCTTTGATGTCTTTTTTTCAGCTGAGTAGAAACAGCTGGAGTGACTCTGTTCGAACATAAGCAGCACTTTAGACCAAGAGAGACTCCCATAAATCCACTGAACCACCGCCGCCTCTGGCTCCTCTGAATATCTACAGGTTACAAATGACAGAAGGCTCCGCTCTGCTCTTTCATTTCACATCAGTCTTGTCATTTCAATGTCTTCACTCTGCCTTATAGAGAGATATACGCGAGTTTGAACTGTGCTTTGTGTAATAGTTTTACTTCTTTATAAGGTTAAATCAGTACAGTGACCCCTGGTTTATCATGGGGGTGACGTTTTTCTATATGTTTCTTGTCTGTAAAACTCCTCACCACACACTTTATACACTTTTCTCACACAGGCATTAACATTTTCTCACATTTCTCTCTTGTTTAAACTCTCTCAAAGTTCAAACCTTTGTCGGTGCAGAACGTTTCATCGACATTGTGGGTTTTGTCGGGGAGAAAACTCGCAAACATACAGCACTTCAGAGTCACACTGATCCAACATTTATGTAAATTTGTCTGACACATTCTGTACTGTACAGGAGACACGGAGGAGACTGATGGACAATGGTCTACAGTCCCTCAGCCAATCAGGACGCAGAACACAATGGTCTACAGTCCCTCAGCCAATCAGGACGCAGAACACAATGGTCTACAGTCCCTCAGCCAATCAGGACGCAGAACACAATGGTCTACAGTCCCTCAGCCAATCAGGACGCAGAACACAATGGTCTACAGTCCCTCAGCCAATCAGGACGCAGAACACAATGGTCTACAGTCCCTCAGCCAATCAGGACGCAGAACACAATGGTCTACAGTCCTTCAGCCAATCAGGACACCTGCTCATGCCCGTTTACAACCCCGGTTTACCCCACCCGCAGTGTTCGGCTCCAGTCAAATGAAACTCATCGAGGCTAGCAGTTATAGCGGCGAGTTTGGAGTGGGTAATGCCCCTTCCTGCCCTCATCGCCGGTTTAGCAGAGAGCAGGCACTTAGCAACGCTGTCAATCAAACCTGTTGCTAAGGCTAGTGATCTGATTTGTCTCTTGTTAATGTTCATATACACCAGGATCATGTAGAGGGTTAATACGAACATTTAAGACCAAAATAACGAGTCTGACAGCAGCAGTTACAGACAGAGGTGACAGTTTTCAATGTAAAGTGAATTGGAGCCAGAATCGATGGAGCCGGAAGCGTGCCCATGATCACTTCCTGTTGAGAAAGTGCTGGTTAGCAGATTAGCTATGTCCATTTATATAAACAGTCTATGGCAGCAACCAAATCCCTGACGATGGTCTACAACAAATGTATGTAGATCTTGGTTTTCTCTTAAATACTGTTAAAAAAAATGTTCTTAATGAAGTTTCCTGACAGGTGCTTATTTCTTTTGCAGGTCGTTTAAACCAGACTTTGTCCTGATTCGCCAACACGCCTACAGCATGATCCCAGGAGAGGACTTCAGGAACCTGGTGATCGGCCTGCACTTCGGAGGCGTCCCGAGCATCAACTCCCTCTACTCCATCTACAACTTCTGCAGCAAACCCTGGGTGGTAAGTAGTGACCTCAAAACTTCTTCTGAAATCAAGTCCACGCCTGTTTGGACTGATCCTGTGGTGGTCCGTGTCCTGCAGAATCATTAGGACTGAGGACATGATTATAAACTTAATCTTAAAAACGGGTTTGTCTTCCCCAGTTTTCATATTGCTATTAAGTTATGTATCTGTGTGTCTTTGTGTTAAACATCTTACAAATGTTCTGGGTAATAATGGACTCAGACTTGAACTTTAACAGTCACATCAAATCAATAACATCTGCAGCTTTTTATCTAAAAAACATGTCAAAAATCAAAGGTTTACTGTCAAAACCAGATTTAGAGACTTATCCATGTGTTTGTGTCCAGTAGGTTAAAAACCAGGACTAAACCAGGACTAAACCAGGACTAAACCAGGACTAAACCAGGATTAAGCCAGGACTAAACCAGGACTAAACCAGGACTAAACATGGACTAAACCAGGTCTAAACCAGGACTAAAGCAGGACTAAAGCAGGACTAAACATGGACTAAACATGGACTAAACATGGACTAAACATGGACTTAACCAGGACTTAACCAGGACTTAACCCGGACTAAACCAGGACTAAACATGGACTAAACATGGACTTAACCAGGACTTAACCAGGACTTAACCAGGACTAAACCAGGACTAAACCAGGACTAAACATGGACTAATCATGGACTAAACCAGGACTAAACCAGGACTAAACCAGGACTTAACCAGGACTAAACCAGGACTAAACCAGGACTAAACCAGGACTAAACCAGGACTAAACCAGGACTAAACATGGACTAAACATGGACTAAACATGGACTAAACATGGACTAAACCAGGACTAAACATGGACTTAACCCGGACTTAACCAAGACTAAACCAGGACTAAACCAGGACTAATCATGGACTAAACCAGGTCTAAACATGTTAAATCCGTGTTTGAGTTTTGTTCAGTTTAAACCTGGAACATTCCGTCTCGACTTTGACATGTTTAAATCCAGACTCGGTTGTTTCGCTGCTGTGACTGAGAGGGTTTTATTCTGCCTCTTCTCTTTTAACGTTCACTTTATGATGATGATTGACACAAGAATCATCACAGAAGCAACACAACCGACACGAGTGAGAGATTTGTACAAAAAAAACATCATAATAACATTAAACATTAAAATTCAAAGAGTAAACTCCCAGTGTCAGTTTAAACCAGCAGATCTGAGGCGGGGTCGAGTCTCTCTGTGGTTAGTTTGTAGATAAAACGAGTTCTCACATTAGCTTCAGTCGTATAAATAAACACTAAAAGAGCCAGTTTTTTGAACGACTCTTTGAAGAAAACAGATCCAGAAGATTCGGATCCCAAAAAAGAGCCGAAAGTCCCATCACTATTCGATATATCAGTAAATATAGATAAATGATAATATTGATACTAATTTATGCCACTGACGCAACAATCCTAGAACATTTAAACCACAAAAAACTACTCTAAGCCTACAATATCTTTTAAAAACATGAATGAAACACACGGTGAACCTTTAAGAGTCTGATTTTTTCTTGGCTAAACTGTAAGATTCATTGGGTAATAATGGACTCAGACTTGAACTTTAACAGTCACATCAAACCAGTAACATCTGCAGCTTTTTTTACTAAAAAACATGTCAAAAATCAAAGGTAAACTGTCAAAACCAGATTTAGAGAGACTTACCAGTAGGTTAAAAACCAGGACCAAACCAGGACCATATCAGGACTAAACCGAGACTGAACCGGGATTAAGCCAGGACTAAACCAGGACTAAACCAGGACTAAACCAGGACTAAACCAGGACTAAACCAGGACTAAACCGGGACTGAACCAGGACTAAACCAGGACTGAACTAGGACTAAACCAGGACTAAACCAGAGCTAAACTGGGACTAAACCAGGACTAAACCAGGACTAAACCAGGATTAAACCAGGACTAAACTAGGACTGAACCGAGGCTAAACCGGGACTAAACCAGGATTAAACCAGGATTAAACCGGGATTAAACCGGGATTAAACCGGGATTAAACCGGGATTAAACCGGGACTGAACCGGGACTAAACCGGGATTAAGCCAGGACTAAACCGGGATTAAGCCAGGACTAAACCAGGATTAAACCAGGTCTAAACCAGGACTAAACCAGGTCTAAACCAGGTCTAAACCAGGACTAAACCAGGACTAAACCAGGACTGAACCAGGACTAAACCAGGACTAAACCAGGGCTAAACCGGGACTAAGTCAGGACCATATCAGGACTAAACCAGGACTAAACCAGGATGAAACTTGGACTAAACCAAGACTAAACCAGGATTAAACCAGGACCATATCAGGACTAAACCATGACTAATCCAAGACTAATCCAGGCCTAAACCAGGACTAAACATGGACTAAACTAGGACTAAACCAGGACTAAACCAGAGCTAAACCGGGACTAAACCGGGACTAAACCAGGACTAAACCAGAAGTAAACCAGGACTGGATTTTTTCTCTTTTAATCTGTAGTCTTCATGTTATTTCCTTGCGTTCTCAGTTTTCTCAGATGATAAAGCTGTACCACTCTCTGGGCCCGGAGAAGTTCCCTCTAAACGAGCAGACGTTCTTCCCCAGCCACACGACGATGGTGAGTTTAAAACCAACACAAACACCACAACTACAACAAGTCCCCTTTTCATGAACTCTTTATTATAAAAATATAAAACAGAAATGAAGTCGTACATCTCTCTAACCCCTACAACAAAACAGCCCCCCACATTTCTTTAAGAATTTGACCAAGTGATTCTGAGCTGAGCAGAGTATTTACAACAGAATGAACCTCAGAACGACGCAGTAATGCCACAGACGGAGAATAAAACCATTAACTCTCAACGTTTTCTTACTATAACGGCTCGAAATACCGCATATTTTATTTTAATACACCAATTTTGACTGTTTTGCTTTTTAACTTGAATTTTGGCTCTCCACTGTTGCCGTAGTTGTGAATATTTTTGACTCAGGTGCATAGATTGTATAGATAAATGGACATAGCTAACCTGCTAGCCGCGGCGTTCAAATTGATAGCGAACATGGGACGTAAAAATGTTCGTATTGTCCCGCTCTACATGATCTTGGTGTTTTTATTCGCTATTGTGTCTGCAAATCAAGATATCAACAGGTCACTCCCATTAGCGTTAGCAACAGGTGTGATTGACAGCGTTGCTAAGTGCGAGCTCCGTGCTAAACCAGCGGTGCGGGCGGAAAGGGGCGTTACCTTTAACAGTCTCACTTCTGATTGGCTCTTTGGTTGCTATGATACTCATGGTCGGAATTCCTAGTATGGAATTAGCCGCTATAACTGCTAGCCTCGATGAGCTTCATTTCTATGCTAAGATGACGTTAGCTTGCCATTGGACATTTGACTTGCAGGGGATTCAAGATTGTTTTTTATTTAAAATTTCTTCTCACTTTGCAAGTTTTTGGGTTTTTTCCATTTAAAGAAATATTATCAAACTACGGCCCAGGGGCAAAATGCGGCCCTCAGATCAATTTTTGTTGGCCCTCATGCCTCGTCTTAAACTGGCCCAATTGATCAGGAAGTATTTTTTACTGCAAATTAAAGAGATTCTACCTCTAAAACCTGAATAACATCACTTTGCTTTGTGACACAGACCTAAAAATAAGTTGTATTAAAGGTACAATGTCTCTGTAAATGTACTAACCCAGTCTGTGGCATGTACTGCGTCATTTATGGAATGGATTTGAAGATACTGCATTGATAAAACAGGTGATGAAAATGAAAATGGATTTAGTTACAATATTGTTACTTTCATTCATATACAGTATATATTATAATGTCCATTTCAAATAGTTAAATACAAAAAGACTGAATAATACACACTTACAAAATATCTTTTTGTGTGAAACCTCTGGACTGGAGTTGTTTTCAATGGACGGATTATGATTATATATGAATTGGCACTTTGCACAACGGCGTCGATCTGTGAGGTTTTTGCCGCTAAAATGAATAAATAGTTAAAGATCAAAGACAGTTGGACGGGGAGGTCACTGACAACCCGAACCCAGACCTAACCCTAACCCTAAGACAGAGACATGTTGGTGTCCCGATGCTAACGCTAACGCTAATTTTGAGGCGTAATATTAAAACAACGCCACAAACTGCAGTATTCTACATATAAAAATAACTGAGTAGTCTTTATTTTAATTAATTGATTGAATTTTGACAGGTTGTTCACTTTGTTTTCCAATTTCAATAAACGTGACACAGTGCGCTAGCTAGCGTCCTGCTGTTTACAGAGCTTTTCGGCAGTGCTGCGGCGTTTACTGTCCTTCATTTAATCTTTCTGTGTTGAAAATTACTTACTAATCTATACACCAGTTACAGAGGTTTCAGCCAAGTTATAATATATAGCTTATGTTATTTACAGCATAAAATATCATTATCGACGCAGGGGCCTATTGCCGCGCTGCACGCATCTCCATGGTAACAGACAGCAAAGCATCGTCTTCCATTCACACATTCAAAACTCCCATTGTAAAGACACATGCTACAGTAAAGATATGGTAATTTTGACACCAATCTGACGCCGTAGATTGTAGATTTATAAGATTTAAGAACATCAACTGTTGGCACTCCACAGTAAAACCCTGCGCATTGCATTATGGTCATTGTAGTACTTGTCTTTTTCAGCAGTTTCTAGTGGTAATTTGGTTTTTAAAATGTTACATAATCAACATAGTGCGTGTGTTTTTATATGTACTATTTGAGGTTATTTGAAGGGATGTGAATATTTAAAAACGGTGTACTCGTTTTGACTTTTTATGTTCTGCTGCTGTCTAATTCGTAATACTTTAAGTGCATATGAACGGTTTATTTCAAATTTCACCAAAAATCTTGCCTAGTTTTCTGCTGCTTTAATAATACTGGTGATGTTAATGTTTATAATTGTATTTTCTAGTAAATCGTCCTTGTATTTTGTATGAAATTTTGTGTACTAACAGCTCAAACTCTGTATATTCCTGTATTTGTTATATTTTTTAAAGCAATTTTAACTTTTCATCAAAAACTGCCACTTAGCTTGTGTAAAACTATGACGGAATAATAAAAAAACCTAAAATTTAAACCGGTTATATGCACTTTAAGCTGACAAGTGGCTTTAATGAAGTTAAGATTTGATTGTTACGCTGCTTTAGTACCATTGCCTTTTTGATATTGCGGTAGATTGTCCCTCTGAGGCTCCTGTACTCAAAATCAGGAAGTATTGATGCATTGTTCTACTGTGAAAAAGTGGCATCAGGAGCTAGCTAGCTTATTCTACATACATGCCAATTACAGAGCAGCATACATATTATAAACTATACTTTCCCATTCATACAAAGTCCCATAATACTTAAACTGTCACATCGGGCAAAAATATTGACTTTTGAGATTTGGCAAAAACGATTTGAACAATATTATAATGTTTTCCATCAGAAACGCTATCATACAGGCACTGTCAGAGATTGGTGCGTTTGTCCTTTGTGCCCAGTCAAAGGAAACCCACATACAGTGAGCAAAGTAGTCCAGTAATACAAATTTTTTTCAGGTTTTGAGGGATGGGATTTGGGGAGGTGGCAGTGGATCGTGGTGCGTTCAGGCTCGTGGTTTATGGGTCGGTGGCGTTGATGATGGTTTTGTCGCGGGAGGTCAGACCCCGATACCAGCTGCAGTAGCCCTCCTTTTGCAGGATGCAGGCGTAGTGTTTCGACTGGTACCCGGGGTAACCGAAGTGGGACAACATGTCGGTCCAGAGGCATTCGTTCTTGGATGTGGCGAAACAGGGAAGGTAGTGGCAAGGTTTGATCTGCAGAGAGACACAGAAAAAAGTTAAATAAACATGTCTTAATGATATCGTTTATATCTTAAATCTGTGGTCCAGGTCTGGTCCACAGCAAAAGCCAAAGTTCGGTCCAGTCCGTCGTACATTTACATCTCAAAACCACTAACTACTCCTTTGAAGAAGCTATTTTTGTTCGGAAAGACAATCCTTCCTTAAACAGGAATGGAGGCCTAAGACATAATCTCTCACCGCTCTATAATTCCACCATCAGACCCAAAGCAAACAAAAGAAACAAAGAGAACAATAGTGCTGAAGTGGCCATATCCGTATCATAGCAACCAAAGAGCCAATCCAGAGCGAGGCTGTTGAAGGTAATGCCCCTTCCCGCCCACACCGCTGGTTTAGCAGGGAGTGTTTGATTGCTGTCTATCAAAATTGCTAAAGCTAGCGGGAGGAACCTCTGGGGAAAGAAGGCGCTTTGTTTGTCTGTTATTAATGTTCATATCTTGATTTATGGACACGATATGATCATGTAGAGCGGGTTTATACCAACATTTCAAGTTCAAACGATGAGTCTGACAGCAGCAGTTACGGAGAGAACGGTGACAGTTTTCCAATAAAAAGTTAACTGAAGCCAGAGTCAATGGAGACGGAAGCGCAGCCCATGATCACTTCCTATTTGTAGCGGCTAGCAGGTTAGCTATGTCCATTTATATAAACAGTCTATGGATGTACCACATTTCAACATGTATGACAGGCCGAGTCCCGTGTTTCTTTAAGTCCCAGCTCAAGTGAACGCTAACACGACTGCTGTCAATCAAACCTGTTGCTAACGCTAGCGGGAGGAACCTCTGGGGAAAGAAGGCGCTTGATTTATCGGTTAGTAATGTTCGTATCTCGATTTACACAATAGGATCATGTAGCGCGGGTTAATATGAACATTTTAGGACCAAAATGAGGGCACAGATTTTCAATAAAAAGTGAATTAAAGCCAGAGTCGATGGAGCTGGAAGCGCGCCCATGATTACTTCCTATTTGGAACGCTAGCAGGTTAGCTATGTCCATTTATATATATAATCTAACGGTAAAGCAGACATATTTAGACATAATTTTCTGGTACTAGTGTGTTATAATCTATGACACACTAGTTATTATTTTTCTTTTTTTAATTTGAAATCACAATAGATCTAGATAGAACAACGTAATCACTGAAATTGGTCCACTGACTTCGACTTAAGTACAGGGCAGTGGAATTTTGTGAGCGTAGCAAGCCTTCCCTTTATGCTAGTCTTGGTTTAGTCCTGGTCTAGTCCCAGTTTTGATGTGGCGTGTGTGGATTGTGTGGACATAGGTTCATCTACACGTCAATAAGCAGTATGAAGAAGCCAGAGAGAAAAGAAAAACGAACTAAAACTGTGCGATAACGCTGTAATTAAAGAGTCTCATCATAGTTTTGGTCGTGACCGAAAGCTCGTCCAACCTCGTCAACACATAGAAGCTATAATTGCATTTGCCGTTTCATATATGCATAAAAAAACGGTGTAAAACTTCGAAAACACGTCAATCCGAGTTGCAAAGTTGCTTGATTCGATCTCGCTTCTTGAATGTACCCCCATCAGCGCCGACGTCACCCTCGAGTGCCGCGCATCAAAAGATCATTTCTGCCTTTTTTTTCCTGCGCGTCACTGCCACAGGTGCTCGCACAAAACGCACCGCTCGACTCTGAATATCACAGCTTTACACAACCAGTTATAGAGGTGAAGAGCGGAACCCATTGGCGACGGAAAAACCTCCAAAGAGACACTTTCCCGGGTCTGAATAAGCTGGTAAATTGAATTCGTTTTGTCCGACATGGATCACAAAACTTCCGGGTTGAAGTGTTTTTAATGACTCGTGGATTATATCGTTCTAGTGGCGTGCTTCCGGCGCTCTCTATGGCGAATGATTATGGGTGAAGGTCGATGAGAGACTTTAACCTTCTCACCTCCCTCCTTTGCATGAGTAAAGGTGCATTATGTAACTTTTCTAGCATAGGTTCTGCTACCTGCTTGTCTCCATGACGATATTGCGCGTTACGTGGAAAGTTCAAAACTAAATGGTATTGCTGTCATTTATTCCATCATAGCAGGAATAAATACCATGGAAAATGTGCATTCTCGGTGTGAGGACGCCTCTCCACAGATCTGACCTGTGACTTGGCTTTGTGGTGTCATCAGCTTGTCTCAATGGACACTGGTGTATATATAAATGGACATAGCTAACCTGCTAGCTGCCGTGTTCGAAGCAGGAGGTGAGCATGAGCTTCTGGCTTCACTGACTCTGGCTTCGATTCACTGTCTATTGAAAAACTGTGGCCCCTCTCTCTGTAACTGCTGCTGTCAGACTTGTCAATTTGGGCTTAAATGTTCGTGTTAACCCGCTCTACATGATCCTGCGGGTTTTATTTTAGAGTCAAATGCTATGGGTGACGTCAAACTCCCTTAGTCCACTTCCGCATAGTAACATAGTAGTAGTAGAGCAGCGGTAGTAGTAAAATGGTTCTGTTTGTCGGGGAGAAAACTTGCAAACATACAGCACTTCAGAGTCACACTGCGATCCAACATTTATGTAAATTTGTCTGACACATTCTGTACTGTACAGGAGACACGGAGGAGACTGATGGACAATGGTCTACAGTCCCTCAGCCAATCAGGACGCAGAACACAATGGTCTACAGTCCCTCAGCCAATCAGGACGCAGAACACAATGGTCTACAGTCCCTCAGCCAATCAGGACACAGAACACAATGGTCTACAGTCCCTCAGCCAATCAGGACGCAGAACACAATGGTCTACAGTCCCTCAGCCAATCAGGACACAGAACACAATGGTCTACAGTCCCTCAGCCAATCAGGACGCAGAACACAATGGTCTACAGTCCCTCAGCCAATCAGGACACAGAACACAATGGTCTACAGTCCCTCAGCCAATCAGGACGCAGAACACAATGGTCTACAGTCCCTCAGCCAATCAGGACGCAGAACACAGTGCACATTCTACAAAAAAAGCATGTAAAATTGCACTAAAAAACCTGCAAAAACAGTGAGACCGCAAAAGGTGAAGCACAATATAGTGAGGAACAACTGTATAAAAAAGTGACCATTTACCATTTCGTAGCATAAACTGTAGCAGTAGTAGTAGTAGAAGTAGTAGTTGTAGTACTAGTAGTGATTGATTTGACTTCCCCAACTTTTCTTATGGGTCACTATGGAAACGTATGCAAATCGCCTCAGTTCTTTCCCGTTGTCAGTGGGGATGTTTACACCTTGTTTTGCTCACTCTCCCCGATCGACGGCCCTTCACAGACGCCTCGGGACCACAGACCTCTCCCCTCCTCGCTCCCTCGCTCCCTCTCTTCCTCCTTCCCTCCCTCCACACAGTTTACAGTGGCTGGATCGCACTGGGAGCACATGCCAATTCTGCTAATCTACTTATTATGAAGAGGCAGATGTTCATACAGTAGGGCCGCCGCAGCTCCGTCAGCAGCTGGCACTCGTAAAACCGGGAATGAAGACGTGAACGACTCCAGTAATGTAACCTGATCATGTCTCACCAACGTGTCCAAGTTTAATGGAGCGAGAAATCCTCCAAACCCCCGGCCAAGTCTCAAATGGAAAATACGTCAAATTGTTTTTTTGGATTTCGGAAAGACATTATTGGCGATAACAATGCGATTTTATTATGAGAAAAACATAGGGGGATTTTTAAAATATTGAGTTGACATTTTTGGCTTATATATTGCTTTGTTTAGATAGCAATTTTGGCAATATTCGCTCGGCAGGTTTTCTTGTCGATGCGAAAACTCTTGACAGAAACAGAAAACGAATATAGTGCTTATGACACCGTTACAAATGTATAATTAAATCAACTCGCTGCAGTACCATAGAGACTTGAGGTTATTGTGTAAAGTTTGACCAAACACAGCTGGATCCTACACTTTTAGCGACTTTTAGACATTGAATAGAACAAGTGTTAAGGATCATTGATCTGATTACCCACAGTCCTTTGCATACACTGAATCTGGTGTTTAAATGGTCAGTACTTAAACTCTCTTGTTCACTTTGTCCCTATACCCTTCTAATATGGAGGTAGTAGAAGTAGTAGTAGTTCTAGCTAGTTTTTTGGAATTTTAAGGGTATCAACTATAGGCCTTAAGGCTGAGGGACTGTAGACCATTGTGTTCTGCGTCCTGATTGGCTGAGGGACTATAGACCATTGTGTTCTGCATCCTGATTGGCTGAGGGACTGTAGACCATTGTCCATCAGTCTCCTCCGTGTCTCCTGTACAGTACAGAATGTGTCAGACAAATTTACATAAATGTTGGATCACAGTGTGACTCTGAAGTGCTGTATGTTTGCAAGTTTTCTCCCCGACAAAACCCACAATGTCGATGAAACATTCTGCACCGACAAAGGCACCCAAAAGGTCAAAGAAGACGCCAACCATCGCAGAAAAAGTTGGACTTCTGAACTTGCTGAAGGAACATAGACGTTACGCAGCTATAGGGGGCGCCATTACGGATTACAGGAGGAAAATAACATGCTTTCATTCTATAATACTGTACTTATATTTTAAAATCTATGGTTTGAACTTTGAGAGAGTTTAAACAAGAGAGAAATGTGAGAAAATGTGTGAGAAAAGTGTATAAAGTGTGTGGTGAGGGGTTTTACAGCCTTAAATCATATAGAATAATTGTAAAAAATAAAAGCTGATACTAGATTTCGCCTATTGCGGGTTATGTAGTCGTACTGGATTGTCGTAGCAGTATTAGATCGTTGTGGTAGTCGTTTTGCGTTGTTTAAATGCACTCACCTTGCAGTTGCATCCGAGCTGGTAGCGGTGGTTGATGCCTTTCTTCTGACCCAGAGACAGACGCTCCCACCTCTCGTTGAAGTTGCACAGGCCGGTGTAGACTTTCCCTTCGTACACTCGTCCTTATGACAAATACAACAGGAAATGGTCAGTTTTTAGGTCATTCTACCACATATTTCAATACACCATCAAAACCTGCATGAACCTGTCGATACTGAACATATTTTATACTTAAGAGCAGGTTTTAAAGGTGAATTGCGTCACTTTTTTTCTGCTGGCGGGTATGTACACCTGCTTGTATTCATGGACATGTTATTGCGTCGCCTAGAATGTCCCAGGGTATGGCATTACTAGCCAGACCTGCAGAAAGACGGTTGGAAAGAGTGTTTTCAAGGTACTTTCCTGCGATATAAGTACCCCTGAGAGCTACGGTTAATGCTGTACTGTGGAATATTTCAGGTCACGCAGCAACAATGCAATTTTTATCATATTTATTCAGTTATTTTTGTCATTTTATGCCATTTCCCATGTTTGATTTCATAATCCGTCCCTTGTAACTTGTGATATTGTAAACAAAGTCAGAGCAACCCTATCTGTTTATCAGCTGTAAGACAACCTCAGCGCGAACCCCAATATTATCACACAGTCCTATTTGTGACTGAAGGTCGGCACAAGTCTATTTTTAGCATTAGCCCTCTCTGAGCTAACCCGCTCTGCAGACAGGTGCATCGTGGGAACTCGCTAGCATTCTCCACACATCACGACTTGTCACTCTTCATTGTCCTGGTGGTGCATGCATTTGGCAGCTCTCAACCATGTGCAGCTCGTTCACTCCCACGCGCTCTGGGATCACCGGAGCGGCTCTCGGGCTGATTACATGCTGACGAGCGGGCGACAGGTTCTCAAAATACTAACGGGGCTCGCTCTTCGTGGGCTATACCCGTACACTGTATATATAAATGGACATAGCTAACCTGCTAACCGCTTCGTTCGGAATAGGAAGTGAGCACGGGCGCACTTGCGGCTTTATCGACTACAATGCACTTTCTATTGAAAAACTGGCCTCTTTCTTCATAACTGCTACTGTCAGACTCGTCATTTTGGTCTTAAAATGTTTGCTCTACATGATCCTGGGGTTTTTATTTCATTATTGTGTCCATAAATCAAGATATGAACATTAATAACAGACAAATCAGGTGCCAACAGGTTTGATTGACAGCATTGCTAAGCGCCTTCAACAGCCTCGCTCCAGATTGGCTCTTTGGTTGCTATGATACTCGCGGTCAGAGTAGTTTCTCCAGTATAACGCTCACTAGAACTGAATGGAGTCGACCTCATTGCTTTGTACTTCTGGGTTTTGTCCTAAAGCAGCCAGTCCATAAGAGAATTTGTCGCAAGAGCAGCTCGGGACCACAGTCTGCTGTCCATCTCCATCTCAAAGCCACAAACCACGACTTTGAAGATGGCGAGGTTCAGATCTTAGCCCGAGGAAAGAAATTGTTTGAGACGGGAGTTGAAGAAGGATTTTTTTTAGGAAAGACAATCAACCCTTGAACAAGAATGTGGGCTTTAGACATCATCTATCCCTTATCCATAACTCCATCCTCAGACCCAAAGCAAACAAAGAGAACAATAGGGCGAGCCAGGATGCTAATAGGTGCGATAGCTCCCATTAGGGGCCTAAATAATTATGCTAAGTATGACTCAAACTGCAATTGGTGTTTTTAGCTTCAGTGTCGTTCGCTCCTCCCTTCAGACAGATATAAGGCGATTTGTCCAGTTTTATTTGTCTTTTGCGCTGGATCAGACCTGGACGACCGAGGGTTTACACAGACAACATACAATTTCCATGGAAACAAGCGCGAGGATTCAGAAACAATTTGTGTTTTTAGCGTCCTCAAACATCCCGATATCGTAGTCCTTTCTTTGTACCTTAACTTCAGTACAGTGCTCCCTGTTTCATAAAAGTCTTCTGAACCCTGAAGGCCGCGTCTCCCCTTTAACACTTATTATAGAACGTCCCGGGACACCGAGCAAGACGCCCATGATGTCACCTGCGCCGGGCATTGTGAACATACCCGCCGTTGCTAGGATACGGGCGCCGTGTCCACTTGCGTTACACGGACGGGGGACTTGGCCAACGCAGACACCGAAGTCGACCTCTCCACGGTTTAGAAATAGCAACTCGTAAAATGCCTTCGACGGCGCTAGCTAGCTTCCTGCTAATTACAACTTGTGAGAATGAGAGAAGTGATTTTAGCCTGTGGGAACTGTGAGGAAATGAACGAAGGAGAGAGGGAAGGAGGGAAAGGGAGAGGGGGAAAGAGAAAGTGAAGTTGTGAAAGGGGAGGTTATAAAATAAGTGGGAATGTTTGTGTCACAGGACGAATGAAAAAGTCCTTGGGGAGGAGAGGGAAAGAGAGAGAAAGCAAGGAAAAAGAGAGAAAGGGAGGGAGAAGGAGAGCAGAAGAAAGAAAAGAGGGGTGAGTGAGAGAGGGAGTGAGCAAGGGTAAGAGAAGAGGGGAGAGAGAGAGAGAAAGGGAAGAGAAAACGGTAGAAAGGAGGAGAAGAGAGGTAGTGACAGAGAGATTAAGAGAGCAAGGGAAAGAAGAGAGGGAGGAGGGGTAGAAGGAAGCAAAGGAGAAAGTGAGAAGGAGAGGGTGGTAGAGAGAGGAGGAATAGGGAATGAGAGAGGGTGGAATAAGGAAGGGGAGAGAGGAAGAACACAGGAGGAGGAGAAGGGAGGGAGAGAAAAGGAGGGAGAACAAAACGAGAGAGAGTTAGACAGAGAGAGAGAGAGAGAAGACAAGGGGAGGAAGAAGGGGTGAGAGTGGGAGGGAGAAGACAGAAAAAGAGAAAGTGAGAGGAAGAGGGGGGTATGGAGGAGAAGAGAGAGGGAAAGAGAACGATAGAGAGGTAAAAGGAAGACGGAGAAAAGAGGAAAAACGCAGAGAGCGTGGGGAAAGATGGATAGAGAGAAAGGGAAAGCGAGGGAGAGAGAAAAAGTGAGACAAGGAGAGGATGGAAAAGACGGAGAGAGGGAGAGGAGAGAGAAAGAGGAAGAGAAGAGAGAGGGAAGGAAAGAGGTAAAAGAGAGGAGAGGGAGAGGAAAGCGAGAGGGAGAGGAGAGGATGGAAAAGAGAGAGAAAGAGGAGAGAGACAGAGAAAGGTAAAGGAAAAAGGTAAAGGAGAGGAGAGACAGAGAGAGAGCGGAAAGAGAGAGGGAGAGGAGAGAGAGAGGAATGAGAGAGGGAGAGGATGGATAAAGATTTGCTAAAGATTAAAAACTTTATATATGAACATGTGATTTCTAAGTGGCCCATTAAAGTGCAGAATAGAGTTTTACGAGCCCAGGACGTTCTTGGCTCGCTCTCGGCTCGCACTCGGCTCGTACTCGGCTCGCACTCGGCTCGCACTCGGCTCGCACTCGGCTCGCTCTCGGCTCGCTCTCGGCTCGTTCTCGGCTCGTTCTCGGCTCGCTCTCGGCTCGCTCTCGGCTCGCTCTCGGCTCGCTCTCGGCACGTTCTCGGCTCGCTCTCGGCTCATACTCGGCTCATGCTCTCGGTTCGCTCTCGGCTCGTTCTCGGCTCGTTCTCGGCTCGTTCTCGGCTCGTTCTCGGCTCGCTCTCGGCTCGCTCTCGGCTCGCTCTCGGCTCGTTCTCGGCTCGTTCTCGGCTCGTTCTCGGCTCGTTCTCGGCTCGTTCTCGGCTCGTTCTCGGCTCGTTCTCGGCTCGTTCTCGGCTCGCACTCGGCCCGCACTCGGCCCGTACTCGGCTCGTTCTCGGCTCGTACTCGGCTCGTTCTCTGGCCTGTACTTGGCTCGTTCTCGGCTCGTTCTCGGCTCGTTCTCGGCTCGTTCTCGGCTCGTTCTTGGCTCGTTCTTGGCTCGTACTTGGCTCGTTCTTGGCTCGTTCTTGCCAGTGTTTGTAATAGGGCACATTACCATCTCGTGAGAACACTTCCTCGTTTCATTAACTGTGTGACTTCAGTATTGCCCTCATCAGGTTCTTCTTATGTAATCGGCACAAACACGTTTCTCCAGTGACCACAGCACATAAACGCTTCCTCACCCTGGAATCTGGACTTCTGGATCTGGCAGCGAAAGACTGTGTCTCTCTCTCCTCTCTGTCTCCCTCTCTCTGTCTCTCTCTTTTTCCCCTCCCTCTCTCTCTCCCTCTCTTTTTCTGTCTTTTCCATCTTCTCCTCGTCTCATTTTCTCTCCCTCTCTTCTTTCCTTTCTCTCTTCTCTCTCCCTCTCTTTCTCTGTCTTTCCCCATCCTCTCCTTGTCTCATTTTCTCTCCTTCCCTTCCTCTTTCCTTTCTCTCTTCTCTCCTCTCCCTTACTCTCCCTCTTTCTCTCCACTCCTTCTTTCTCTGTCCCTCTGTCTTTCCCATCCTCACCATGTCTCATTTTCTCTCTCTCTCTCCCTCCCTCTCTTTCCGTTCCCTCTCCTCTCCCTTACTCTCTTCTCTCCCTCTTTATCTGTCTCTCGTTCTCTACTCTCCCTCTTTCTCTGTCTCTCTGTCTTTCCCATCCTCTCCTTGTCTCATTTTCTCTCCTTCCCTTCCTCTTTCTTTTCTCTCTCCTCTCCCTCTTTCTCTCTCTCTCTCTCCTTCTTTCTCTGTCCCTCTGTCTTTCCCATCCTCACTTTGTCTCATTTTCTCTCTCTCTCTCCCTCCCTCTCTTTCCGTTCCCTCTCCTCTCCCTTACTCTCTTCTCTCCCTCTTTATCTGTCTCTCGTTCTCTACTCTCCCTCTTTCTCTCCTCTCCTTCTTTCTATGTCTCTCTGTCTTTCCCACCCTCTCCTTGTCTTATTTTCTCTCCCTTCCTCCCTCTCTTTCCTTTCAATCAGTTGAGTACTTCTTCCATTGCTGGTGCTTGGGCCAATATTTGACCCATGTGATGTTCAGTTTCATGAGTGTTTTGACCCATTTTGACCCATTTTGACCCATTTTGACCCATTTTGACCCGGTCCGACCCGTTCTGACCCGTTCTGACCCGTTCTGACCCGGTCCTCACCTGTGATGAGATACTGATACTTGTTGATGTCGAACTTGACTCCGCACAAACTCTCCGAGGCGTCGGTGTAAATGTGCTGCACGTGCTGGACTTTCTCAAAGCCTTTGTACATCTGCAACAGACAGAAAAGTGTGAGACTCATGCACCACAGACCAGTGCTGACGTTGTGTCCTCGAGCAAGACACTTAACCCACGTCGCCGTGGTTTAGTCCATGTTTAGTCCATGTTTAGTCCTGGTTTAGTCCTGTTTTAGTCCTGTTTTAGTCCTGTTTTAGTCCTGTTTTAGTCCTGGTTTAGTCCTGGTTTAGTCCTGGTTTAGTCCTGGTTTAGTCCTGGTCTAGTCCTGATTTAGTCCATGTTTAGTCCTGCTTTAGTCCATGTTTAGTCCATGTTTAGTCCTGGTCTAGTCCTGTTTTAGTCCTGTTTTAGTCCTGTTTTAGTCCATGTTTAGCCCTGGTTTAGTCCTGGTTTAGTCCTGGTTTAGTCCTGGTTTAGACCTGTTTTAGTCCATGTTTAGTCCTGGTTTAGCCCTGGTTTAGCCCTGGTCTAGTCCTGGTTTAGTCCTGTTTTAGTCCATGTTTAGCCCTGGTTTAGTCCTGGTTTAGTCCTGTTTTAGCCCTGGTTTAGTCCTGGTTTAGTCCTGGTTTAGTCCTGGTTTAGACCTGGTTTAGTCCTGGTTTAGTCCTGGTTTAGTCCTGGTTTAGTCCATGTTTAGACCTGGTTTAGACCTGGTTTAGACCTGGTTTAGTCCTGGTTTAGTCCTGGTTTAGCCCTGGTTTAGTCCTGGTTTAGTCCTGGTTTAGTACTGTTTTAGTCCTGGTTTAGACCTGTTTTAGTCCATGTTTAGTCCTGGTTCAGTCCTGGTTTAGTCCTGGTTTAGACCAGGTTTAGTTCCACCGTATGGGGATCTCATAGGGACTTGGTTCTATTATGGAGACATATAAACTCTCTATTATGTAAAGCCTTTGTTAGATGCAGATTTCAGGTTTGGGTTAAAACCATAGACTGTTTATATAAACGGCCATAGCTAACCTGCTAGCTTCCAAACAGGAAGTGATCATGGGGTGCACTTCTGGCTCCAATTCACTTTCTATTGAAAAACTGTCCTCTCTCTGTAACTGCTGCTGTGAGACTCGTCATTTTGGTCTGAAATCTTCGTATTATTAACCTGCTTATTGTGTTTATTGTGTCTGTAAATCAGGAGATGAACATTAATAAGAGACAAATCAGCTGCCAAGGTCGCTCTCGTTAGCGTTAGCAACAGGTTTGATCGATAGCAACATGGAAACCCAACCTATTTTGTGTACAAGTGTGGACACAGTTGTAGAAGTTGCCAGATCATGTGACATTTTCAACCATTTACTTTAATAACTGATGAAATAATTAATTAGTTTAATGGGTTTTAATTTGTGGACATCTTTAGGTCCAAGCTGACCTCACTGTTTTTTCCATGAGAAACACTGCGTTGCTTTTGGTTTGGTGAATTTATTTGTCCAGCCACAACAGGAAATCCCTGTTTAGTCGAGAATCTCCCAGAACAAACTGTTACTTAAGGCCGGAGCAGTGCCGGACTCTGGAACGTTCTCGGAGGAGGAGTAATTTAGAGACACTGGACGACGTCAAACCTTTATATAAATGTACTATGGGCCTAGCATAGCAGCGTGTGTTCTACTACAGTGAAGATTACAAAGCTTTGAACAGAGATAGTGTTGTTCTGACACCGTTTTAAAAATCCAGGTGGATGATTTTTTACGATACTTGGCCTCAGTGTGCTTGTCGATACCGATACCAATACCAGCCCGATACCGCAAAGTGTGACGAAGAAGACCAAGACAACTTTTGTTCCAGCACAAGAGCAAAAATAACTGCAGTAAAAGTTGCACGTTTAATGGTCCTGATGATTAGTTATACTGATTTAAGCACTTTTACTTTCACTTTCACTTTGTACCACAGAGAAAAACAGCAGTGAGGCCTGGAAAAAGACCTGCACAAGGGTCATTATGCAGAGAAAACAAAATCTGTGCTAGCGCTGTTGTCGTGTTAGCGCTGTTGTCATGTTAGCGTTGTTGTCGTGTTAGCGTTGTTGTCGTGTTAGCGCTGTTGTCGTGTTAGCTCTGTTGTCCTGTTAGCTCTGTTGTCCTGTTAGCTCTGTTGTCCTGTTAGCGCTGTTATCACATTAGCTCTGTTGTCCTGTTAGCTCTGTTGTCATATTAGCTCTATTATCGGCCTGCACTCTCCTTTGCTATTTTACTAAGTTCAGCATCCACTCTAAAGGCTAAATAAAGTTATCAAATAGCTAACACAAATGTCTTTTGCGTCACTATTAGCATGTTTAAGTGTCTGCAAAGCCTCCATGATCTGCATTTAACTCGTTCTGGGCATTAGCGCTAGCATTAGCCACAGAACAACATATTTCTTTCTTGCGTTAGCTTAATTTATAGACTAGACATTTCATTTTCCTCATTATCTCTTGGTGAAACTGGGGGCTGAAGTATCGGTTTACTTGGTCCACTTTTCCAAAATTTAGCCGTCTTTATATTTGCCGGGACAAAATATCCAATAATGAGACTATATCTTTCACTCAGGGGTCCACACTCGAGATCATTTCCAAATTTCTGCTCCTATGAGAGTGTTAAACTTTAAAAAGCTAAACAGATAATCCGAGGATGTGTTAAAATCTCCCATCTGGTTTGACTCTTTCCACACAAACAGTGATTGTGGTGGTGCGTGTGAACGGTGTAAACTGTGTGGGATTGAGTGCAGCGCCACAAAGCTCGTAAAGCCCTAATCCTGAGAGAGGCACGGCTCCTGCGGCCGCTGTCGGCATCTGTCACAGCTACGCACCACGCTCCCTTATGTAACAGCGCAGGAAGTCACACGGGGAAATGGGATGCAGCCCGCAACAACACTGCGCTACTGTTCAGACGGGACGGGGCAGCTGACGAGGCCGAGCGGCTACGTGTTCACATGTTTAAATCAGAAATGACGTAATATTCTCACTGAAAATGATCTAAAACACACGTCAAACTCAGGTGTAGATCATATTAAATGTGCATTATCGCTAACCCGCCGGTATATAGCACATGCACCACTAATACTACAAATCCCAGAATGCTTTGCTAGTCGAGACCAGTGAGCGCTCCTCCTTTTCTGTTGAGACTCATTAGCTCCTGGTCACCTCAGCCAAATTAATTACTACAGAAAGAGACATAATTTATTTTATGTACAAGAAGTGAATACTACTGATGTGTCTTTTATTTCAAATTTAATTTCTAACTTGTTTGTAAGATCAAGCTTGTTCCAGATTTTGTGTTTAAGCAAAACTAAAGTTTGTTTCCAGATGAAAAGGTTAAACATCACACATCAGGTACAAGAAAATGTTGAGTTTGGCCCATGAATTTGTCCTAGTTTTTAATTGTGGCTCAGTGTGAATTTGAGTTTGACACCCATGATTTTAAAGGTGCACTACGGAACTTTTCAGGTGCAGAGCTTACCTGCTGACCTACTGCCTGTTTGTCTCCATGGCGATGTATTATCTGTTTGCTGTTTATTGTATTGCTCTGCCTGGAAAGCTCCCTAGTATGGACAAACTTGTGTATCTCCATGGAGACAAGCAGGTGACACCACTAGGCCAAGTTACAAGCCTGATCTGTGGAGTGGCGAGCCAGGTCACAGTAAAAAGGCGTGTTTTGCAATAAAAAGGGTTTTTCTATTAATACATGCAAGATAAACAAGGCAGAGCAGTATTATATGTAAGTTTAAAGCAAAATGATCTGTAGTTACACTGGGCTAGCGTGCTAAATAAACCGTAATATATATATCCAGGTGATTCATGTTAATAATATTTAAAGCAGACTTATTGTGATTGACACCTGTGGATCATTATGTTATAATTTGCACATTTTAAATCACGATATTCATCTAAAACGACTATATCCACTATAACAATGTTTAAAAGCTTTGAAAAGTCTATTTTGGAGAAGAATAGGTCTGATTCAATAGCTTTAACTGCCTGTTTTGCAACTTTTAGGTTGATTTGAGAATCCAAACTTAAGGTAAAGATGTATTTATAAAGCAAAAAAGTTCAATCAAAACACTAGAAGTTGAATAGTTTGAAGTGAAAATACAAACTTAACACAGTCTGTATGGTCCACACTTGGATTATACACCAGGACTGGACATAGACCTGTAGATCAGATGGTCGATGCTGCCTAAAGAGTACAAACCGTAGACTGTACATAGCTAACCTGCTAACGGATCATGGGCTGCACTTTCAATTCACTTTCCCTCATTTTGGTCTTAAATGTTCGTATTAACCCTCTACATGATCCTGAGGTTTTTATTTCACTACTGTGTCTGTAACTCAAGATCTGAACATTAATAACAGACAAATCAGGCAGCTTCTTTCCCCGACGTCACTCCTGCTAGCGTTAGCAACAGGTTTGATTGACAGCGTTGCCAAGCGCCCGCTCCCTGTTAAACCAGCGGTGCGGGCGGGAAGGGGCGTTACCGTCAACATCCTCGCTCCGGATTGGCTCTTTGGTTGCTACGATACTCCTGTTGGGAATTCCTAATATGCAAATCGGCTCCAAATTAGCCGCTATAACTGCTAGCTTCGATGAGCTTCATTTGACTGGAGCCGAACGAATCTCATCTAACTCCAGAAAACGAGACTACAGCTTTTTCTTGTAGGTTTGTGGTGATTAAAAGAGGCTGTGGGTGAGTTTGTTGTTAAATTAAGTGACATAATTTGGAGAAAATCATCAAAACCTGCCCAAAAATATCGGCAGAACTTATTGGTCCATAGGTTGCTCTGGATTCTAAACAATTAGTATCGGCATCGGTCATGAAAAAACCCATATTGTCGCTCTCTACCCTTTTTTTTATAGTTTGGCTGGAGGGGCGACTTATTCTCAGGTGCGATTTATATGTAAAATATCAGTTTTTTCTTCATTATGATGCATTTTTTGGCTGGTGCGACTCACCTTCATCTGTTTCACTGTGTATCTCATGGTTCCAAAAGGCCCATCTTGGAGCAGCTTCTTCCCCACCACTTTAGCTCGGATCACTGCGGAGAAAGGAAACGAGAGGTCAAATACGGCGCCAAATAAAACCGACAAAGTCCCAACCAGCTTCCTCCTGCGTGAAAGTTAGGATGTGGTTCCAGGAGGGAGCTTTAGCGGCCTTAGATAAACACAGATCAGAACCAGGTTGGCATCGGCGCTAATCTGTTTATCCGATTTCATGCATCGCTGCTGTTTGCCAATGTGGGTCGAAAGAGAGGGAATGATTCAAACGATGGAAGTGCGGTTTTCTTTACCCTGAACAGACTTGAAATGTACTTCTGTGGGCACTATCATCACACACAGACCTTCACTAGAACCGTTTGGATGATTTCAGCCAGTTTCTGTTAAGTAATATCGTTTATCGGGATAAAAAGGGTCGTCAATAATCGTTTGTGGGACATTTTATATAATCGTGATAATCGCCAACAAAGAAAATCACCGTAATATCACCAGAAAGTGCAGAAAAAAACGAACAAAACTTATCCACAGGGGCGTCAGCAGGGGAGGGACAAAGGGGTCTGTTGTCCGGGGCCCCATGGTCTTAGGGGGCCCCAGAATTGGTCCCTCTTTCTATAAATTTGAATTACAGGGGGGCCATGTGAGGTTTATTGCGCTGGGCCTCCACATTTCAGTCGATGGCCATGATATTTTCTGTTAAAGTTATAATTATCCACACAAAAGGTCAATATCGTCCCGCGCCTGTTTTGAACTAAAGGTAAAACGTAACCGAAAACTACCACTTCATGACATCACAAGGTGGAACAGAGCATTTTGAGCTTTGGAGATGAAACAAAACACAACTCCAGGTGTGTTTTCGATGCGGTAACAGCGTTATAGCACGACTTAAACCTCAAAACAGTCAATTTTGCGCAATTTAGGCCTTTTAAAAACACATATGACCATTACCGATCACTTTCCAGGACGATATCTTCATCTTTTCACATTCTTCATATAGTTTCTGCAAAGTATAGTCTGTCGTAGTGTTTGGTGTTCCATCCCAGTCTTAAACTTGTCCCCAAAATACCGCCTTAGTCTATTTACACCAAACAAACTGTTGGTTGAAGCCGGGGTCTCGGGCCTAAAATAAACGTCCCACCATGAGTTTCTATTGACTGTGCTCTTAAGGCTTCCTGTTTACTCTCCCTCTGTATTTGCCGTGGAAGACGAACACAAAGCTAACGCAAGATGCTGCCACATGCCTCATTTCCCTCTCTTTCTCTTTGCTTTTTGGGGAGCGCTCGCTTGCTCCTGAAGAATGCGAGGGGGAAATACCACAGCGAGGAGATAACAAACATGGACAGGGGTAGTTGTGTCTGTGAAAGTGGCAGGTGAACTTCAGACAGGGGCTGATGTGCGAAAGTGAACCGGCCCGAGCAGGATCTGAGCCTAAAACAACGAGATAGAAGAGTCATAGAGCCATTTTTCTTACTATACGATATATGGGCGTGATTGATTGACAGCTGGATTAGCCAATCAGGGACAGACATCAAAACAAACATGGCTGCTTTCGAGGAAAAAAGAAGAAGAGGGTTGGAAAACATTGTTGATTTCTGTAGAATCGCTGAGATAAACTTGATTTCATTACAGTTACTGCCACCAAAAACACTGCTCCTTTTTTCCCACAACTTGGAGGAAAGTTGTTTAGACTAAATTAGAGATTATAGGAGCTAACATTAAGGTCTTAAATTACACAAAACTGACTCTTGTGAGGATTAAGTCTCTGTTTCCTCCTCAAAAACAGACCTGGAGTTGTGTTTTGTTTCATTTACACATTTATTATCAGTGTCTACATCTCCAAAGCTCAAAATGCTCCGTTCCACCTTGTGTTTTTGAGTAAAGAACATTATAACATGGATCAGGAAACAGCGTAATATGGTGGCTTTTAAAACGGAACAAATTAGCAATTAGCACAAAAATCCTTTAGTAAAAGTCATTGTCGTGAACTTTTCAGATCCACATCTGGTTTATCTGATCTGTTTTCTATTTTCTAGTGTTTTGTTGCTGCATATTTAGGCTGAGTTCTTCTCTCAAACTGAAAACACTCTGTTCCACCTTGTGATGTCATCGTGTGGTAATCCAGGAAGTGCTCCAGTGTGTTTTTAAACTCCACACACCTTCACTTCTAGAATCATTTCAGTGTCTAGAATTGACAATCTACCACTGAACTAAAGGTAAAATGTAGCTGTTAACTTGAAAAATATCACTTCATGACATCACAAGGTGGAACAGAGCATTTTGAGCTTTGAGTAACCCTGTTTATTCCCTGTTTAGGTCTGCAGACATGTGAATGAAACAAAACACAACTCCAGGTCTGTTTTTGAGGAGGAAACCGCATTAGAACATGACTTAAACCTCACGAGAGTCAGTTTTGTGTAACACTGGAGCTTTAAGTCTGGACCAGCTGTTTTGAGTCGGTCCAGACTAAACATCACAGGTGTAAAGAATCTTCGTTTTCTTTCAGCCTTATTGTGACTAACGAGTCCCTCCCCCTGAGCGCTCACACTCACCGCTGTGTCTTACATATTACATAGACTTCAAAATAAACCAATTTCTTAAAACTACACAAACATAAATGAATAAAAGAAACACAAAACTGTTAATAAGACATGAACAGCAAGGTAAAAATACTTTATAAATACATTTCTGATTATTTTTTCTAGTATAAATTGAAATAAAACGACTTAATCTGCCTTTTTAAACTCGTCACTCTTTCTTTTTGCATTTTTTTCTTTGATTCTTTGATTGTGACCTGAAAAATCTCAATTATTACCTGAATAATCTTAACATGTCTAAACTAGGGTGACCACATGTTCCTATTGACCCGGGACAGTCCCAGTTTGGAGCCGTGTGTCCCCTGTCCCAGCAGATGTCTCCAAAACCAGTGATTTGACCCAGTTTTACACAAGAAATGTCCCAGGTGTCCCTATTTTTGACCCATTTGATCCACGGCAGCAGTAAAAAGGGTAAAACAGCTGAACTCCGAAGTTTGCATAGACTATATAAAGAGACACATAGGTTTTTGTTTTTTTTCTCACTGTCAGACAAGAAATCAGACTAAACTTTTCTTGTTTTAGTTCAAGTAGGATTACCAAAATTATTTATATTTGTTAAATGCCAGAATAATGAGAGAAGGATTTTTTAAGACAATTTTTAATTACTTTTTTCTCGTTTCAACTGTATTTTGTCATGTGTTTTTTTTTTTTTTTTCAAATATTTGCTATAAGTCTGTCATATTTGATGCTGATTTTGAACGTCCCAGTTTTTAATTTTGAAAATCTGGTCACCCTCATAGACTGTATATATAAATCGACATAGCTAACCATCGACTCTGGCTCCAATTCACTTTCTATTGAAAAGCTGTGGCTCCTCTCTCTGTCTCTGCTGCTGTCAGACTCGTCATTTTGGTCTTAAATGTTCGTATTAACCCTCTACATGATCCTGAGGTTTTCATTTCACTATTTTGTCCATAAATCAAGATCTGAACATTAATAACAGACAAATCAGGCGCCTTCTCTGTCTGAGGTCACTCCCGCTAGCGTTAGCAACAGGTTTGATTGACAGCGTTGCTAAGCGCCCGCTCCCTGCTAAACCAGTGGTGCGAAAGAGAAAGGGCGTTACCTTCAACAGCCCTGCTCCTGATTGGCTCTTTGGTTGCTATGATACTCGTGGTCGTAATTCCTAATATGGAACTTGGCTTCAAATTAGCCGCTATAACTGCTCTAGCCCTGATGAGCTTTGAGGAGGATATACAAATGTAATATTTTGTTCGACTGTGTTTTAAATTGTCCGAAATCCGTGAAGTATCTGTTATTTTTTACAATTATTCTATATGTTCTGCGTCTGTAAAACCCCTCACCACACACTTTATACACTTTTCTCACACAGGCATTAACATTTTCTCACATTTCTCTCTTGTTTAAACACAAAGTTCAAACCTTCGTCGGTGCCTTTGTCGGTGCAGAACGTTTCATCGACATTGTGGGTTTTGTCGAGGAGAAAACTTGCAAACATACAGCACTTCAGAGTCACACTGATCCAACATTTATGTAAATTTGTCTGACACATTCTGCATTTCACCCCAATATCTCATTTCTTAGCAGTTTTTAATAGATGCTCTTCAGATATCACCTTCCTCATACAGTCTGTAACGCTGCCTTCTAAAAACACTCGTAAATCAGCTTCATCTTTAGCAAATCGTTGATGCAGATGTCGCTGAGGTGAGCAGGACGTCACCGAGATCAGCTCCATTACGGCGCTGACCTGTGTTAACCTCGTGCCCAAATAACACACACTGTCCTGGTAATTACGGCGTAAGGAGACCACGATTACAGAGGAATGTGCCGAGCGAGAGGCGACTTTCACTTTTCTAACACGGCTACAGTGAGTTTACAGCCTCCACCTGTCCTGTAATTGAGTCTTTTGAGTGTTAAGTCAGGTTAGAATGTGCTTAGCTCCTCAAAAACAGACCTGGAGTTGTGTTTTATTTCATTCACACATGTTTGAGTAACATCTCCAAAGCTCAAAATGCTCCGTTCCACCTTGTGATGTCATGAAGTGGTAGTTTTCAAGCTAAGTTTTACCTTCAGTTGAGTAAAAATGAGCAATTCCAGGACTGAAATGATCCAAATTATTCTAGAAATGAAGGTGTTTGGAGTTTAAAAACACGATATAAGCACTTCCTGTATCACGTCATGACATCACAAGGTGGAACAGAGTGTTTTCTGGAACAAATATGCAGGTTTAAACATGTGTGAATGAAACAAAGCACAACTCCAGGTCCTTTAATGTCCCACTGGAGTCAAAAAACGCAAGATGTGAAATTATATACTCAGATAAGGAGGATAAGTCATGAAAATTATGAAAAGGAAAAAAGTGCGACTTATACTCTGGAAAATACGGAAATGAAAACAGATCTATTCATTATATCTGTCTCCAACATCCTCATTATTCACCACAATGAGTTTATAAGTGCGTTTCACAACTTTCAGACTATGAAAGTGCTAAAAACAACTAGCATGCTAACTGCTGCTTTTAAAATCTGTGCGCTAAAGCTGTTAGAAATACGTCCAAATACTAAAATAAACCATATTTTATGTTTGGACGACTCTAAAATGGGCTCAGACACACCTCCCCTTTAACATTTTTACGTCGTTTATGTGAAATAATCAAACTTAAAAGCTTAAAGGGTCACGTTTTTATTTAGCGCTGGACTAGTGATGTTTATGTCGAGAGCGGGATTCGAACCGGCAACCTTCCGATCAGCGGTGACTCCTGTTCAACCCAGTAAAGACAGAACATTTGACCTCTTGACCTCCGTTTGACCCCGTGACCTCCTCTGTAGCTGCGTTTCGTCAGGACCAGGGCAGGATAAAGACGTACTCGGTCTTAAAACGCTTAAAAGAGCCGGGTGTGCGCAGGAGCCGTTTCATAACCGATTCTCCGGCTCATTGGGTCCATTCGAGTTCGTTTATGTCGTTTTATCTCCAGTCACCAGCTCTGTTCAGTCTGATTACTCACTGCATAAGGTGTTTTTGGGGTGTAAATGAAAAAAAAAAAAAACGGTTCTTCTCTCAAGCCAAAAACACTCTGTTCCACCTTGTGATGTCATCATGTGGTAATACAGGAAGTGCTCCACTGTGTTTTTAAACTCCACACACCTTCACTAGAATCGTTTGGATCATTTCAGCCTTGGATTTGCCCATTTCTACTGAACAAAAGTTTAAAAAGTAGCGTGAAAACTACCACTTCATGACATCACAAGGTGGAACGGAGCATTTTGAGGTTTGGAGATGTTACAGACGAATAATAAAGTTACTCAAACTTGTGTGAATGAAACAAAACACAACTCCAGGTCTGTTTTTGAGGAGGTAACAACATTATAAAATGGTTTAAAGCTCACTTTTGTGTAATATAGGACCTTTACGCTTCTTGATTCCTTAAAGACACATTCTGTAACTTTTCTGCACCAGCTTTTCCCCATAGATACGCTATTTCTCAGCCTGGAATGTTCCACAGTACAGCATTAAACATGTATCTTGCATTTATCCAACTTCAGGCGTTTTTATTGTCCAAAAATATCTCCAAAAACACACTTTCTTGCACTGTGACCCGGGCTGCTTCTCCATAGATCTGACCTGTAACTTTGCTTAGTGGATGTTTGTTTCCATGGGGATAAGAAGGTGACATCGCCAAGCAAAGTCACAGGTCAGATCTGTGGAGATTCAACCCCGTTCACTGTAAGAATGCAAGTTTTTACAGGTATTTTGAGCAGTAAAATCAGTCAGTTTTGTGTAATTTAGGAACTTAAAGAGAAACTGTCGTAACATCTGATTTATAATTGGGGAAAATTACATAGTGGAGCTTTAAAATAGGCTCAGTTTATAGCCCCAAAGACGACGACAAGCCAGGAGCACGGTAAAACATAACATAATCATATCCTTAAAACACTAAGAAATCAAAGCTCTAATGCTGATTTTATGTGTCTGAAATGTTCCACAGCAAGGCATTAAACTCATCTGTCGCCATGGAGACGAGCGGCCAGGTTGCACGTCAGCTCTTTTGTCTCTGCTCTTTTATAGACGTGTTTTCTCTCTTTGGTGTGATGTCGTGTCCTGCCAAGTCGATCTTTAAAGAATGAGATTGAAAAAAACCCTGATCTGATCTAGATCTGTGGAGCGGCGACCCCACGACCCCATGACCTCATGACCCCACGACCTCATGACCCCACGACCCCACGACCTCACGACCTCATGACCTCACGCACTGTCACAAACCCGCTTTACAGAGTGTGAGCTGTAAAAACACCTGGTTATGTTGAATAAATGTGATGCAAGATCAGCCGAGGCAAAGTGATAATATCGTCATGGAGACAAACTGGTGATGGACTCTCCAAAAAAGAAAAGTGACAGAAAGTTACTTTAATGTGGAATTTACTCATGAGATTCTAGGTAAAGCAATAACAGCGTCATGACTTGGACTGGTCCTGGTTTAGTCCTGGTTTAGTCCTGGTTTAGTCCTGGTTTAGTCCTGGTTTAGTCCTGGTTTAGTCCTGGTTTAGTCCTGGTTTAGTCCTTGTTTAGTCCTTGTTTAGTCCTGGTTTAGTCCCGGCTTAGTCCCGGTTTAGTTCTGGTTTAGTCCTTGTTCAGTCCTAGTTTAGTCCCGGTTTAGTCCCGGTTTAGTCCTGGTCTGGTTCTGGTTTGGTCCTGGTTTGGTCCTAGTTTGGTCCTGGTTCAGTCCCGGTTCAGTCGCGGTTCAGTCCCGGTTCAGTCCCGGTTCAGTCCCGGTTCAGTCCAGGTTCAGTCCTGGTTCAGTCCTTGTTTATTCCTTGTTTAGTTCTGGTTCAGTCCAGGTTTAGTCCTGGTTCAGTCCTGGTTTAGTCCTGGTTCAGTCCTGGTTCAGTCCTTGTTTAGTCCTGGTTCAGTCCTGGTTCAGTCCTGGTTTAGTCCTGGTTCAGTCCTGGTTCAGTCCTGGTTTAGTCCTGGTTCAGTCCCGGTTCAGTCCTGGTTCAGTCCTATAAAGATTCACTTCTGTCCTGTGAACGTGACTTTTTTAGTATCGATTTCTGCTCAAACGAGTCTCTGGATTTCCGCGTCTTTACGACCCTCAGACTAAACATCAGAGACCTGAGAGGACGACGGCGCTGGCCCGTCTCCGCCTCGTCTCCGCCTCGTCTCCGCCTCGTCCCCTCAGCTCCACGGCTTTAGTTTCAGTGTTTATTTTTGAGCGTGGCAGAGCGTCTTCTTGTGAATTCCTCCTCCTCCTCTTCCTCCTCCTCTTTGGACGGCTAATACTGAAATCACTGTCACGCTCTTACATAAATGAGTAACCCCATTCTAGTCACGCCGTGGTCGCTGCTGCGCTCGTTTTTTTGGCCCGGCTGAGCTGTTTAGCGAGATTACACGCTCACCTTCAGATTGGACCCACGCGGGCTCCCGTAATCCCCCTGCTCTGGGCGAGTTGATTCACTTTGCTCGTGTTGTTAAACGCCGCCCACTCTGCCAAATGTGTGTCAGATGCTACGATAAAGCTACTAGCACGCTATGCTAACGGAGCGTGTTTAGTCGTTTGAATTTGAGGGGATATATTGTTAAAAAAAGTATCGATTCTGCAGTATCAGCTGATGCAATTATCAATAATGGAATGAAAACACTCTGTTCCACCTTGTGATGTCATCGTGTGGTGATACAGGAAGTGCTCCGCTGTTTTTAAACTCCACACACCTTCATTTCTAGCATCATTTGGATCATTTCAGCCTCTAGAGTTTGCCAATTTCGACTGAACTAAATGTAAAAAAAGAAGCTGTTAACTGGAAAACTACCACTTGATGACATCACAAGGTGGAACAGAGCATTTTGAGCTTTGGATGTCCCCACAGTGGAGCATTAAACATGTAAACCAGTGACGCAAGTAAGACTTTTATGGTTCTTATGATGCAGAAACGTGGTCGCTCTGTTCTTGTGTCAGTTTGGTGCGACAGTGGCTCAGTCGGTAGAGCGTTTGCCCGTTTATCTGAAGGTTACCGGTTTGAATCCTGCTCTCGACAAACACATCACTGGTTGTGTGTAACTTTTTTGGTTGCAACCTGCTTGACTCCATTGAAAGGTGCTTGTTTTGCCAGAATATGGGGTTTAAACTTGTTTATCTCCATGGAAACGAGCAGGTGGCGCCACCAGCTTGAGTTACAGGTAAGATCTGTGGAGATGCAAGCCACCGTCAGTGAGATTTTATGTTTTTTTGAGGTATTTCTGAGCAATAAAAACACCTGTGATGGACCAAATTCAAAATGGAGAGGTTTAATGCTGTATGGTGGAACATTCCAGGCAAAGCAATAACTTACTATGGAAAAAAGCAGGTAGTGGACCCCCCTAACGAGTATAGTAGAGCATGATTTAACTTTAAATATATCCAGTATGACACAGTACAGCATTAAACATGTATCTTGCTTTTATCCAACTTCAGGCGTTTTTATTGTCCAAAAATATCTCCAAAAACACACATTCTTGCACTGTGACCCGGGCTGCTTCTCCATAGATCTGACCTGTAACTTTGCTTAGTGGATGTTTGTTTCCATGGGGATAAGAAGGTGACATCGCCAAGCAAAGTCACAGGTCAGATCTGTGGAGATTCAACCCCGTTCACTGTAAGAATGCAAGTTTTTAAAGGCATTTTGAGCAGTAAAATCAGTCAGTTTTGTGTAATTTAGGAACTTAAAGAGAAACTGTCGTAACATCTGATTTATAATTGGGGAAAATTACATAGTGGAGCTTTAAAATAGGCTCAGTTTATAGCCCCAAAGACGACGACAAGCCAGGAGCACATTCAAAATCATTAAAACACTAAGACATTGTGGCTCTAATGCTGATTTTTAACATCTACAATGTTCCACAGTAAGGCATTAAGCTCATCTGTCGCCATGGAGACCACCTACAGATCTGGCCTGTAACTTTCCTTAGTGTCGTCATGGAGATAGATACATTTAATGCCCCGCTCCCTGTAAAAATGCACGTTTTTAAAGGGATTTTGAGCAGTAAAATCAGTTTAATTAGATAAATCCAAGATAAATATGTTTAAAGCTCCACTGTGGAACATTCAAGGCAAACCAGAAAAGTCAGTTTACATGAAAAACAAAATATCTGCCGCTGCTTTAATGGCATTTCAGGTACGGACGTGTTTATATTAACCTCTGTAACCTCTGTTTAAGTGAAGGTCGACAGGTGAGCCGAGCCAGAGCGCCCCCCCCAGTCCGCAGCCCCACACTGCAGGGGTCAGATAACACCGCTTTTCCCTAAAGACAGTTAAATACGACACATGTCAATGGGTTTAGATGCTACGCAGGGTTTAAATACTTCCCTTATGAGCCAAAAGTATCACGTTTCTGGTCTTTGCCTTGAAGAGACGACCAAACGAGGGGTCAGCGGGCGAAGCGGCGGCGGTAAATCGACTTTAAATTATACCAATCAATCATAAAGTACGCTTTGGATTTCAGCAGGTGGCGGTTAATCTATGACCTCACCGACAGCGAAGCAAAAGGATTTATTTCGCATCATCGACCCCTGAAAGTTGGACTCGTTACGGGATGTTGAAGTGGGAATAAAGCTGTAGTGAGTAACATTCCGCAGTAAAAGTAATTATGTAACCGTCGTCAGGGGCTGGCTATTAATACGAGATGTAACTGAAGAGGAGGCGACACGAGGAACCGTCCTAAATAAGATGTTTTAAAAGGCAGTGACGCAAGAAAGACCTTTATGGTTCTTCTTATGTAAAAAATATGCCGTATTTTCCAGAGAATAAGTCGCAACAATCAAAAAAATGCAGAATAATGAAGAAAAAACATATATTTCACATATAAGTCGCACTGGACAAACTATAAAAAGTCTGATTTATAAAAAAAATATGGTAGATTTTAAACATAAATGATGCAGAAACGTGGTCGCTCTGTTCTTGTGTCAGTTTGGTGCGACAGTGGCTCAGTTGGTAGAGCGTTTGCCCGTTTATCTGAAGGTTACCGGTTTGAATCCTGCTCTCGACAAACACATCACTGGTTGTGTGTAACTTTTCTGGTTGCAGCCTCCTTGACGCCATTGAAAGGTGCTTGTTTTGCCAGAATATGGGTTTAAACTTGTTTATCTCCATGGAAACAAGCAGGTGGCGCCACCAGCTTGAGTTACAGGTAAGATCTGTGGAGATGCAAGCCACCGTCAGTGAGATTTTATGTTATTTTGAGGTATTTTTGAGCAATAAAAACACCTGTGATGGACCAAATTCAAAATGGAGAGGTTTAATGCTGTATGGTGGAACATTCCAGGCAAAGCAATAACTTACTATGGAAAAAACCAGGTAGCGGTGCAACTTTAAGCTCAAACTTTAAATATATCCAGTATGATATTGTAACAGCAAAACAGACACGAATATAAAACAAATGTAAATCTTTCGTTTCTATCATTTGACCCACTTCTGCAACTTTCACATCTGTAATTCCGACTTCGAGTATCATAGCAACCAAAGAGCCAATCAGGAGCGAGGCTGCTGAAGGTGACGCCTCTTCCTGCTTAGCAACGCTGTCAATCAAACCTGTTGCTAACGCTGGAGAGACCTAACCTAACCCGCTAACTACCCAGAACTGACATCGTGTCCTTGAGCAAGACGTTTCACCCACTGGGCTTCGATTAATGTCCATCCAGTCCATGTGATTCTGTTTTTTTTTGCGGTTTGTACTTTGTTTGTCCACTAAAGGCCACCATAGAAACAGGAAGTTGCTATTTCTGGAGATAAGACAATGGAAAAAGTGATCTGTTGTACATTACTTTGCTTATAGTAGCTACAGTGAGGCCTACTCAGAGTAACATTACTTCAAAATGATATTACTCAAGTAAAGTACAAAGTAGTAGTCTCAAGTAAGAGTAAAAAAAAGTATTTGGGAAAAGTACTACCTAAGTTCTAATGTTATAATGTCATTTTTTGTTTCATTCTCACATGTTTAACACACAAACAAACCTGCATATTTAAGCTGAGTTCTTCTCTCAGACTGAAAACAC
The DNA here is from genome assembly GCA_019594935.1 of Periophthalmus modestus. NCBI lineage: Eukaryota > Metazoa > Chordata > Actinopteri > Gobiiformes > Gobiidae > Periophthalmus > Periophthalmus modestus. Next base: position 2,141,086 of record JAIEZT010000054.1, read on the forward strand.
TCTGTTCCACCTTGTGATGTCATCATGTGGTGATACAGGAAGTGCTCCACCATGTTTTTAAACTCCACACGCCTTCATTTATCGAATCATTTGGATCATTTCAGTCCTGGAATTGTCAATCTCTACTGAGCTAAAGGTGAAAGGTAGCATGAAGGTGAAGCTTTTGGGAACAGTCACCAAAACTTTAACTCAAGTAGGAGTAAAAGTACAAGTTATATTTGACCCAGAGTAAAGTGGGATGACTGTCTCTGTTCACGCCTGTCCTACATTCAACACTATAGTTCCAGCTAATGCCTAAATGTAAGGATTGGGTTTTTGAACAGGCTCCAAACGGGTCAGTTGGCTGGGGAAGCTCACGCAGTATGTCCAAAAAGTAGTGCCAGGGAGTACAGAGCCAGAGCTGGTGCTGTGGGTCTGTTTTTACGGTTTATTTCAGTAACTTCCTGTTTAAAATGTAGCTAGCACAAAAGTCACATGTTTTTATTCTTGGCTCAGACGTCGCCCACTCAGAGCAGCACTGGCTGTTTTGCTTCTGGCCAAAGAAAGAGTTTTATGTTAATATTAAACAGAAATATGAATTTGACCCCTAGAATTACCAACGAGGTCAAGTATTTAAGGAGATACAGCCATGTGGGTTTGGACTTCTGCCCTCTGCTGGTGATGAGTGACACTGCACTGTTTGAAATGAACATCTGTCCAGTATTTTGTGTAATTTTTTCATGAATCTTTAACAAATATAAGTGTTTATTTATTTGATAGGGACTTTGCACATATGTAGTTGTAAGTGTTGTAAATGTGTGTAGGCCTGTGCTGTAAAGATGCCAATTTCCATCTTTAATAAGCAGGAATAAGAAGATGAAATATAATAAATAAATAAATAAATAAATACAACTATTACTATTACAACTACTAACTATTATGGCCTTAAATCAGGGGTCCAAACTTTTCTCATTAAGGGCCACATATAAAAACACAGACGAAGCTGAGGGTCGAGTGAGGGCCACAGACTGGACCAACACAGTGAATACTTCAAATCTGTTTTATTATCACAAGTTAAACTGAACCACTCGACCTTTGTTCACGCTACATCCTCAGTGGGAAACATTAAATATTTGATATGGGCTTGTTAAAGTAGATTTTCAGAAATGTACAGTAAAAAGTTCTGTTTAAGGTAAAATGGGCCAAATCATCTGGAAACTTGAGGGCCAAGAAAAATTGGTCTGAGGGCCGCATTTGGCCCCAGGGCCACAGTTTGAGCACGTCTGACTTGGATCATTCAGGCAGTTTTAGCCCCTGAGCTAGAATATTGAGTCATTTGTGCTGTTCTACAGGTGTTTGCAAAGAGTGCACACAGCACACAACACACAACACACTGCATACAACACACTGCACACAACACACTGCACACAACACACTGCACACAACACACTGCACACTGGACACAACACACTGCACACTGGACACAACACACTGCACACTGGACACAACACACTGCACACTGGACACAGCACACAACACACAACACACTGCACACAACACACTGCATACAGCACACAACACACAACACACTGCACACAACACACTGCACACAACACACTGCACACAACACACAACACACTGCACACAACACACTGCACACAACACACAACACACTGCACACAACACACTGCACACTGGACACAACACACTGCACACTGGACACAACACACTGCACACTGGACACAACACACTGCACACTGGACACAACACACTGCACACAACACACTGCACACAACACACTGCACACTGGACACAACACACTGCACACAGCACACTGGACACAACACACTGCACACAACACACTGCACACAACACACTGCACACAACACACTGCACACAACACACTGCACACAACACACTGCACACAACACACAACACACAACACACAACACACTGCACACAACACACTGCACACAACACACTGCACACAACACACTGCACACAACACACTGCACACAACACACTGCACACAACACACAACACACAACACACTGCACACAACACTGCACACAACACACATGGGACCTGTGTTGTGTGAAGTTTACTCTGAGACTGGATTGTTTGGCTGTGGCTTAGCGCCTCATGACTATCTCTCCCTCCCTCTCACTCTGTCTCTCCCTCTCTCTTTCCCTCTCTCCCTCTCTCTCCCTCTCTTTCCCTCTCTTCCTCTTTCTCCCTCTCTTGTCTCAATATTGTGTAACATGTAACTTGTTGCAGGCTCAGATCCCGCTCCGTGTCCATGTATAATGTGTATTTATAATGTGTATTTATACTGTGTACTTGTACTGTGTACTTATACTGTGTACTTGTACTGTGTACTTATACTGTGTACTTATACTGTGTACTTGTCAGAGGCCTGTGGGGCTGGTGCTCCTTCAGACTCAGAGTGCTCACATTATTACTGTAGGAGTTGGTGTGAGTCGGCGCGAGCACAAAGCAGAGATGTAAACTCAGTGTTTGGACTCAGGCTCTGGTCGTATCAGCCGAGAGGATTTCACTCTCAAACACCCAGAGAGCAGAGAAATACGGCGGCAGCAACAACTGATGAGCAAATGAAGCAACCCGTGTGCGTATATGTGGAAATACAGCTACAAACGGCCGACAGAATTACTTAGAACTTCGTAAAAACACAGACCACACTGACAAAACAGAGACTGAGCCGTCCAGCCTGAGCACGTGCAGGTCTGAGTCACTCCTCACAGTAGAAGTCGAGGACGTTTGTGGAGTATGTGGTGGAGGTGATCACACAGTTCACTGCCTGAAGTTTTCTCCCAGCGTCTGTCACTGTTTGTGCCTCCGCTGCATCAGTGTCCAGCCCTCCCCGTGTCCCTCTGTCTAAACTGTCAGTCCAAACCCTCCTCGTGTCCCTCTGAGTGCCTGCACAGGCTTGGACATGCTGGTTGGGTTTAGATGGGACAGACTGGTTAAGATGGGACATGCTGGCTAGGATTGGAAAGGCTGGTTAAGGTGGGACGGAGATAGGGCAGTCCGGCTCGGACAGGACATGCTGGTTTAGATGGGACATGCTGGTTGTAATGGGACAGGCTGGTTTAGATGGGACATGCTGGTTTAGATGGGACATGCTGGTTTAGATGGGACAGGCTGGTTTAGATGGGACAGGCTGGTCGGGATGTTCGGTGGCGTCAGTTGTGGCTCTGCTCTTATTGGTAAAGTAACACTACGCAGCATTATATTGAACAGCGCGCAGAGGTCACCCGGGGATGACGCGCTCACGCGCAGCAGACGTGTCCAAATAAAGACAAATAAAGTACTCACCGATGTCGGAGCTGCAGTACGCGTCCTGCGGGTGCGTCAGCATGCACGAGCAGGCGTCCACGCGCTGTACGTGCAGACAGCTGAGGAAGAGGAGCAGGCTCACGAGGGGCAGGCTCACGAGGGGCTGGCACAGGCGCTGCATGGCTCCAAACTTTCCCGTGTTTAAATGTTATGTCCCGGATGGTTCGGCTCTGTCTCTGCGCTTCTGTCTCTGCGGCTGTGCGCTTCTGTCTCTGCGGCTGTGCGCTTCTGTCTCTGCGGCTGTGCGCTCTGTCTGCTCCCGCTCTGGCGCGCGCCGCTCATATACAGCCCCATGACGCGTCACGCCCCTCGCAGCGCGTGGAGCCGGAGCGGGCGCAGCCAATCAGCGCGCGCCCGTGCCGCGATGACATACTGGAACTTCAGCATTCCACGCGCCGCGCAGTGAGGTTGTCATGGATACGCGATGTTTACAGTGTGCGCGCGGTCATGAAGGCTTCTGTCTGTCATGTGACCCGCTGCTACTGCGCATGCGCCAATTCTACAGCACAAATGATTTAAAAACATGAGCCTGCCCTGATATCACACCAGAATGTTTGTATGTGACCCCGTGTGTGTGTGTGTGTGGCACGAGCTGGAGGAAGTGTCTGGGGTGAGGGAAGGCGGCCCCCGTGACCCAGCCCCTGGATAAGCTCAAAAAAACTCAAGGAAGGAGAGTCCACTTTTCTAAACAGCTCAGAGTTTATGGGAGTAACACATGACTCACTCAGATCATATAAAAGTCATGAAAGAGCCATAAATAGGACATAAATGTGCCGCACTGTGGCATTTGGATTTGTGGAGTGCAGAGAGGACTGTGGTGTCAAGGGCCAGCACTAATTACAGTTGCATAACAGGAGATTCAGGTTAAGAAGTGTGATCCTAATCTCGTACTATGGACCTGCTCTGGGCTAAAGGGACCTGCCCTGTGGGACTGTGCTGAGCCGGGACCTCAACACTTCTCACAATGTCATGATATTTTACATTTACACACGTTACACAAACCAAAATGAGTCCCACGCAGCTCTGATGAGGAGGTGCTGTCACGAGGAGGTTAAAAAGTAAGACCCAACATGCAGAACTGCGAAATAATAATCATTTAATCAACAAAATGACACACTGGAGGGACTGTATCTCTGGGTAGGCCTGGGAACGCCTTGGGGTCCCACCGGAGGAGCTGGAGGACGTGTCTGGGGTGAGGGAAGTCTGGGAGTCCCTGCTTAGACTGTGCTGCCCATGTGACCCGGCCCCGGATACGACCAAGAACATGGATGGATGGACAAAATAGCGCTGGGGAAGAAACACTGGATTTGGATTTTTTTGAACATTCCAAAATATTCCAAATGAACAGCAGGACCAGACAGTCGCTGACGGTCGCTGACTAATGAGCTAAACGTGTAAATGAACACTGAAATAATTGCAGTTTTCCTTTAAATTCTTTATTATTTCATAGAAGAAGAGTCAAGGTGTCGTCGTCGTCAAACTTTAGACTGAATGAAGCGAGGAATTAATCTTTCCCTTTGAATATCAACAGACAAATATAACAGTCGAGGTGATTTTCTTGCCAGTTGTAGCGAGTATTGCATAACTTTAAGAAAATACGGCTCGTTTCTGCTGTAGAAGAAGTCACACGCGGTGCATGATGGGATATAGCAGTGCGTGAAATCTGCTCGAATGCTTCGGAAACGCAGGGCACATTCGTCGGATGCGTGAAATGGGACAGGCCTCGTCGCGCCAGAAGTGACTTAAGAGTCCTTCAAATGCAGCCGACGAAGTGTGAAACCGTCGAATTGAGACACGGCAAACGATAATGGACCAACACGGGACAAACATGAGGCTAAAACACAACAGGAAACAAGGTGAAACACACGAGGGCGGAGCAATGAACAGACAGGAAGTAAAACTCACGTCAAATTAAAACACATGAACGACAGAAAAAAGACAAACTACAGCATGAAAAACCCCTCGTCCTGGAGCCAGCCTTTGCCGCTCCGGTGCGTTCTAACTTCAGTGTAATATTGTACAGTCGGACTATAGACTATACGAAGCTTAGCGTGTGGAGCCTCACATGAGTCTCACATGAGTCTCTATGGGCTTATCCCGTGCGCAGTGGAGCGTGTGGCTACTGGACGGCCGTGCGCTCTGACCCGTGTCCAGAGGATCAAACGCACCGACCCTGCACCTGCCGGAGCGCCCCATCCCTGTCACGCACCGCGATTCTGTGGTTTTTATCAATGTGGAAGCAACCGGAATTATCTAAAGACGCACTACGGAACCTTTCTGTCTCTTCTTTATTGTTTATTTGTCAGGGAGCGTCTACAAATTCATTAATTTTGCAAAAGAAAAGTTGATTTGTACCAGATTTAACTCGTGCTGCTGTCCCTCTGCAGGTGAACAGACATAAAAAATACACTTTTATTGCAATTACATTATAAAACTATCAGTGCGTCATTAAAATTGGCTGTAAAATATAATAAAATGTCCAGTGTAATGTGTTTTCTACAGGCCAAACCAACATAAAACATCATTATGTGCAGGTTTTTACAGTGAAAACAGAACAGAACAAATGAACCAGACTCATACAACACATTTGATGATCTAAAATGTACTTTTTCAAACTTATAGTCAAATTATTCAAATCTACAGACAGTTTGAGACAGTCTGAAGCTGATTCCACTGAAAAGGCCCAGGAGTCCACACTATGCAATTACACAATCAGGCGACGTTACAGGTCAGACCTGTGGAGGTAAGATTCTGTTTTTAGCAACTAAAAATACCCGTCTTTTAAAAGTATGTAGCCTGTAGCTCATTTACACCAGTGACACCACAACCTAAGAGCAGATTTAAACCACAAAAACGATCCTGAATCTACAATATTGTTAAAAATCGTGAGTTTTGCGTCTGTTATGAGACACAGTTGGTTTTGTGTTGGCTGAAGTTTTTTTAAACTCGCTTTATATCTGGTCCTGCCACAATAATCACTATATATCGATTATAAATGGAGCAATCATTTTTAAAGGTCAGTTTTTATGGCTAAGTTACAGGTCAGATCTGTCACGAAGCAAGGCAAGATTTTGTTTTAGCAAATAAAAATACTTGTATGTCGCTCTTAAAAAGTTGCTATAATCAGAACTGGACCCGTGTTGCCAGAGACTAAACTTGCCTATGGACGGCTGGACACGTAAATGTTTGTCTCTTTCTCAGATTATGGACAGGCCTCGTGTGAAAGAACCTCCAGAGTTCACTCACTCAGCTGCAGAGGTTGCACTAGCACTGGTTCATGTTTGGGTGGAGGTGCTGGGGTTTAGACAGTGAGGATCAGAGAGAGGCATCGTCACGCAGGTTAAACTGAACTCAGGAACAGGTCCAAAATTCAGACGTGCAAACAGATGAGTGTCCTTCAAAACAGGCAGAACTGTGACATTTAGGTTTAGTCCAGCTGGATTTCGCTGTTGAAACTGGCAACCCAAACGAGAGACTCACATGAGGCTCATTTTGCTTTCAGACCGGACAATCAAAACACCAAATTACAGTGGTCCGTCGTTATATCGCGGTTCACCTTTCGCTGCCTCGCTGTTTCGTGCATTATGTTCTGCGTCCTGATTGGCTGAGGGACTGTAGACCATTGTGTTCTGCGTCCTGATTGGCTGAGGGACTGTAGACCATTGTGTTCTGCGTCCTGATTGGCTGAGGGACTGTAGACCATTGTCCATCAGTCTCCTCCGTGTCTCCTGTACAGTTCAGAATGTGTCAGACAAATTTACATAAATGTTGGATCAGTGTGACTCTGAAGTGCTGTATGTTTGCAAGTTTTTCTCCCCGACAAAACCACAATGTCGATGAAACGTTCTGCACCGACAAAGGCACCGACGAAAGGTTTGAACTTTGTGTTTAAACAAGAGAGAAATGTGAGAAAATGTTAATGCCTGTGTGAGAAAAGTGTATAAAGTGTGTGGTGAGGGGTTTTACAGACAAGAAACATGGAGAATAACTGTAAAAAATAAAGCTGATACTTCGTGGATTTCGACTATTGCGGGTTATTTTTAGAACATAACCCCACACTTAACTCAAAGAAGCACTTATTGGAGTTTACCGTCACCACTTCACGACATCAGCGGGTGAAACGGCGTTTTTTTGAGAGTGATTGAAAACACAATCCGCATAACGAGGCATCACCTTTCAGCAGTGACCTTTCCCCCGTGTAAGACGTGACCCCCGGCGACCCCGCTCTGAGGACACCCAGGCGGGACATCTGGATGAACCACGCGCCGCCCGAGTGAGGATGTGAATCAGCAGCGTCGATGGAAACGAGCGAAAAAAGCAAATCAATGACTCGCTGTTGTAATATATGACCTCACTCGTACAGATCTACAGCAGGCTGCATTCCTCACATACTCCAACGGCAGGACGGGGAGGAAATGCCCAAATATGGACGCGCATACATAAATACCACAGTGACTTTTGAGTTACTGTTTCATTTTACGCCTGTCACGATCACACATTTTGAAGTTCGATATATTACTGTAAATATAAATGAGAATATTGAAACGAATTTACACCACTGACACAGCAACCAAGAACATGTAAACCACAAAAACGACTCTAAATGTACAATATTGTTAAAAATGAAACACTTAAGTCGTTAGTTTGCGTCTGTTCTGAGTCACAGTTGGATTTTGACTTTAATGTGAAGCTCTGTGGTCGATTATAATACAGTGGTCCCTCGTTTATCGCGGGGTTATGTTCTAAAAATAAACTACAGTGGGCGAAATCCGCAATTTATCCACTTTTCTCACACAGGCATTGACATTTTCTCACATTTCTCTCTTGTTTAACCTCTCTCAAAGTTCAAACCTTCATAGATTTTTAAAAATACATACAGTATTGTGGTTTAATTTGCATAGAGCAGCTCTCCTTTAGTAGAAGCCCGGTGGTCCGGAGTGGGATGTGTTCAGGAAATGACTCAAAAGACGAGCTCTGATAGTGTAAAAACAGCCAGTGTGAGAAAGACCATGAGCAAAGGGGAAGACCCGGGACACATCTGGCCTGGGAACGCTTTGGGGTCCCACTGGAGGAGCTGGAGGACGTGTCTGGGGTGAGGGAAGTCTGGGAGTCCCTGCTTCGACTGCTGCCCCCATGACCCGGCCCCGGATCAGACGAAACGGATGGAAGTTTTCAGGCCCAATAAATTAAAATATAAACATCTGTGGTCAAGACGATCGTGCAGACGGAGATGCACGAGATGGAAGGAATCGACGATATTTTATTTGATTTTAGTGAAACTTCTGATTGTCTCCTGTAAGTTTCAAATGGTCACACACACGTTTTTATACAGCGCTTTTCCATCGTCGAGTCACTAAAAGAGCTTTACATCAAGAAAACACTCACACATTTATACACCAGAGCACACAGACACTGGAGGAGAGGTGGGTTAAGTGTCTTGCTCAAGGACATGACAACAGGAAGGTTGGTATTGAACCACCAACCTGTAGATCCTGTAGAACCTGAAGAACCTGTAGAACCTGTAGAACCTGTAGAATCTGTAGAACCTGTAGAATCTGAAGCTCTACGACTGATGTTTATGCAGAGAGTGAGGCACAAACCACCAACCTTTTGGATCAGAGGATTAAAACCAACTGAGCTAATCGTATCTAAAATAAAAAACAAAAAAACCCCAAAAACATTGAGTTGCCGTGATGAGCAAAACATGATCTTTTGAACCGTGAAAAAGTCCTGAAGATGAAATCTACGAATACAGTGTTTTTTTGCAGTAAAACCCCTCACCACACACTTTATACACTTTTCTCACACAGGCATTAACATTTTCTCACATTTCTCTCTTGTTTAAACACAAAGTTCAAACCTTCGTCGGTGCCTTTGTCGGTGCAGAATGTTTCATCGACATTGTGGGTTTTGTCGGGGAGAAAACTTGCAAACATACAGCACTTCAGAGTCACACTGTGATCCAACATTTATGTAAATTTGTCTGACACATTCTGTACTGTACAGGAGACACGGAGGAGACTGATGGACAATGGTCTACAGTCCCTCAGCCAATCAGGACGCAGAACACAATGGTCTACAGTCCCTCAGCCAATCAGGACGCAGAACACAATGGTCTACAGTCCCTCAGCCAATCAGGACGCAGAACACAATGGTCTACAGTCCCTCAGCCAATCAGGACGCAGAACACAATGGTCTACAGTCCCTCAGCCAATCAGGAAGCAGAACACAATGGTCTATATCGTGCTTCAAGATGTTTTATCGTGACAGTCCTGGCTCTATAAATAAACTCTCTGCACACACTCCCTTGACGTTAAAATCCCTCACATCTGACGCCTTTTCTCACTGTGTAAAATGTCTTTTACTTGGTTTTAGTCCCGTTTATAACATGACTTCTGTTTCATAACGCGCTGATCTTACGCAGGAGCACGTTCACTTGTTGCCTTCAGCCCTGATTACAAAGACGGAGACCAGACCCGCTCCGAGAAAGCACTTGCTGTACTTTTGGGCGCTTTAAGTATCTGCTATAACTATGTAAACTTCCACTCGGTGTTTAATCTGCGTGCGATATATAGTCCAGCGGCTGCACTCGTTTGCACAGGGAGGCTGCCAGCGCTGATACTGCTCACAGGACTGTTGTCTGATTAATGGCGCTCCTTAAAAGTGCTTCCCATTGAGCGCAGGGGCGGAGCTGTGGAGCAGATCTGAGTCTTAAGCGTAGACTGTATGTACAAATGGACGTGGCTAACCTGCTAGCCGCCACGTTCCGAGTAGGAAGTGAACATGGGCCCTGCTCTCTCTGTAACTGCTGCTGTCAGACTCGTCGTTTTTTTTGTTAGTTTTTTTATTCGTTTGTATTTTTTTGTTTGTTTTTTTTCTTTAGTTATTTTGATGAATTAATTTTTACTTTTCTGTTATTTTGAGGGTTTTTCTTTTTTTTTTCTTTTTTGTTATTTTGAGGGGTTTTTTTCCATTTTGAGGGTTTATTGTTTTGTTTTTTTAGTTATTTTTTATTTTATTTTTATTTTTTACTTTTTTGTTATTTTTTAGTTTTTTTGTTATTTTGACTTCTTTTTTTTATTTATTATTATTTTTAATTTTGAGTTTATTTATTTATTTTTTTATTATTTTGAGTTTCCCCTCTCTCTGCAACTGCTACTGTCAGACTCGTCGTTTTGTTTTTTTTTTTGTATGTTTTTTTTGTTTGTTTGTTTTCTTTAGTTATTTTGATGAATTTTCAGGGTTGTTTTTTTTTTTTTTTTTGCCATTTTGAGTTTTTTTTTTGTTTTTTTTAGTTCTTTTTATTTTCTTTTTCTTTTTTACTTTTTTGTTATTTTTTAGTTTTTTGTTATTTTTTTGTTATTTTGACTTGTTTTTTTTATTTATTATTATTTTTAATTTTAGAGTTTATTAATTTTATTATTTTGAGTTTATTTTTTTTGTTTTTTGTGTCCTCTCTCTCTGCAACTGCTGCTGCCAGACTCGTCATTTTGTGTTCTTAAATGTTGGTTCTCTACATGATCCTGAGGTTTTTTATTTCACTTTTGTGTCTGTAACTCAAGACAAATTAGCTGCCGTCGTTCGCTAGCTGCTAGCGTCGATGAGCTTCATTTGACTGGAGCCGAACGCTGTGGGTGACGTCACACTCACTTAGTCCACGTCCCCTAAAAATGCGACTTATATTTTATACTTATGTTTTTTCTTCATTATTTTGCATTTTTCACTGGTGCGACTTATACTCCAGAGCGACATTTAGTCCAGAAAACACAGATCCCTTTGGACGGACAGGAGCGGCGCTTTGAGTGACTCGAAGGTGGAAAGGCGCTGTGTAAAAACGACTTCAGATGGAGGTGATTGACAGGTGGATCAGCCAATCAGGGACACACAAACAGGAAGTACTCCGTCACTCCATTGCGGGCTCTGTAGATTCTCTTTTAATACTCTCCAAAACAGAAAGTGAGCAGCTCTGACTCGCTTCCTTCCGTAAAAATCCAAAATGTTTTCCAGTCTGTGATATTTTTTCCTTTCCGCATAACCAGCCATATTTGTTTTGATACACATGGACCACGCCGGTTCCTGATTGGCTAATCCACCTGTCAATCACGGCCACCTGACCAGACTCACAGCTTTATAAGACGTGTGCTCAGGATCCAAGGCAAAGTTAAGTAAAAGTACAGATACCAAAGCAAAAAATACTCATGTAAAAGTAAAAGTATCACATTAAAAATCTGCTTAAGTAAAAGTATTAAAGTACCTGTTTAAAAATGGACTTTAAGAGTAAAAAGTAAAAGTATTTCACGCAGATTTTGAGTCTTAAAAAGCTTCAAAAGTTTGATTTTGATAAAGATTTGAGCTGAATTTTGTTCAACAGAAACAACTGAATCGATCTTTTTTTTTTTTTTAATGTTTTTCTTTTACTTTTCAGTCCAGTTCATAAATGTAGTGGAGTAAAAAGTACAGATACTCCTCTCAAATGTAGTGAAGTAAAAGTAAAAGCCAAAAGTATCCACTGTAAAATGTACTCAAGTAAAATACAGATACATAAGATTACTTTGACGGGGACTGAAGGCGCAGAGTGACAGTCGTGTTTAGTGCCGTCAGCCCCAGGGCAGCTGTGGCCGGGGCTGAAGTTTGAATCAGATATTTCAGGGCTGTAACTTAGATAACTGCAGTACTACGAGGGTTTTTCTGTCAAATACTGATATTTTTTTATACATTTTGAACCAAAGAAACCCTGAAATCTTGTGAAAATACAACTAAAGTACGAATTTTGTTCTTTTGTGACGTTTTGGTTTAATAATTCTACTGGTTTTGTCATAAAAGCTCTTGTGTTTCAGACGGTGGAGGAAGGTAACGCAGTACAAGTAGTAAAGTACTGTACTTAAACAACATCTTTAATTATCTGTACTTTAGTTGACTACATTTGAGAGCAGTATCTGTACTTTCTACTCCACTACATTTATGAACAGGACTGAAAAGTAAAAAGTACTTTCCATCTGATTTTAGGGGTTATTTTGAGAGTTTGAGCTTCGACTTTCAGCAAAACACAAAATTGATAAGAAAAAATAAGAAACTGATTCATATTTTTCCTGCTGAACAAAATATGTCGTGTTTAAATCAGTGTCTCTACATTTACACTTTAACAAATGAACAAAACTTGTGTGAAATACTTTAACTTTTTACTCTTTAAGTACATTTTTAAACACATATTAACTTTATGTAAGTCGATTTTTTGTGTGGTACTTTTATTCAACTTTTAGCTCTGTATCTGTACTTCTACTTAAGTAACAAAAGTGAGTACTTCTTCTACAGTCGACTAGTCACAGGACAAGTCGACTGTAGTAGAAGTACTCACTTTTGTTACTTATATTCTGCAAAATAGATGTTTCAGAGCCTTTATCCGTGTTCTAGTCGTTTCTTCTCTTTGACCCTGAAGTTGTTTTTGTTCATGTTTGAGTTTAATCTTTAATCGATTATTTTCAAGACGCCATTTTGTCGATCGACCCTCGTTTTCACCTCCACCTGTGACACGCCCACTGTGACCTACACCGTTCTTCCTTAATCGTTGATACGTTAATTTTCTAACGAGGAAGTCAGCGGATTTCTTTTATTAAGTCGTTTTAGATGAATATTGAGATTTAAAAAGTGTAAATTATAACAGAATGTGTCACAGATGAGAACCATAGAGACACAACGGGTCTGATTCGAGGTCACACGAGCGTTTCAGAGAATCGTGAGCGAAGCTGTGGACCTCCCTCAGTCCATGTCGTCCTCACTCTGCTCCATGTCTCCAAACTGTTCTGTGGTTTTACATTTTATTTCATTGAGCGTTTTCACAGACGCTCCTGACCACAGCCGCCGCCGCCGCCGCCGCCGCCACCGCCGTCTGCCCAGGAGACGTTACATTAGGCTAAACGTCGGACACAATGGGACTCCCCGGGCTATAAAAGGCAATAGAAGTGACGCTCTTCCTCCTCCCGGCCCCCCTCCTCTTCCTCCTCTTCCTCCTCTTCCTCCTCTTCCTCCTCTTCCTCCTCTTCCTCCTCTTCCTCCTCACGCCGGGGTCGACGGCGTGGAGGCCAGGAAACCCCACAAAATGACCACGTACGGTACAGCACGAGACAATGAGCCACCGGCCTGACCATGAACACAGAGAGAACGGAAAAAAGAAGAGAGGGATTACTGCAGGGACTGGGAACGCCGGGGAGAGAGGGAGAGAGAGAGGGAACACCGGGGAGAGAGGGAGAGAGGGAGAGGGAACGCCGGGGAGAGAGGGAGGGAACGCCGGGAAGAGAGGGAGAGGGGGAGGGAGAGGAGGGAGGGAGAGAAGGGAACGCCGGGAAGAGAGGGAGAGAGAGGAGGAAGGAGAGATAGGAAGAGGAGGAGGGAGGGAACGCCGAGAAGAGACAGAGGGAGAAAGGGAGAGGGAGAGGAGAGAGGGAACGCCGGGAAGAGAGGAGGAGGGAGAGAGAGAGGAGGAGGGAGGGAACGCCGGGAAGAGAGGGTAGAGAGGGAGCGAGGCAGGGAGGGAGGGAGAGGAGGGAGGGAACCCCGGGAAGAGGAGGAGGGAGGGAACGCCGAGAAGAGACAGAGGGAGAGAAAGGAGAGGGAGAGGAGGGAGGGAACGCCGGGGAGAGAGGGAGAGAGAGAGAGAGAGGGAACACCTGGAAGAGAGGGGAGAGGGGGAGGGAGAGGAGAGGAGGAGGGAGAGGGGAGAGGAGGGAACGCCGGGAAGAGAGGGAGAGAGAGGGAGGAGGGAGAGATAGGAAGAGGAGGAGGGAGGGAACGCCGAGAAGAGACAGAGGGAGAAAGGGAGAGGGAGAGGAGAGAGGGAACCCCGGGAAGAGGAGAAGGGAGAGAGAGGAGGAGGGAGGGAACGCCGGGAAGAGACAGAGGGAGAAAGGGAGAGGGGGGGAGGGAGGGAACACTGGGAAAAGAGGGAGAGACGGAGGGAGGGGAGAGGAGGGAGGGAACGCCGGAAGAGATGGAGAGAGGGGGAGAGACAGAAATAGAGGTAGGTAGGGAAGGGGGAGAGGGGGAGAGTGGGAGGAAGGGAGGGGGAGAGAGGATGAGATAGGGGGAGAGGAAGGGAGGAAGAGAGGGGGGAGGGAGAGAGATAAAGGAAGTGAGGGAGGGAGGATGAGATAGAGGAGGAGAGGAAGGGAGAAAGAGAAGGAGGAAGGGAGGGGGGGAGAGATAAAGGAAGTGAGGGGGAGGGAGGAAGAGAGACAGGAGGAGAGGAAGGGAGGAAGAGAAAGGAAGAGAGGGAGGACGAGATAGAGGAAGTGTGGGAGGGAGGGAGGAAGAGATAGAGAAAGAGAAGGGGAGAGATAAAGGAAGTGAAGGTGGAAGAGATAGATGAAGAAGAGATAAAGGAAGAGAGGGGAGGGAGAACTGGAGGGGGATGGAGGGAGGAAGACAGGAGGGGAGAGGAAAGAGGGACTAAGGGAGGAGGAGGGGAGGGAGGGTGAAGAGAGTAAAAGAGGGGTGGCGAGAGAGATGGAGAGAAAGCAGAGAGAGACAGAAGGAAAGAGGGAGAGAGGGGCAGGAGGGAGGTCACGGCTCATATTGTATTTCAGATAAAGACTTACATCACTTCAATCCCATGATTCTTAGCGGTTTGTCGTTTTAATCTTTTTTATAACTTGACAAACGAGGTTGAGATTTGCCTTGAATCTCACTTTGTCGTTTTCTTTTCATCATTCGTTCATTCATCACATCGCCACGGCAACAGGCAGATCCAAAAGTTACACAGTGCAACTTTAAGCTGCAGGACGACTTCAGTACTTCAGTATGTGACAGCAGCGTCTGTACTTTACTTCTGTTTGAAAGTAAAAAGTACTTTTCATTTGAGGCACATGTATCATTTAAAACACACGTCACAGATTTGTTCGTATTTAAGCTCGAAAAGGAGGAAGAAGAAAACTTAACCCTCTATATTTCATTACAACTTAAATTAAATGCTTTGTTTAAGTTACCTAGTTGAAGTTGAAAAAAAGAAAAAAAAATCAGCCTTTAGAACACGTGTGTCAAACCCAAGGCCCGGGGGCCAAATGTGGTCCGCCCCGTCACTTTATGTGGCCGCGAGAAGGAAAATTAAAAGGCATGACTGTCATTAAAATAAACTAATAACACTAAATTAACTAATAATAAGTGGAATTTAGAAATATTTGCAAATAATGATCCCAAAATGTTCAGGAAGAGGAAAATTTTAGGCCTGGAAGGCAGTTTCAAGAAAGGCAAAGAAGAAGGAGAAAAACCTGTATGTTACGAGGCGGGGTCGGTTGTGAAATAGTACAATCTACATTAGCATTTTGACTCCAAACACGGAGCTAAGAATGCAGAAGTTAACTTTCAAGAAAAACGACAAATTGCTCAATAATTAAAAGTCTGTAAAAGTCTGTTTTGTGAGCCCCGACCAGATACACTTTTAAAAATGTCAGTTTATCAGAGGATTCGCAGTTACACAGACAGGCTAAAGAGCTGTTTCTGTATTTATTACTTATTCAAGTTGCAGATATTACAAGTTACATTAATTTTACATGATATTTGGTACATTTAGTGACATTTATACCGTCTTACAGCTACATCTGACCCTTGACACCGCTGCTTTAGCTTGTTAGCTTGTTAGCTTGTGTTAGCGCTCACACTCATCTCTCTCCCTAAAACACTCCGTAAGCCGATCTCTCCTTCACTTTATCTAAAACAAGAAGAGTCTCCCCTTCATTTCATTACCGCGGTGTTCCCAGAAACTCGAGCCCCCGGGGAAACGAGGCCGTGTGGGAGGAGAGTTCCACTTTAGCGGTGCCCCGATGAGTCAAGGAGCCGCGGGTCAAGACTCACTTTAACAGGGCTTAAATTTAGACAAGGAGGGAAAAAAAAAAACACGGCTGTCAGGTTTAGTTGTTAAGCTTTATGACAAATCCCCTAAAACGCTCGATCTATTTTCACAGGATGGAGGATGAACTGTTTTTGTGGTGACTCAAAGATGAGATAATGTGACACTTAAAGGTCCAAAAAAATCACACAAAACTGACTCTCGTGAGGTTTAAGTCATGTTCTAACACTGTTACCTCCTCAAAATCAGACCTGGAGTTGTGTTTTGTTTCATTTACACATGTTTATTATTAGTTTGTAACATTTCCAAAGCTCAAAACGCTCTGTTCCACCTTGTGATGTCATCAAGTGGTATTTTTACAAAGTTAACAGCTACGTTTTACCTTTAGTTCAGTCGAGATTGGCAGCTCCAGGATTGAAATGATCCAAATGATTCTAGAAATGAAGCTGTGTGGAGTTTAAAAACACAGCGGAGCACTTCCTGTATCACCACATGATGACGTCACAAGGTGGAACAGAGTGTTTTCTGTTTGAGAGAAGAACTCAGCCTAAATATGCAAGTTTTTGTTTTTTTTTGTTGGGTTTTTCTTTTGTGTTAAACTTACTGAACAAGATTTTGATGAAATGTACAGAAGGATTTTGTAATATCTAATTCCAAGTCTGATTTATTCAAGTTTTCAGTCCAAAAAATTAGGCAAAATTTGAATTTTTAGGCAAATTTTCAATCAGATATAGTTCTACTCAAATACTAAATAACAAATAAAAAATCCCCTCTTTGTTTTTAATATCTAATACAAAAACAAGCAAGCTTTTTTAAAAATTAATTTATTATTATTATTATTTTTATTATTATTATTTATTATTATTATTATTATTATTATTAATTTTATTTTTTCTTTTGTCTTTTCTCTTTTGTTTCTATATTTTTTAAATTATTATTATTAACATATGTATGCATGTATTCTTTATTGTAAAAACTATGAAAATAAAAAGTAACAAAAATAAAAATAAAAAAAAATACCAAAAACAAGCAAGAAATTTAAACCAGGTTCTTTTTTTATTATAATTTTTGTGATGTCATGAAGTGGTAGTTTTACAAGTTCACAGCTACATTTCACCTTTTGTTCAGTAGAAATCGGCAATTTCAGAGCTGGAAATTGATCCAAATGATTCTAGTGAAGGTGTGTGGAGTTTAAAAACACAGTGGAGCACTTCCTGTATTGCCACACGATGACATCACAAGGTGGAACAGTGTTTTCAGTCTGAGAGAAGAACTCAGTCTAAATATGGAACAGAAAACGGTGTAATATGAGGACTTTAATAGCAGGGCGTGGCTTAAAGGTGCACTATAACCTTTCTGATGGTGGTCTTGTTCGTCTCCATGGAGATCTGTGCCTGTAATGTCCCACAGTATGGCATTAAACATACTGTATCTATAGCATTTATTAAACTATGCCTGTTTTTATTGCTCAGAATCACTTTAAAAATCATTCTTGAGCGCTGGTCAACTGATCCAAAGGTTGCCGGTTCGAATCCCGCTCTCGAGTAGTGAGAATGTGTAAAAATGGTGTTTCCATGGAGACGATGTTACACAGTGCCACTTTAAAGGACGACACATTACACATCCATGAGTTGTGACATTTAATGACATTAGACCAGCGATCTCTCATAGCACACGACAAAACAAACAACACAACAACACACAACACAACACACAACGCTGCTTATGGCTCATCTTCGTCTCCATGGAAACCGTATCAGTTTGGTTATTCAGGGATCTGGAGTCTGAATCACTGGAAAAAGTTACTTGGCGTGACAGTCACTGCGTTCAGCTCATCCATCCTGTATTCTGCAACTGTCTGACACAATTTCCAGCCTGTATTAGCATCCACTGTGTCCTGGTTGTCTCCATGGAGATCTGTGCCTGTAATGTCTCACAATATGGCATTAAACCTACTGTATCTATAGCATTCATTAAACTATGCCTG
This sequence comes from Periophthalmus modestus, assembly GCA_019594935.1. NCBI lineage: Eukaryota > Metazoa > Chordata > Actinopteri > Gobiiformes > Gobiidae > Periophthalmus > Periophthalmus modestus. The sequence goes on from JAIEZT010000054.1 coordinate 2,159,247, forward strand.
TTTTTATTGCTCAGAATTACCTTAAAAACATGCGTACATCCTCTAATCTACAATTGGATGACACAATTTCCAGCCTATATTAGCATCCACTGCGTTCTGTTTGTCTCCATGGAGATCTGTGGCCGTAATGTTACACAGTATGGCATTAAACATGTCTATACCATTCATTAAACTATGCTTTCTGAGTTTTTATCGCTGAGAATGTCCTTAAAAACAAGCGTAAAGCCTGTATTCTACAATTGGATGACACAATTTCCAGCTTATATTAGCATCCACTGCATCCTGGTTGTCTCCATGGAGATCTGTGCCTGTAATGTCTCACAGTAGGGCATTAAACCTACTGTATCTATAGCATTCATTAAACTATGCCTGTTTTTATTGCTCAGAATTCCCTTAAAAACATGCGCACATCCTGTATTCTCCAACTGTCTGACACATTTTCCAGCCTATATTAGACCCCAGTTTCAGGTGGAGTTTCTGTGCAATGCAACCCACCTGATTTGTGAAGTCATATGCAAAAAAATACATAAAGCAACATGCAACAGTTTCATTATTAAGCTCTTGCAAACCTTTATTTTTTAACCATTATTAAACCACAGAATGTAACTTTTGAGCTACAGAATAACCAAAAAATAAAAGTTGTTTTTCAGTTTTTTCATGTTCATCTCCACAAACTCTATTTTGTCCAGGAGTTTGGCCTCATTTTGCTTGTTTCCATGGTAATGTTGTTCCTTAAACTACAATATTCCACTGTATGGCATAAACTCTCCATGGTCATAATATTATATAACAGGTTTTATTTCACAAGAAAACACTTTACCACCTTAATAACGGCACAATGAACGGACTGAGTTCTTCTCTCAAACTCAAAACACTCTGTTCCACCTTGTGATGTCATCATGTGGTGATACAGGAAGTGCTCCACTGTGTTTTTAAACTCCACAAACCTTCACTAGAATCTTCTGGATCATTTCAAACCCGGAATTGCCAAACTTCACTGAACAAAAGCTAAAAATGTACGACTAAAAACGACGACTACTGCTACTACTACTACTATTACTACTACTACACTTCCACTACTACTGCTGCAACTGCTGCGACTACTACTACTACTACTACTACTACTACACTACCGCTACTACTACTACTACTTCTATTACTACTACTGCTGCTACTATTATTACTACTACAACAACAACACTACCGCTACTACTGCTACTACTACTACTACTGCCACTACTACTACTAGTTTTACTGCTACTACTACTACTATACTACCACCACTTCTACTACTACTACACTTTCACTACTACTGCTACTACTACTACTATTACTACTACTACAACACTACCTCTACTACTGCTAATACTACTACTACTTCTACTACTACTACTACTACTACTACTACTACTACTACTACTACTAGTGCTATTATTACTACTACTACTACTACTACTACTACTAGTGCTATTATTACTACTACTACTACTACTACTCTACTACTACTACTACTACTAGTGCTATTACTACTACTACTACTACTACTACTACAACAACACTACCGCTACTACTGCTGCTACTACTTCTGCTACTACTACTACTACTACTACTACTACTACTACTACTACTACTCTACTACTACTACTACCAATACTACCACTGCTCCTCCTTCAAACCTCTGTCCTCACTTTCCTTCTTCTTCTTCTTCTTCTTCTTTTAAAAACGTAGCTGTCAACTTGAAAACCACCACTTCATGACATCACAAGGTGGAACAGAGCATTTTGATCTGTGTGAATGAAACAAAACACAACTTCAGGTCTATTTTAGAGGAGGTAACAATATTATAACATGACTTAAACCTCACAAGGGTCAATTTTGCACCTTTGGCCAAACTATGAAAAAACTGCGAGTTATAGTCCGGAAAATACGGTAATACATGTCGGACCTTTAAGAAAACCGTGAGTACAGTCCTGAAACTCTGATCGTGGCTGGTTTAAACTGTGTCGCCCTGTACGATGGGTGTGGGTCTCTGTGGACTTAAGCTAACGATGACTTATACAAACCACAGCTGGAGACATGGACCTTTACTGCAGGAATCCCCCCAAAGAAGAAGAAGAAGAAGAGGATGAGAGACAAATACCGCAGCGCAGCGTGGGTACACAGTTGTATTACAAAAGTATTTATCCAAGCTGTAGGGAGCCCGTAAATGTATTTGTGTATCGTCTGCCATAACAAAGACAGGCCTATCTCTGCTTTTATCTGACGTAACACACAGGGCTGGACTGAAACACACAGACTTAAGGATAAATACGAAGGAGAGGGATGGGAACCGAAGAGTTTGGCCTGATTTTGTCGGTTAGTTTTATTTTTTGACTTAACCTGTGAGAATAAAGTGTTTAAAGAAGAGCGCTTAGTGTTCGGCTAAGGGACTTGTGACTGCGAGTATCGTAGCAACCAGAGAGCCAATCAGGAGTGAGGCTGCGCTTAGCAACGGTGTCAATCAAACCTGTTGCTAATGCTAGCGGGAGCGCCTGATTTGTCTGTTATTAATGCTCTTACCTTGATTTTTGAACAAAACAGCGAAATAAAAACATTCAGATCATGTAGAGGGTTAATACGAACATTTTAAGACCAAAATGACGAGTTACAGAGAGAGGGCTTAGCAACGGTGTCAATCAAACCTGTTGCTAACGCTAGCGGGAGTGACCTCACGGAAAGAAGGCGTCTGATTTGGCTGTTTTTGTCGTAACGTCTGCGGGATCAAAGATACAGACTCGGAGTAAGATTTAACAGAGTTTATTACAAGCAAGAGGATGTGCGGAGGAGCTACTGGTCGCTGATCTCGCGGCGGCTCCGGGCTTTTTTTTTATCCCCCTGGTGGGTGGATTTGGGCGGGTGGAGGTAAGGCCAGAAACAGAAATAAGACGAGTCCGTAACAATCATGTAGATCGGATTAATACAAATATTTTAAGACCAAAATGACGAGTCTGACAGCAGCAGTTACAGAGAGACGGGACACAGTTTTTCAATAGAAAGTGAATTGGAGCCAGAGTTGATGGAACCAGAAGTGCAACCATGATCACTTCCTGTTTGGAATGCGGCGCTAGCAGGTTAGCTATGTCCATTTATATATACAGTCTATGCTTGTTGAGTAGGTTAAGATATACTTGAAGGTGCATTGTGGAATTTGAGGGTCTGTCGTCTGCTTGTTGCCATGGAGATGTAATTGTTTTTGGCTGGAATGTTCCATAGTGTGGGACTACTACCGTTACTACTACTGTTACTACAACTGCTACTTATGATGCTACTGCTACTACTACTGTTACTACTACTGCTACTTATGATGCTACTGTTACTACTACTGTTACTACTACTGCTGCTACTGTTACTGCTACACTACCACTATCGCTACTACTATTACTTCTTCTGCTACTACTGCTATTGCTTTTACTACTACTACTACTGCTACTACTACTACAACTACTCTACCTGTACCATTGCTACTACTGCTGCTGCTGCTGCTACAACTGCTACTACTTCTATTACTACTACTACTACTACTACACTACTACTACTTCTTCTACTACTACTACTACACTACTACTACTTCTACTACTACTACTACACTACCACTACTACTACTAAACTACCACTGCTACTACTTCTACTTCTACTACTGCTACTACTACTACTACTACTCCTTCAAACCTCTGTCCTCACTTTCCCTTCTTCTTCTTCTTCTTCTACTTCTTCTACTTCTACTTCTTCTACTACTTCTACTACTACTTCTACTACTTCTACTACTTCTACTACTTCTACTACTTCTACTTCTACTTCTTCTCATGTTTCTGGAAACCGCAGATTTGCTCCACATGTTTGATCCACATGTTTGATCCTGATGCATCACAGACACCACCTGTTACTGCACCGGGCTGAAGTAAAAGTATTTGTACATGTACTACCCCCCCGCCCCTGTGTGGTAATTGGAAGCAGAGGAGGACAGCGGTGTTGACATTTGGTGCTGATTCACCGTGGTACATTCTGTCACAGAGACGTCACATGACTCATCCATTATCACCGAGCACAGAGCAGGAAGCCGGGGTCAAAGGTCACGCTCTATTTTAGGATTAAGCCGTCACTTTCATTTTGAGTGTGTGGAGGTTTTGGTTTATGCACAGCTCAGGTTGAAGGTACAATTCCCAAACTCAATTTTAGGCAAACTGTGAATTAAAATGACTCTAAATCCAGCAAATATTTGAATTGAATAAACTTTAGAGAAAGATTCATAGTTTAAACCTGTTATTTAATCTTATCATTGCAACATATGAAGAACGCCTTTGAGGAGGTCGGGTTTTACTTCTGCTTTTACTACTAATATTACTACTGCTACTTCAACTTTAACTTCAACTTCACCTACTTCAACTTTTACTACTACTTCATGTTCAACTTGTACTACTACTTCAACTACTTCAACTTCAACTACTATTACTTCAGCTTCAACTACTACTTCAACTTCAGTTACTTCAACTTCTACGACTACTTCATGTTCAACTTGTACTACTACTTCAACTACTTCAACTTCAACTACTTAAATGTCTACTACTACTTCAACTTCAGCTACTACTACTTCAGCTTCAACTACTACTTCAACTTCAGTTACTTCAACTTTTACTACTACTTCAACTTCTACTACTACTTCAACTACTACTACTTCAACTTCTACTACTACTTCAACTTCTACTACTACTTGAACTACTCCTACTACTTCAACTTCTACTATTACTTCAACTTCTACTATTACTTCGGCTTCTACTACTACTTCAACTTCAACTACTACTTCAATGTCAACCACTACTACTACTTCAACTTCTACTTCAACTTCTACTACTACTTTAACTTCAATTACTTCAACTACTACTTCAAATTCACACATTCCCAGTTTAAACCTGTCACTTCTTATCTTCTGTTTCTCTTCATATTCATTTATATTACCGGGGGGCCCCATGTGACACTTTTTGCCCATGGGCCCCCAAATTTCTGTCAACGGCCCTGCTTTTATGGTAAATACTCACTTTTTAAAAATACTTTTCCACCTTTAAGTGACTCAAAGCTCACAAAGACCCTCTTCATATTCATTTATATTACGGGAGGGGGCCCATGTGACACTTTTTGCCCACGGGCCCCCAAATTTATGTCAACGGCCCTGCTTCTATATTAAATACTCACTTTTTAAAATACTTTTCCATCTTTAAGTCACTCAAATCTCACAAAGACCCCCTCTTCATATTCATTTATATTACCGGGGGGGCCCATGTGACACTTTTTACCCATGGGCCCCCAAATTCCTGTCAACGGCCCTGCTTCCATCCACTCCTTCCCACCTGTTCACAGTTTTCAACTTGCTTTTTAGGCGACATTTTGAGGACTTTATTATTATTTACTTCATATTTTGTTCTGAATTTTGAATCGCTATGGCAAAACAGGGCGACAGGCTTTCATCGCCGCGTCTGATCTCGGACTCCCGCCCTCGTCTGCGCTCACCTCTGTCCAGACGCCGTGACGTGGGCTCGTACAAAGATGGTCTGTGGCTGCAGCATCCTCCTGTTTTTGGTTGAGTCACTGCTGAATCAGGCGGATGTTTTACACTTAATGGAAAATAAAAGAGAAACACAGAACAGCCCTTTGTGCGAGAGGCCGCGGTTCGTTTGTTTGTGTCGTGCTTTTTCCCGTCGGGGCTCAGAAAACTCGCTCTGACTTCTGTATTTTTGTAGAACTGTAGTGGAGTACTGTAGAACTGTAGTGGAGTACTTTTCCACATACTCGAGGTGTGTGTAACTGTTATGAAATGGCCGACTGTCGGGTCATTGATTTGTGTTAAAGTGAAAGTGAAAATGTCGTCTTTGGTTTTTTGTCCTTCTTGGCTCACCGTACGGACGTGAGGACGACAGTGGCTCAGCTGGTAGAGTGTCTACTACTACTGCTACTACTACCACTACTACTGCTACTACTACCACTACCACTACTACTGCTACTACTACCACTACCACTACTACTGCTACTACTACTACTGCTACTACCACTACTACTACCACTACTACTACTACCACTACTACTACTATCACTACCACTACTACTACTACTACTACTATTACCACTACTACTACTACTACTATCACTACTAGTACTACTACTACTACTGCTACTACTATCACTACCACTACTACTACTACTACTACTATCACTACCACTACCACTACTACTAGCACTACCACTACTACTACTTCTACAACTAGCACTACTACTACTAGAACTACTACTACTACCACTACCGCCACTACTACTACTACTATTACTACTACTCCTACTACTACCACCACTACTACTCCTAATGACACTACTACTACTACTGCTACTACTACTACTTCTACTACTACTACTAACACTACTCCACTACTACTACTACCACTACCACTACCACTATTACTACTATTACTACTACTACTTCCTCATTCTAATGTCCTAGTTCACATTTTTCTAATCTCTTTTCATAACTTTCAGAGACGACAGTGGAGTTTCCCCCATCAACAACTAGCATGATAACAGCGCACTAATATTACTTCCTGGTTTGCTATCGATATAAAAATGCTTTATAATTAGATGCAGACAGTACATAGCTACACATTTTAAATCTAAAACGAGTTAATAAAATAAACACTGACTTCTGTGTTAGAAAACTGCGATGTCCAGTGGGATCTGACGTCGCCGTCGAGCTGTGGCGCCCCCTATGGACAGATGCACATCACACCAGCGAGTAGCGGATTTTTTCATTTGTACAAAAATGGCTACTTGACGCTGCCAAATCCTACAGGTAGCACCGATTAAGAAAATAAAACTGGAGCAGGAAGCGCGAACGTCACAGTGGAGGTGAAAACGAGGATCGATCGACAAAATGGCGTCTTGAAAATAGTCGATTAAAGATGAAACTCAAACATGAATCGCTCCAAAAACTATAACATGTTTAAAAAGTCTGAAAAGTCCATTGGTCTGACTTAAAGTAAATGACCAAAGGCTGAGGAAATGTCCCTACACCTTTGTGCCATACAGATGTCCAAGGAATGTAACTAAAGTGAATCCAAAAGTTTAGTCACGTATTTGTCCGACTTTTCCGAGATGTAATCCGTGTGGAGCGTCTGGAAAACGGGCTCGGCGTTCCCTTTCCTTCGGTCACGAGGAATGTGGCACTGTGCTGATTGTTTCTGCAGAAGTGGTTTTACCCACGAGCCGTCTGCCCCTCGCCGAAGAACCGGAGACGACGCAGGACGACGCGGGGCCAGGGGGGGAACCAGCGCTCACAGAAAGGACCGTCGCCATAGCAACTAATCATTTAAGGCCAAAATATTGTATCTGCTGAGTGGGAAAATGGGATTTGATTGTCCACTTTTTGTCAGTACTTCTTAATCTACTACTACTACTACTACTACTGCTACAACAACTATTACAACTGCTACTTGTTATCAGTACTACTACTACAGCTTTTACTACTAATGTCCACAACCTTTACTGCTACTACTTCTGATACTACTACTACTACTATTGTCTACTACTACTACTACTACTTCAACTGTTTACTTTTTACTGATACTACTGCTACCACTACTACAACAGCTACTACTACTACTACTACTACTACTGCTACTACTACTACAACTATTACAACTACTACTTCTTATCAGTACTACTACTACTTCTACTACTACTATCAGTTACTACAACTGTCCACAACTATTACTACTGCTACTGCTACTACTTCTACTATTGTCCACGTTTTACTACTACTTCAACTGTTTACTTTTTACTGATACTACTGCTACCACTACTACAACAACAGCTACTACTACTACTACTACTACTACTACTACTACTACTGCTACTACTACTACAACTATTACAACTACTACTTCTTATCAGTACTACTACTACTGCTGTTACTACAACTGTCCACAACTATTACTACTGTTACTGCTACTACTTCTACTATTGTCCATGTTTTACTACTACTTCAACTGTTTACTTTTTACTGATACTACTGCTACCACTACTACAACAACAACTACTACTACTACTACTTGTTATCAGTACTACTACTCCTATTGTCCCCTTTTTGCTACTCCTTCTATTGTTCACTTTTTCCTGCTACTACTACTACTGTTACTACTACTGTCAACTTTTTATCATTACTTCTTTATCTGCTACTGCTACTACAACTATTACTACTACTACAACTATTACTACTGCTACTACTTGTTATCAGTACTATTACTACTGCTATTGTCCATGTTTTATTACTACTTCAACTACTTTTTACTGATACTACTACCACTACTACAACAACTACTATTACTCATACCACCACTACTACTACTGTCCACTTTTTACAACTACTTCAATTGTTCACTTTTTACTGCTACTTCTACTACAAGTTTTATCCAATTTTTTTTATGAGTACTTCTCTTTATCTACTACCAGTACTACTAAATCTACTACCACTATTTTATTACTACAACTACTGCTTATTATCAGTACTACTACTCCTATTGTCCCCCTTTTGCTACTACTTCTATTGTTCACATTTTACTACTACACCTACTGTTACTACTACTGTCAACTTTTGCTCAGTACTTCTTTATCTACTGCTACTACCACTACTACTACTACTATTTTGTCATCAGTACTAATACGAATACTATCATCCACTTTCACGACTACGACTACTAGCATTCAGTTTTTACTACTTTTACTGCTACTGCTACCTCTACCCCTACTTTTAATAACTACTACCTTTACCAAAACCACTACTACCTACTACTACTACTACTACTACTACTACTGCTCCTGCGTACTTAAGTATCCAGGTGTTAGAACATACTCTGCCCATGTGCTGCTCTGTTTATTTAAGTAGGACACAGTGGGACGAGGCCGTGGTGCGTTCAGTGTCCTTTAGCGCTGTCGGTGAAACATCTGTGATAATAAACACACTGTGAGATGGTCCAGGAAAGTGCACAGACTGTCCCTGAATGCACCACCAGGACAGAAAACACAGGTCAAAGTTCACGCAGCCGCTAGTAAATCTGTGAAGACGACGGCTAATCTGACCCATAGGCTGTATGTATGAATGGACATCGCTAACCTGCTAGCTAGCGACGAAAAACAGCAATAATCTCGTTTATCGGGAGTCGAGAATCATCGTTCATGGGACATTTTATACAATCGTCATTATCGCCAACACAGATAATCGCCTGAATGTGCAAAAAAAAAAAAAAAAAAAAAAAAAAAAAAAAGACTTATCCACAGGGGAGTCAACAGGGGGGGACAAAAAGGTCAGTTGTCCTGGGGTTTAGGGGGCCCACAATTGGACTGTCTTCCTATTAATTTGTATCAGAGGGGGGCCCATGTGAGACTTCTTTCCCCAGGCCCCCGAATTTCAGTTTACATCCAGAATATTCTCGTAGTTGTCTATTACAATACTACAGCAGCTCTTTAAACATGGAACTTATAAGATTAAAGTTATAATTATTCATTTTCTGTAACGTTTTAAACTGTCAGCAACTTTTAACTAATAACTATCGTGATATAATCGTTAATTGCAATTATTTTCGCCATCATAATCGTGAAACTAAATTTTGATATCATCCCATGTTTACTGCTAGCCGAAGTGAGCATGCGCTGCGCTTCTAGCTCCATCGACTCTGGCTCCAGTTGACTTTCTATTGAAAAACTATGTCGCCTCCCTCTGTAACTGCTGCTGTCAGACTCGTCATTTTAGTCTTAAAATGTTCGTATTAACCCTCTACAAAAATCAAGATATGAACATTAATAACAGACAAATCAGGCGCTTTCTTTCCGTGAGGTCGCTCCCGCTAGCGTTAGCAACAGGTTTGATTGACAGCGTTGCTAAGCGCTCGCTCTGTGCTAAACCAGCGACGCAGGCATTAAAAAGCATTACCGTCAACAGCCTCGCTCTGGATTGGCTCTTTGGTTGCTATGATACTCAAGGTCGGAATTCCAAGCTCCAAATTAGCCGCTGTAACTGCTAGCGTCGATTAGCTTCATTTGACTGACAGGTGCCATCACTCATTTAGTCCACTTCTTTACACGGTCTATGGTTCGATGATGTTGAGTCACTTTCGCCCAAAATTTCTACTATAAAAAAATAAAAATGGCTAAAAACTTGTCACAAAACTCACACATTTCTGTTCGCCAAACACATTTTAAGTTTCGTTTTTAGCAAACACCTCACACATCTGTTACATAATTCACTATCGCCGGCGACTTCCTCGTTTCCTCCACCTACTACCAAAACCATTCCTTTGAACTTAGTCATGAAGAGAAGCGCCGCAGACTTCCACCTCCACCGCCTCTTATTCACCGTCCACTTTTCCGAGGAAGACCTGAACTTCCAGAATCAGGAATCCACTTTGTTTTCCAGACACTCATGGAAATGGAAGTTCAGCCGGATAAGAGGTAATAGGAGCCAGATGAGCCCGAACGCCACAACGATAATTAGGTCTGGCTCATTAGACGAGACTCGGCGTACTGCAGGGCATCTGATGTATCTGTCAGACCTGTGTCACTCAGATTAAAGAGATATCGTCCCGTCTCACGTCGTTTTTGGGTCAAAATTACGATTTAAAATGTACAAAATATCGCAAAATGATCCACGAAAGTCAGATTTTAAAGGGTCCGTATTACGATGTTCTCTGATCTAATGTTTCCTCGTCACAAACAGACCTGCAGTTGTGTTTTGTTTCATTCGCACATGTTTAACACACAGTTCTGCTCTCAAACTCAGACTGAAAACGCTCTGTTCCACCTCGTGATGTCATCAAGTGGTGATACAGGAAGTGCGCCACTGTGTTTTTAAACTCCACACACCTTTATTTCTTGAATCATTTGGATGATTTCAGCTCTGGAATTGCTGAGGTCTATTGAACTAAAGGTAAAATGTCGCTGTTAACTTGTAAAACTACCACTTGATGACATCACAAGGTGGAACAGAGCGTTTTGAGCTTTGGAGATGTTACGGACTAATAATAAAGTGTGACTCAAACATGTGAATGAAACAAAACTCAACTCCAGACATGTTTTTGATGACATAAGAACATTTTGACATGGTTTAAACCTCACAAGAGTTAGTTTTTAATTCACGACCTTTAACCTCTTTAAAAGCGCTCTGTGACTGTTCTGTTTTACTCATTTAATCATGTCAATCAAATCTAGTGCATTATTATTAAATAGAGTTAGACATTATAAGTCATTTTTACTTCAGGCTGAACCCTTTCGGTCGTGATAGAAATGTTATGCACCTTATACAAGTTGAAAAATAATAAATAAACCGAATAAAATTAACAAATAAAAAATAAAAATGTGTTATAAGAGTTACGGCAGCTCGGTCTGGCAGCATCACCGACTTGTCTGTGGTTAAAGATACAGTACAAGTAATGCCATAATGAGGAATATTCCAGGCAGAGCAATAACCTCTGCACTGAGACGAGCAGGTGGTGTAACCCCCACCAGAAAAGTTACACACGAACCACACGAAGACCAAGAAAACTCTCGTTACATTCATTATATTTTTAAGAATAACTACGTCTTAGTCCTGGTTTAGGACTAAACCAGGACTGAACCAGGATTAAACCAGTACTAAACCAGAACTAAACCAGGACTGAACCAGGACTAAACCAGAACTAAACCAGGACTAAACCGGGACTAAACCGGGACTAAACCAGAACTAAACCAGGACTAAACCAGGACTAAACCAGGACCAAACCAGTGCTAAACCAAAGCTAAACCAGGACTAAACCAGAGCTAATCCAGGACCAAACCAGGACTAAACCAGGATTAAACCAGGACTAAACCAGGACTAAACCAGGACCAAACCAGGACTAAACCAGAGCTAAACCAGGACTAAACCAGGACTAAACCAGAGCTAAACCAGAGCTAAACCAGGACTAAACCAGGACTAAACCAGAGCTAAACCAGGACTAAACCAGAGCTAAACCAGAGCTAAACCAGGACTAAACCAGGACTAAACCAGAGCTAAACCAGGACTAAACCAGAGCTAAACCAGAGCTAAACCAGGACTAAACCAGGACTAAACCTGTGGGTCAATGGGTCTGACCACCAGCCTGTGATACTTATGTCAAGAGCGGGATTCAAACCGCCGAACTTCCGATCAATCGACAAACGCTCCACCAACTGAGCCATTGTCGCCCATGTAAAAGTAAACCGATAAAATTTCCATGGAAACCAGCAGGGGGCGGGCCTTCCTTCCCCTGTAGAAAAGTTACACAATATACTAAACTCAAACATAAATATTCCTTAACAGCTCTTGACGTGTTGCTCAGATTCGCCTGGAAACCATCAGATAATATCCAACTGTCCCACATTATCTGAACGCCAAAAACAATATCTAGAAAGTGAAGACGGCCCATTTTCAAACACCTGCCCACAGTTTCACTCCCGTAACCTCCATCTCCCGCCCATAATTTGGGTCCCGGGTGGGAGAAAAAGAGTTGTATGTTTGTTGCCAGATAAAATATAAATGTATTACTTAACCGACTCCATCATGGGTCAGACGTGGTGCAGTGTAAACAGGGCCGGCCCGTCCGTCTGGCCCGTTCTGACAGAGAGCTGCTAATTAGAGTGATGGGAGAGATAGGGACGTTTTATCAAAGCATTCGTCATTTTTCTAGGAAGATTTTCAGTTTAATTGGCCAAAAAACGCACTTTCAATTACTTCTCTTCCAAATGATAAGCAAAACGAGTAATGAACCTGGCAAGAACGATGTAAAAGTGAGAACAGGTTGGTTTCATTATCTTTTCTTCTCTGCGTTTTTAATTTTTGTGTATTTTTTAGTGGAGTTTATTCATGTTTAATCACAGCAAAGTCGCCAAAGGATGTGAGAGAAATCAGGGACTGAACCAGGACTAAACCAGGACTAAACCAGGACTAAACCAGGACTAAACCAGGACTAAACCAGGACTGAACCAGGACTAAACCGGGACTAAAACTGGACTAAACCTGGACTAAACCTGGACTAAAGGAGGACTAAAACTGGACTAAACCTGGACTTAACCTGGACTAAACCTGGACTAAACCGGGTACTAAACCGGGACTGAACCGGGACTGAACCAGGACTAAAACTGGACTAAACCGGGACTGAACCGGGTACTAAACCGGGACTGAACCAGGACTAAAACTGGACTAAACCGGGACTAAACCGGGACTAAACCGGGACTGAACCGGGACTGAACCGGGACTAAACCGGGACTAAACCGGGACTAAACCGGGACTAAACCGGGACTAAACCGGGACAAAAACTGGACTAAAACTGGACTAAACCTGGACTAAACCTGGACTAAAGCAGGACTAAACCTGGACTTAACCTGGACTAAACCTGGACTAAACCGGGTACTAAACCGGGACTGAACCGGGACTGAACCAGGACTAAAACTGGACTAAACCGGGACTGAACCGGGTACTAAACCGGGACTGAACCAGGACTAAAACTGGACTAAACCGGGACTGAACCGGGACTGAACCGGGACTGAACCGGGACTAAACCGGGACTAAACCGGGACTAAACCAGGACTAAACCGGGACTAAAGCAGGACAAAAACTGGACTAAAACTGGACTAAACCTGGACTAAACCTGGACTAAAACTGGACTAAACCTGGACTAAACCTGGACTAAACCTGGACTAAACCTGGAATAAACCAGGACTAAACCAGGACTAAACCAGGACTAAATCTGGACTAAATCAAGACTAAACCGGGACTAAACCAGGACTAAATCTGGACTAAACCAGGACTAAACCAGGACTAAATCTGGACTAAATCTGGACTAAACCTGGACTAAACCTGGACTAAACCTGGAATAAACCAGGACTAAACCAGGACTAAACCAGGACTAAATCTGGACTAAACCAAGACTAAACCAGGACTAAACCAGGACTAAATCTCTTTTAACGTTCACTTTATGATGATTATTTTTGTTTCGATTAGTTGTTTTGTGACTTTCACGTCTTTCTCACTCTGTAAAACACTTTGAATGTGTGAGTTGTACTTCGCTCCGTCACATTTAGCTCAGATCACTGGAGTAAATGCACTTGGTCTGGAGCAGAGTTTGGACTTTTTGGTCATTTTCCTGTTAAATACTGTGATGTTCTGTTACATATTCTCAGAAAATTGAGTCTTTTTTACATTTGCAGGTAGAAATATCCAGTAAACTACATTTTGGGATTAAAAAAAACATCCCAGACAAGGATAAGTGTGGATTTTACATGTAAAACGAATATATTTTTGGGATTACATTGACTAAAATAACAATAAAAATAGTGAAAATGCCAATATAAGGAGAACACATGAGGTATAATGTAAATGTACAGGACACATGGAGTTAAAAGTACAGTGTGTAACTTTCTGGAGGTGATTCCATGGAAACAGAGTTAAGACCACACTCAGGAACATTCCTCGTGCAGATAGAGAGAGTTTTATGCCCAGACGGTGGAATTTTGATGCCAAAGGAACAACATTTCTATGGAAACGAGCAGGAGGCGGCTCCGGTCCAAGAGTCACAACCCGACTGACTCCGAGGACGAGTTTTTCAGAGCAAGAAAAACACCTAAAGTCTAAAACATCGAAAAAATAATGGATGACAGCAGCTGGTAGAGAGATCGGAAGTTTGCCGGTTCGAACCCCGCTCTCGACATAAGCTCCATTGGTTGAGCGGTCAGGTTGTTGGTGCGATTCCAGCTCCTACAGATGAATACTGTCGTTGTGTCCTTGGGCAAGACACTTAACCCACCTCGCCCCAGTGTCTGCATACCCTCGTGTACGAATGTGAGACTGTGGTTTCTTGACGTAAAGCAATCTGAGCGACTTGAAGATGGAAAAGCGCTGTTTAACATGTTCTCGTATTACTCTATTTCTCGCTAAAAAGTTACATACTGTGGCTTTAAATGTGGTATAGGCCCATTAGCGTCAGGCGCATGAGTCGTGGCAGTGACTCTCTGACTTCTGGAGCGTTTATTATTAAGTATTCCAGTTTTTTTTGTCATTCCAGTGTGAAATATAACTGGGAATCTCATTGGTGGATGTTGGATGAGAACCATATTGAAGCAATCACCTTTTGTACCTTTTATAAACACAGAATAATAATCAGACCTCATGATTTTGTTACCTGACTAAGATTATTTTGTGAATAAAGTCATTATTTTCTTTTTTTTTTTTTTTTTTTTTTTTTTTTTTTTTGTGGTTGTTGGCCCCGTTCACAGACACCACCAGGGGCACAGCTCAACATTCTGGGGCCTGGGGCAAACTGTCATGGTGGGCCCCTAATAGAAAATCTTATTCATTCATTCATTTATTCATTTATTTATTTATTTTCTTGTTTATCTTTTTTTAAATTATTATTACTTTACATTTTTATTTTTTTTATTTTTTTTACTTAAAACTTTTTTTTTTTTTTACTTTTAACTTGCTTTGAAAAACTGTACCTGCTGCTGTCAGACTCATTTTGGTCTTAAATGTTCGTATTAACCCTCTACATGATCCTGGGGTTTTTATTTAATTATTGTGTCTGTAAATAAAGATATGAACATTAATAACAGACAAATGAGGCGCCTTCTTTCCCCGCGGTCGCTCCCGCTAACGTTAGCAACAGGTTTGATTGACAGCGTTGCTAAGCGCTCACTCCCTGCTAAACCAGTGGTGCAGGTTTTGTAGCTGTTGCCTTGATTTTATCTATAAGAGACGACTTCAAAAACTCCCAGAATGCCTCATCTGTTTGTTCATCATTGATACTGGAACATTTAACACCAGATCACATGATGCATACGGCTAAAGCAACAAAAACGAGACGAGAACGAGGATTTTAGCTGTTTTACTTCACAAAAATGGGACAAAACTGGAGACTTTGGAGACACTATCAGAGTTTAATAATCTGGAAACGATTATTAAGGGGATGTTGCTAAACCAGCGGGACGGGGCGTTAGCTTCATCAGCCTCGCTCTGGATTAGCTCCCTCTATAAACCGTTAGCCTCGATGCTAGCCTCATTCGACTGGAGCTGAACGCTGTGGCTGACGTCTCTATGATGTAAATAAAGTTCCCCTGAAGTCTGAGCTCAGGGCCCGTCCCGTCAGCCACATGTTCTCTGTCCGCAGCCCCATGTGCGCCGCAGGTTGGCTCCAGAATTCCTCCTCAACTAGAACCAGGCCTTTCCTGTAACGAGGCCTATTTTCAGACACTCCGGTGAATCTGAGTGCGCTCTGCTTAACGAGGCTGTTTCATTTAAAGCGTCACATGTTCGCCGCAGTGGGTCCGTGTTACAGAGCGGCGCTGGGAACAACAGCGTAAGACGGAGCGGTTGGGGTTTGGCGCTAAAGGGACCACATCTGATACGCAGAGATGTCAGGACTTTTACGAGGACGTCAGATTGTTTAGCTCGAAAATGGATTACTGTAAACGATCTACTGCCCGTAATGTGTTCTGTGTTTAGTTCAGTGTCCTGTTAGTGCTTTAAACTGCAAACGTCGTGGTTTTTAGGTGCCTCGTGTTGGGAAATGAACGTGGGGTTGTTGGGGTGACAGTGGCTCAGTTGGTTGAAGTACTTAAGAAAAAGTACAGATACTGGAGCAAAAAGTACTCAAGATGTCGTAAAGATTGACCAAGCGACCAAAGAGACAAGACTTGAGGAAATGGTTTATTTGTAGATATAGGAAATTGAATGAAGGTCGTCATAACAGACAGTGGGGGGCGGTGTCGTAGGCGGTCGTCCTGGAGCAGGTCATGGGTCTCAGGTCGTGGGTCACAGGTCGTGGGTCACAGGTCGTGGGTCACAGGTCGTGGGTCACAGGGTGTTCAGAGCTGGGTCGGAGACGGAGGTGCAGGGTGGTTCCAAGGACCAGACAAGCGAGAGCACCGGAGCATGACGTGAAGATGACGAGACGATCTGACCCCGAGTGTCTGGTCCTGGCTCCTTTATCCTCCCCAGGTCCAGGTGTGAACGGGAGGAGCCCAAACCTCCGCCCAGCTCCAGGTTCAGATACAGAAGAGAAGGGGGAAAATAGTCCAAATAACATGAAAAAAAAAATCCTGACACAAGTAAAAGTATCACATGAAAAAATCCACTTAAGTAAAAGTATTGAAGTACCAAGGCCGTGGTTCTCGACTGGAAAAAGGCGGCGTGTCCTCTCCAGGTGGTTCAAGTATCTCAGGGTCTTGAAGGATGGAGTGTGTGATTGACAGGCGGATTGGTGCAGTTGGTGCAGTGATGCGTCGCTGTGTCGGACTTTTAGGATGAGGAGGCTCGAGTATCTGTTCGGGACGCCTCCTGGACACCTGGAAGACCCAGGACACGCTGAAGGGACAGTGTCTCTCAGCTGGCCTGGGAACGTCTTGGGGTCCCACCAGAGGAGCTGGAGGACGTGTCTGGGGTGAGGGAAGTCTGGGAGTGTTACAGCGCCTGACCTCCAGCTCCTCCTACAGTTACTTCATTACTACTTCATTTCACCCTAGAAAACGGTTTGTAACATGGGAGTCCTGGCCCCGGATAAGAGCAAGAACATGGATGGATTAAAGTACATGTTAAAAATAGTAAAAAGTAAAAGTATTTTGCGCATATTTTGAGGTGTTATAAAGCGTCAAATGTCGTGATTTGGTTCAGTTGATCATTTGTTTTTTCAGTTTTATTTGTATATTTTTGTTGAAATTATGAACATGTTAAAATAAATCCTCAGACTTTTCTGCAGGTCTCAGACTATAATAAAAAATACTTTTACTTTTCAGTCCAGTTCATAAATGTAGTGGAGTAGAAAGTACAGATACTGCTCTCAGAAGTAGTGAAGTAAAAGTAAAAAGTACCACTGTAAAATGTACTTAAGTAAAGTACAGATACCTAAAATGTGGACTTACTTATTTATACATATAGTACTTGAGTAAATTACTGTCACTCAAAAAACAAAAAAACAAACATTGACCATAATAAAAATGTCTGGCGTCATCTTTGTCTGCTATGTCCCAAAGTGTGGCATTAAACATCCACATCTATTAAGTAATTAATGAATTAATTATTTATCTCTTTATATATCTATTTATTTATCTCTTTATTTATTTATCTCTTTATTTATTTTTTTTATCTCTTTATTTATTTATTTATTTTATTTATTTTCTATGTATTTATTTATTTATCTCTTTATTTATCTCTTTACTTATTTAATTATCTCTTTATTTATTTATTTATTTATCTCTTTATTTATTTATCTCTTTATCTCTTTATTTATTTTTTATCTCTATTTATTTATTTATCTCTTTATTTATCTCTTTACTTATTTAATTATCTCTTTATTTATTTATTTATCTCTTTATTTATTTATCTCTTATTATCTCTTTATTTATTTTTTTATCTCTATTTATTTATTTATCTCTATTTTTTTATATTTTTATCTCTTTATTTATTTTTTCTCTTTATTTATTTTTTATTTATTTATTTATCTCTTTATTTATTTATTTATTTATCTCTTTATCTCTATCTATTTTTTATCTCTTTATTTATCTCTTTATTTATTTATCTCTTTGTTTAAGTTTTATTTCTTGTTATATAAAAAAAAAAAAAATTCTGTATAAATTATTTGTTTTAAATGACAGTATGTTGTGATATTTATTTGCACATCAATAAAAATATGGGGGGAAAAAAACCCCAAAAAACTCGACATCTCCGTGGAAACTCCCCAGACCGAGTCCCACTCACTATTTCAGCTGTGACTAAATAAAACTCGACGTTGACGTGTTAAATCGCTGTGAGGCAGTAACATCTCCATGGCGACACGCAGCACAGGTTACACAGTGAATCTTTAAATCCGCTTCTAATCGTGTCTTTTGGCTCCACGAGCGATAATGAAATGGAAAAAAGGTGATGCAACACTCGTCAAACCCGTCTCGGGATTACACGGCGTTGCGTTGCAGAGGGCGGAGGATGTGGCTGTGAGCTGGCGTCCCGCGGGTGGAGCGTCCCGAGGAGAGTGGAGAGGCCTCGGGAGCCAGACGAGTGGGCACGGCTCTCGGCTCTCGGCTCTCGGCTCCTCCTGCGTCACTACACACTCACTTTTATGAATGAAAGTTTAAACGACTGCACCTCTTTTAGGATCTGCGCTGTCATATCTGCATTTGTGCTTATAAACTCATCGTGGTGAGTAGTTAGGATGTTCTGAATGACTTTGGACCACTGCAAACTGTTTTTCATGGTTTTTAAGTGGGAGACACACAGGAAAAAAACTCATTTTTTTGTCAGTTTTTTGGTCAGTTTCTCTACAAAACTGTCCACTCAGCTCTGAAAGATGTTTTAATATTGAATTTAAAGGTGCAGTACCAGTTTTTTCGTGTCTTAAGGCAAGACGCTGCAGATGAATAGGAAAAAATCTTAACTTTAGACATATCAATTTGAAACTTCTTCTGTAACTTACTCACAAAAATGTAAGAACTAAATGTATTACAAGTTTTTCCTGATGTGATGTTTTCATATAAAAATAAGGCGTTTTATGTGTAAAAATGGCCAGAATTGACCATTTTTTGGGAAGTTTAAAACAGAAATATGAAAGGTTTATTAGATTTAAATTATTATTTTTTTTTTTTTAATTTTTTTTTTTTTAACTGTTTATTTCTGTTTTTACAATAAAGAATACACACATACATATATATATTATTAATAATAATACAGATATAGAAATGAAAGAAAAGATAAATAAAATAAAATAAATTAATTTTTTTTTTAAAAGTTTGCTTTTTTTTGTCGTCATGTTAGATATTAAAAAAAGAGAGTGGATTTTGAATATATTATTTATTTTTTGAGTAGAACTAGATCTGACTCAAAAATTGTCTAAAAATTAAAATTTTTATTTTTTCTTAAAAAATCCCTCTGACATTTCATCAAAATCTTGTTCAGTAAGTTTAACACACAAACTGCAGATTTAGGAGTTCTTCTCTCAAACACTCTGTTCCACCTTGTGATGTCATCATGTGGTGATACAGGAAGTGCTCCATTGTGTTTTTAAACTCCACACATCTTCATTTCTAGAATCATTTGGATCATTTGAGCTTTGGATTTGCGAATCTCGACTGAACTAAAGGTAAAACGAGCTTCAAAACTACCACTTCATGACATCACAAGGTGGAACAGAGCGTTTTGAGCTTTGGAGATGTCACAGACTAATAATAAATTAACCAAAAACACAACTCCAGGTCTGTTTTTGAGGCGTTATAACGTGACTTAAACCTCACGAGAGTCAGTTTTGCGTAATACAGGACCTTTAATGAAGAAATCATCACTAAAACGGCGCTGAATACTTAAATAAACCTGACGATTCGCCCGTCTGTGCCTCGGCCTCGCCCCAAAAAGCCCCCGTTTTATGAGAATTATAATATAGCAAAGTGGGATTGAGCAGCGGCGTACAGGCTTTGGTTTAGACTCTTTCGTTCCCGTAGAGTCACAGCTTGTTTGGATTTAAAAGCTGGAAAAGTCCCTTATTGGATCATCAGCCCATAAACCCTCTCATTGTATTTATCGGGGCGTTTGGGCCGGTTTGAAGTCATCTGTTGATGTTTCTCCTCCTCTGCTCGCCGTTAGCACACAGTGTAGCGCATGTTTGTGGTCTGCGGGGCTTGACCATCCCTGAGGACTTTTCCCAGAACGTTTTTGGGTGTTTTTAATCTGCTCCACCTCTCAGACCGGGCCGAGCCGGGGCTGGAGGCGCTGGCAGGACGCGCTGTTCTCACTGGGCATGAGCGGAGGAAATGGGCTGCGTTTGGGTGGTTTACAAAGTGTTTTCCACTTTATTTTACTTCTAAATTTAGTAACATGTTCTGAAACTCCCTTCTTTGAGCGGCTGCCATTTTGTTCCTCACACATCACTGCCATATTTGTTGTGCAATATTTTCTTTTTTTTTTTAACATGTGTTGATTAAGATTTTCATTTCCATTTAACCACAAAGAATGAACAAAGAAACAATAGACACACAGAGATATAATGATAATAAAGCTGATATGAAACAAAAAAAATGATGATAGTAGTAAAATATAAGTAAAAGACAATGAGGAAGAGTGTGGTAGACCAAAAAAATAATTAAATATGAATAAATAGAGGAAGGAGTTAATCATTGATACTGAACATTTAACTCCAGATCACATGATGCATAAGGCTGAAGACGAGCCGCAACAAAACTGAGACGAGAACGAGGATTTGAGCTGTTTTACTTCACAAAAATGTAAAAAACTCCAACGAAAAGCAAAACTGGAAACTTTGGAGACACTATCAGAGTTTAATAATGTGAAAACAAGCTTTAAATCACACCTGCTCCTGTTTTTAGTGTTTTAAATGGACTTTTACACACACCTGCTCCTGTTTTTAGTGTTTATATGGACATTTACACACACCTGCTCCTGTTTTTAGTGTTTTAAATGGACTTTTACACACACCTGCTCCTGTTTTTAGTGTTTATATGGACATTTACACACACCTGCTCCTGTTTTTAGTGTTTTAAATGGACTTTTACACACACCTGCTCCTGTTTTTAGTGTTTATATGGACTTTTACACACACCTGCTCCTGTTTGTAGTGTTTTAAATGGACTTTTACACACACCTGCTCCTGTTTTTAATGTTTTAAATGGACTTTACACACACCTGCTCCTGTTTTTAGTGTTTTTAATGGACTTTTACACACACCTGCTCCTGTTTTTAGTGTTTTATGTGGACTTTTACACACACCTGCTCCTGTTTTAATGTTTTAAATGTTTTTTTTCTGTTTGTATTGTGTTTTAAACAAGGTGCCCATAAAAAATTAGGTTGGGTTCCTCCGTTTAAATAAAGACAAAGAATAAAAAGGAGTGTCCTCGCCGGTATCGAACAGTTATCAGTATCGGCAAGTAAATCAAGCCCAACTATCGGTATCAAAGCAGATAAAATAAAATAAAAAAACGCTCTAGACTTTGTAGTTTGTGGCTCGGTTGTGTATTCTCGCTGTGGTTGGGGTCGTGCCCTGTTTAACACTGATCTCTTCTTCTTCTTCTTCTTCTTCTTCTGCTGCAGGTCCCGGGCGGCTCGTACCCCGTGGTGGTCAAGATGGGACACGCACACGCTGGAATGGGCAAAGTGAGTTCAGAAAAACATTAAGATAAAATTAATGATATAAATTATGATTAAAAACACAAAAAAGTCCCCAGTTTGTTTCGTACAAAGTGTATAAAGTATATCTGTCCTTCTCCTGACCTGCACTTCAAATTCAGACCTGTGTTTCTATGGTTTGAATCTGGCATTGTGTTCTGTGTTCTGATTGGCTGAGGGACTGTAGACCATTGTGTTCTGCGTCCTGATTGGCTGAGGGACTGTAGACCATTGTGTTCTGCGTCCTGATTGGCTGAGGGACTGTAGACCATTGTCCATCAGTCTCCTCCGTGTCTCCTGTACAGTACAGAATGTGTCAGACAAATTTACATAAATGTTGGATCAGTGTGACTCTGAAGTGCTGTATGTTTGCAAGTTTTCTCCCCGACAAAACCCACAATGTCGATGAAACGTTCTGCACCGACAAAGGCACCGACGAAGGTTTGAACTTTGTGTTTAAATGAGAGAGAAATGTGAGAAAATGTTGATGCCTGTGTGAGAAAAGTGTATTAAGTGTGTGGTGAGGGGTTTTACAGTAAAAAATAAATCACTGTATTCGTAGATTTCATCTTCCACTTTAAGGACTTTTTCACGATTCAAAAGATCATGTTTTGCTTCACGTTGCTCATCACGGGAACTCAATGTTTTTGGGGATTTTTTTGGTTTTTATTTTAGATGCGATTAGCTCAGTTGGTGTTAATCCTCTGATCCAAAAGGTTGGTGGTTTGAGCCGCACTCTCTGCATAAACATCAGTCATAGAGCTTCAGATTCTTCAGATTCTACAGATTCTTCAGATTCTACAGATTCTTCAGGTTCTTCAGATTCTACAGATTCTACAGATTCTTCAGGTTCTACAGATTCTTCAGGTTCTACAGATTCTTCAGGTTCTACAGGATCTACAGGTTGGTGGGTCAATACCAACCTTCCTGTTGTCATGTCCTTGGGCAAGACACTTAACCCACCTCTCCTCCAGTGTCTTTGTGCTCAGGTGTATAAATGTGTGAGTGTTTTCTTGATGTAAAGCTCTTTTAGTGACTCGACGATGGAAAAGCGCTGTATAAAAACGTGCCCGTGTGTGTGACCATTTGAAACTTACAGGAGACAATCAGAAGTTTCACTAAAATCAAATAAAATATCATCGATTCCTTCCATCTCGTGCATCTCCGTCTGCACGATCGTCTTGAAGTCCTGTTGGGGCCGGCCTCGTGTAGGATTTCCCATAAGTCTCAGGGGGGAGGCACTGGCAGGTCCTTGTAGAGCGTGACCTGGTGTGACCTGTAGGAGCTCACAGGACGTTGAGAAGGAGCCCACACGTCCGCAAAACGCCGAGCCAGAGCCGCCGTGTTTGTGTACGCCACAAACCTGCCATTTTCCAGTCAATGAACTTCACATGTGACGCACTCAAACCACAGCAATGCACCCACATACATCTGAAATATGGTAAAAGTGTTTAAGATGGATCGTTTTGTAGAGACGTTCGCCCATTTATGAGAAGATTGATGGTTTACAGACTTAAACCTTGGGCAAGAATCAATGAATTTCACACGAGACGCATTCAAACCACAGGAATTTAGCAATAGGTTGAGCTCATGAGACGTTGTAGACTCCTTATAGTTTAGTGTTTAGTTGGAGGACGGGTCAGACCAGGCTTTGTGCACAACAGCGCCCCCAACAGAACCGTTAGCGTCACTACTTCTCGTCCACTTTTATCTCTACGACCTTTTTCCAGAGTCACGATCCATCTCCGTTCCTGCCCTCACCTACGATCATGAGCTTTGGGTAATGACCGAAAGGACAAGCTCAAGATACAAGCGTCCGAAATGATTTACCTTAGAGATAAGGTGAGGAGCTCGGAGTAGAGCCGCTGCTCCTTCACGTCGCTGGAGGGACTGTGTCTGTCTGGGCTGGGAACATCTTGGGGTCCCATCGGAGGAGCTGGAGGACGTGTCTGGGGTGAGGGAAGTCTGGGAGTCTCTGCTTAGACTGCTGCCCCAGATAAGTGGAAGAAAATGGATGGATGGAGGTTTTTGCAGATTCACACTAAAATGAATAAATATTTAAAATGAGGCAGTGGACAGGGAGCTGCAGGTCACACGTTAAACACTACAGAAATAAAATAAATACTTCACAGGAGGAGACTTCAGAAATAAATGTACATTCACTTTGTAACACAGAATAAATGCATTAGAAAATAGCTAACTCCATAAATTGCTACTTTAACGAGTTTGCGATCTTTTTATTTGCTAATTAAAGTCAGTCAGTAACATCTCAACATCTTCTCAAATCACTGCACTGGCTCCTGTTTCATCCCAGATTGAAACAAAATCCTCCTGCTGACCCATAAATGCACCACTGCTCAGGAACCACTGCATCTGCAACAATCTTCAAACTGCACCTTCAGATCTTCAGGTGGCTCCTTCAGGTCTCCTCCCCATGAGGCTCCAGCTGAGAACCACACAGAACCTGGACTTTTGGTTTAAAGTTCTTGTTTTACTGTAGCGCTCTGAGATTCTCTGGAATGAGGAGTGCATTATAAATAAAATGTATTATTATTACTTTGCTAATACTTCGTGCTCCTGAGCTGGATCATGGGCTCGGTCTAATGCCTGGAAATAACATGTGCAAGAACCATCTCTACAACAGAGCTTCCAAAACTTACTTAAGTCACCAAATACACGTTCAACTTACATCCAGGGCTTTCGTTGGTGCGGTTTTGGACATCGACAAGCAGGTTTTGGCTGATGCGACTTATACTCCAGAAAATACAGTACATCAGCCTCTGTCCTTCATCTCCAACTACGACATAATCAAATCCAAACATGAACACGACAGTATCTTATCATAATACTGCAGATAAAGTTTGTTCAGTTCCCTAATACCTTCATTGTGTCCTTGGGCAAGACACTTTACCCAACTTGCCTTTTCATGGGTTTGACAATGATCACTGGCCCATGAACGTGTGAGCTTCAAATGACAACTTCCTGTATGGATTATAAACCACAGAAGTAATAGAATTATTCAAAAAACAAGAGGCATTGGCACGTTTGGTTGTTTGAACTGAAGTGAACGGCTCGTCGTCAGTGCGTCACAGGTTTTACGAGCTCTCGGGTTAAATACAGACACTCATTCAGTCACATCTATCACTCTACTGTGAAAATACAACACGCTCAGTCAGACTCTGGTTCAGTTTGTGACGTAATGGACCCAACTATGGACCAGCGAAGAACAAGAATGTACCAACCAGGGCAGAACTCCAGGCTTAACTTGGCTGACTTTACGTTTCTGAAGATGTTTTTTAAATGTCTCCACGGTTTGGCCTTTCCCCATCTCTCTGAGCTTCTTCTTCTTAGGATGTTGAGATCAGCAGACCAGATGATTTTGCATGTTCTCCTGGATAAAAACTCGAGTGGACCAGGCTTTTGCTGTATCTCGTCCCAGACTCTGGAACAGCCCGATTTTTAAATATGTTTATATCTTAGTTGAAGACACACATCAGTCCAGGTCCCTGAAACACACCAACAGGAATCTTAGTATCAGACCCAATTTAGACTTGATCTGGTTCTAGTTTAATCCTGAGATAGTCCTGGTTTAGACCTGATCTAGTCTTAGTTTAGTCCTGGTTTAGACCTGATCTGGTCTTACTTTAGACCTGGTTTAGACCTGATCTGGTCTTAGTTTAGCCCTGGTTTAGACTTAATTTAGTCCTGCTTTAGACCTGGTTTAGACCTGGTTTAGACCTGATTTAGTCTTAGTTTAGTCCTGATTTAGACCTGATCTGGTCTTACTTTAGACCTGGTTTAGACCTGATCTGGTCTTAGTTTAGACCTAGTTTAGCCCTGGTTTAGACTTAATGTAGTCCTGGTTTAGACCTGGTTTAGACCTAGTTTAGACCTGATTTAGACCTGATTTAGACATGGGTTAGACCCAGTTTAGACCTGGTTTAGACTTAATTTAGTCCTGGTTTAGATCTGGTTTAGTCCTGGTTTAGACCTGGTTTAGTCCTGGTTTAGACTTAGTTTAGTCCTGGTTTAGACTTAGTTTAATCTTGGTTTAGACCTGGTTTAGTCCTGGTTTAGACATGGTTTAGACCTGATCTAGTCTTAGTTTAATCCTGGTTTAGTCCTGGTTTAGACTTAGTTTAGTCCTGGTTTAGACTTAGTTTAGTTCTGGTTTAGACTTAGTTTAGTCCTGGTTTAGACATGCTTTAGACCTTGTTTAAACCTGATCTAGTCCTAGTTTCGACCTGTTTTCGACCTTGTTTCTACTATTCCCACCAGTATCAGTTTAAACTCATTTTCGAGGTGGCCCTGGATTACAGTAAACGAGTCTGTGACATTATTCCTCACTCTCTCCAGCTCGCTCCTGAGTCTGCACTAAAGTCCCGTTTGCCGCAGTAATGAGTCTGTATAAGTCCTGACTTTAGCTCGTGTTTATCCTGTCACTGTAATGGTTTCATCTCCCTTCAAAGTCATATCTGTGTTTATCCAGCCACGCTCCACATCAAAGCTGCCCACCATCTGTAAAGCTCTGAACGTACTTTTATTGGCCCACGCTCGCTCATTTAGCCCCATATTTACACTGGATTGTGTCATTTTTAAAAGCACATTTGGGTTTCTTTGTTCCACCCATTTTGTAATTCATTTAGTTAAATTGGTTTGTATTGAAAACTGCAGACCTCACAAGACTTTCCCCCAAACCTCAGTAAATGGCATCGGCTCATTGTCACATCATGAAATTAAACACGAGGCTTTCAGAGCGACACGTTTCTAAATGTGTGTGCACTGTGGCACCGGGAGCAGCATCGGGGTTTGGTTCTGTTAAATGTTACAGATTTACCAACTGTCCTGTGGTTTATTTTTGTACGATACATATTTTGTTCGCTCACATAAAGGCAAACAACTGTACAGTGGTCCCTCGTTTATCGCGGAGGTTACAATAATCGAAAT
Source organism: Periophthalmus modestus (assembly GCA_019594935.1). NCBI lineage: Eukaryota > Metazoa > Chordata > Actinopteri > Gobiiformes > Gobiidae > Periophthalmus > Periophthalmus modestus. The sequence goes on from JAIEZT010000054.1 coordinate 2,186,413, forward strand.
TTTTATGTTTCTTGTCTGTAAAACCCCTCACCTCACACTTTATACACTTTTCTCACACTTTTCTCACTTTTCTCTCAAAGTTCAAACCTTCGTCGGCGCCTTTGTCGGTGCAGAACGTTTCATCGACATTGTGGGTTTTGTCGGGGAGAAAACTTGCAAACATACAGCACTTCAGAGTCACACTGCGATCCAACATTTATGTAAATTTGTCTGACACATTCTGTACTGTACAGGAGACACGGAGGAGACTGATGGACAATGGTCTACAGTCCCTCAGCCAATCAGGACGCAGAACACAATGGTCTACAGTCCCTCAGCCAATCAGGATGCAGAACACAATGGTCTACAGTCTCTTAGCCAATCAGGACGCAGAACACAATGGTCTACAGTCTCTCAGCCAATCAGGACGCAGAACACAATGGTCTACAGTCCCTCAGCCAATCAGGACGCAGAACACAATGGTCTACAGTCTCTTAGCCAATCAGGACGCAGAACACAATGGTCTACAGTCTCTTAGCCAATCAGGACGCAGAACATGATGCATGAAACAGTGAGACCACGAAAAGTGAACCGCGATATAGTGAAGGACAACTGCAATTTAATTACACAGACCCATGTTACTATTTTTTCTTCTCATTTTCCCTCTCAAAGTTGTATTTGGAGTGATTCATGTTTGAGTTTAATCTTTAATCGTTTATTTTCAAGACTCCATTTTGTCGATCAATCTCTATTTTCACCTCCACGTTTACACGCCCACATTGCGTCGTCAGTTTGGTACGAAAAAAGAAATCTGCTATTTGTTAGTGTGATGTGCAGCTGTCCATAGGGGGCGCCGACAGCTCCACGGCTCTTTGTTGCGATGACGTTCACGGCGACGTCGGCTCCCATTGGACACCGCAGTTTTCTAACGGAAGTCAGCGGATTTGTTTCTTTTATTAAGTCGTTTTAGATGAATATTGTGATTTTAAAAAGCGTAAATTATAACAGAATGATCCACGGATGTCAGAGATTATAACTACAGAGCGGAATTTAGGAATTTAGCGGAATTTAGCCCAATCATATTTAGCTTGTAAAGATATTTTGAGCCCATAGGATTTACTGAAACATTAGCATAGCATTTTAAACAAATACATATGATCTAATACATATTTTAGCTAATAATGTGCACACAGACACTGGGGATGAGGTGGGTTAAGTGTCTTGCCCAAGGACACAACAACAGCTTTCATCTGTGGGAGCTGGAATCGCACCAACAACCTTCGGATCAGTGAATCTGACGCTCTACCAACCGAGCCACTGTCGCCCAGTTCATAATAATGTTAATAATAATCAACTTTAATCGGCCTTTTACTTCATTCAGTGTGTTCAGTGTTATTTCCTATTCTTATTTTAAATGTATTTTCAGTGTGAGAACCATCTGGAAGCAATTGCCAAGGACAGGCAGTTTAAATCAATCCAAGATGTTGAGAACCATATGGAAACATCCCATTTACAGCCCCATGTGTTGTTTTTCGTGGTGGAACATCAGAGTGAAGGGGCTGGTGATGTGAGAGATGCACCAGCTCATAAACAACACGTGATACAGGGTCAATCCCACAATCCTCTGCTCTTTAAACTGTTTTTTTAGCCTTGGGTTTAGCATTAGCCATGTTGTTTATATCTGTGTACAGTGGTCCCTGGTTTATCTCGGGGGTTACGTTCTAAAAATAACCCGCAATAGGCGAAAACCACGAAGTATCAGCTTTATTTTTACAATTATTCTCTCTGTTTCTTGTCTGTAAAACTCCTCACCACACACTTTATACACTTCACACAGGCATTAACATTTTCTCACATTTCTCTCTTGTTTAAACACAAAGTTCAAACCTTCATCGGTGCCTTTGTCGGTGCAGAACGTTTCATCGACATTGTGGGTTTTGTCGGGGAGAAAACTCGCAAACATACAGCACTTCAGAGTCACACTGATCCAACATTTATGTAAATTTGTCTGACACATTCTGTACTGTACAGGAGACACGGAGGAGACTGATGGACAATGGTCTACAGTCCCTCAGCCAATCAGGACGCAGAACACAATGGTCTACAGTCCCTCAGCCAATCAGGACGCAGAACACAATGGTCTACAGTCCCTCAGCCAATCAGGACGCAGAACACAATGGTCTAAAGTCCCTCAGCCAATCAGGACGCAGAACACAATGGTCTAAAGTCCCTCAGCCAATCAGGACGCAGAACACAATGGTCTACAGTCCCTCAGCCAATCAGGACGCAGAACACAATGGTCTATAGTCCCTTAGCCAATCAGGACACAGAACACAATCCGCAAAACAGCGAGACTGCAAAAGGTGAACTGCGATATAGTGACGGACAAGTGTAATCCCTCAGTCGTCCAGGTCTGATCCATAGTAAAAACCAAAGTTTAATCTTTCAACTGAAAGATTTAACTTTGGCTTTTACTGAGTCTGTAGGTACGAGTCAGGTCTAGGTTCAGCAACAGTCTGTGCTCAAAGAAATCAGTGAACACAACTCACAAACTAGGAACTTTCTTCAGTGATAAAGTGCAACTCCAGTGGGACCTCAAGGCGTTCGCAGGTCAGCCGTCCCTCCGGCGTGTCCTGGGTCTTCCCCGGGGCCTCCTCCCGGTGGGACATGCGGTGTTCTGGGCCGGTTTGTCATTAAGCATTCAAAGCATCATCTACAACATCACCGTCAAGACAAATGCAAACATCTACATCTGCAGAATTCATGTTTAACGCTCAAAGAAGTCTGATGTCGACATGCTTAGAGCTAAAAACTCTCGGTTGTGTCAGTTTCGATGCTTTCCCAGCACATAGAGCCGTGTAATGAGCCATGATCCCCGGTCGTTTAACGTAGTGACGGCTGATAAACCGTCACATGCGGCACATATAGACGGATGGGCCTGTCTCCAGATTGTTTCCCATGTTCTGTCAGCGCTCACCCATCGCTCCTCTCTGCTACTATCTCCCTGTAACGAGCACTCAGAGCTGGAGGAGGCTATTTCAGTCCATCCATGAAGTCATGCAAAAAAACGCTACTATGTGTGAGAAAATGTATCGTAAGAGCCAACGGAATCTGGTTTTATATGAGTATCGAACTATGCGAGGTCAGGCTGCACTATGGGGCACTATCCGAAAGGCTTGGGAAGGGTGAAGATGGTTTATATTTTTTATAAATGGCAGTATTTTAATTATGCGATATTTATAAATGCCGTTTACCAAGACTCTGTGGATCATGATCACATCGGTCACACTTTAAAAAACAAATATCTGTGTTTAGTTTCACTTTTACATCCGTAAATTCTCATTTCTTAGTCGGAAAATGAAAGTTTTGTGTTGTTTTTTTATGCACAAATGGTTGAATTTATGATATTATGTAATTATTAGGCTTTAAAGTCACAGTATGTACCTTTAACTGACCGTTTTGGGGTTTTTTTTTCATTTTGGTTGCGTTTATTGCACTGAAAAAGAAAGAAAAAGTGCGTCCTTACTGTGAGCAGGCTTGCATCTCCACAAACCTGACTCGTCCTGCTTGTTTCCATAGAAATATTGTAACTTTGGCTATAATTTTGAGAGATATTGAACATTTTGGTGGATCGAGTATCGCTGTCCAAGGTATCAGTTCAGATTACATCCCATTTTGGTCGATAAAAGTTCTTCTGTAATAACTTTAAATCAGTAGTGTCAAAGTCAAATTCACACTGGGCCAAAATTTAGACAAATTCCTGAGCCAAACCAAATATTTATTGAAAAATTGCACTTGATATGTAACATTTAACCTTTTCAAATGGAAACAAACTTTAGTTCTGCTTAAACAAAAAATGTGGAACAACTCAAGCTTGATATTACAAAGAGAAATTCAATTTGAAATAAAAGACACATCAGTAGTGCTCATTTCTTATTTAAATAAATGAAATAAATTATGTTTCTCTCTGTAGTAAAATCGATATTTAGGCTGCCGTGAACATGCAAACTCTGTGTCCAATAAAACTTGATATATTATATTATTTTCCATGTAATTATAGTAGTATGAGCTCTTGGGGGCCCCCTGCTGGCCTCGGGGCCCTAAGCAGCTGCTGAATCTGCCTATAGCCTGAACCGGCCCTGGTTGCACATGAATATTGAACATTTAACACAAACCAACCGACTTTATATAATATTTTAGCGTCAAAACTTTTCCAAAATTCTGCATCATAACCATAAGTGTCACCTCAAAAAAAACACGGTTCAGCTGCATTTGTGGAAAAAGTGGGCGGGGCTGAAGAAGGTCAATACTCCAGCGCAGCAACACTGTAAAAAAAAAACCTGCTTGTACGAGGTGAGGCAGTAAAACTCCTCTGGGCCTGTTTCCATCCAGGCTCCATTAGGTGTTAGGTCCCACGGCTCTGCTCATTATTCCTCTAACGTGACGTGTTTTGGGCTCAGATCAAAGTGGAGAACCAGCAGGACTTCCAAGACATCACCAGCGTCGTGGCTTTGGCCGGGACGTACGCCACCTCCGAGCCTTTTGTCCAGTCCAAGTACGACATCCGAATTCAGAAGATCGGGAGCAACTACAAGGCGTACATGTGAGTCCGAGTGCTGTTTGGGGAGTAAAAACGCAGGATGGGGCTGGTTTTGTTTGCAGCGTAATGTGAATATGCCGTAGTTAGACCTTTTTTTTGCTTCCAAAGTCCTGGTGGCGGAGTCAGAATAAATGCGTCTATGTTTTTAACCATCGAAAACCATAAGGAAATACCTGTATATCTTTTATTAAATCCCCTTCTCGTTAAATCTAATTGGATTTACCTGGATTTACACCTGTTTTTCATGACCTTGTTCAGTCACTTTCTACACTCGCACCAACTTATTCGAATCCTGACAAATGGACTCTCCAAATAACTGATTCCCAGACGAGAGAGAGTCAGTGAAGTGTCTTGCTCAAGGACCAACCATAGACTGTTTATATAAATGGACATAGCTAACTTGCTAGCCGCCGCGTTACGAAAAAGAAGTGATCATTTGCGCACTTCCGGCTTCATCGACTTCAGACAAATCAGGCTTCTTCTTTCCTCGAGTTCGCTCCCGCTAGCGTTAGCAACAGGTTTGTGGTCCGTTAACTTCAACAGCCTCGCTCCTGATTGGCTCTTTGGTCACTATGATACTCACAGTCGGACTTCCAACACACGGAAATTGGCTCCAAATTCGCCGCTGTACCTGCTCTAGCCTCGACGAGCTTCACTTAACTGCAGTTGAACGCTGTGGGCGACGTCGCACTCGCTCAGTCCACTTCTTTGTACAGTCTATGGGACCGACCTGCCTGTTACAAAACTCTACCAGCTGAGCCACGTCACAGGCTGTAGACCCGCTCTTCACTCAGGTTAATACTAGACTAAATCATGAGTCGCAGTGAATGGGCAGACTACATAGGCCGTGATGGGGTTGTCTTGTCTTTGAGCTCTCGTTTTGAGTCATTTCTTGATCTGTTTTATGTTCGATTTGAAGGAGAACTTCCATCTCCGGGAACTGGAAAGCCAACACAGGGTCGGCCATGTTGGAGCAGATCGCCATGACTGACAGGTGAGCTGACTCAAAGGGGAGGTTTTGATGCTTTAGTATGTGCTAGGAACTTCAGAGCACTAAAAACATGCAAAAATGCTTCAGCTAGCATAGTCGTGACCAAACCTAGCTCAAGATCTACATGGAGGATGAAGGACGGGTCAAATGCAAATGACAAAATGACCTACAGGGACATTAATGTGAACCTTAAACCTTAAAGGGGTCATGTGACACTATTTTATTTGTCATATTACACTATTTTATCTGTTATAATATTGTTTCCTCATCACAAACAGACCTGGAGTTGTGTTTTTTTGTTTCATTCACATGTTTAACACACAAACCTGCAGATTTAGGCTTGAGTTCTTCTCTAAAACTGAAAAC
>JAIEZT010000054.1:2197348-2219848 GCA_019594935.1 Periophthalmus modestus
AACAGGAAGAAGTGATGGAACAGACACCCAAGAATACGCTGTTCTACTCCTTACATAGACTGTTTATATAAATGAACATAGCTAGCATGCTAATCTGGCTCCAATTCACTTTCTATTGAAAAACTGCGTCCTCTCTCTCTGTACCTGCTGCTGTCAGACTCGTCATTTTGGTCTTAAATGTTTGTATTAACCCTCTACATGATCCTGGTGGTTTTATTTCTCTATTCAGGCGCCTTCTTTCCTCGAGGTCACTCCCACTACCGTTAGCAACAGGTTTGATTGACAGCGTTGCTAAGCGCCTGCCCCCTATTAAAACAGTGGTGCAGCCATAAAAGAATGTTACCTTCAACAGCCTCGCTCCTGATTGGCTCTTTGGTTGCTATGATACTTCAAATTGCTCCAAATTAGCCGCTACACCTGCTCCAGCCTCGATGAGCTTCATTTGGAGCTGAAGCTGTGGGTGACGTCACACTCACTCAGTCACTTCTTTAAACAATCTATGGGCAACACCTATAAATATCTTGGGGAACTTGTCCTTCTCATGATTGTCTAAAAACTGGCCACATTAGACCTGAAACGGGAGCTTCTGTACTGTCCTTTTTTATGATTCAAATTAAAATCCTCCAGTTAAAAGTTGTATATTACGCAAAACTGACTCTTGTGAGGTTTAAGTCATGTTCTAGCCCTGTTTCCTCCTCAAAAACAGACCTGGAGTTGTGTTTTGTTTCATTCACACATGTTTATTATTAATCTGTAACATCTCCAAAGCTCAAAATGCTCCGATCCACCTTGTGATGTCATGAAGTGGTAGTTTTCCCGTTAGCATCTACCTTTTACCTTTATTTCAGTAGAGATTTACAATTCCAGGGGCTGAAATCAACCAAATGATTCTAGTGAAAGTGTGTGGAGTGTAAAAAGCACTTCCTGTATCACCACATGATGACATCACAAGGTGGAACAGAGTGTTTCAGCTTCAAACAAAACCCAACTCTAGGTCTATTTGTGATGAGGAAACAACATTACAACATAAATCAGAAAATTGTGTAATAAATAAGTACGAAAATGATGAAATTGAACTCCAAACGTCTTGCCAAAAAACACAACTACAGAAGATAAGATTGAACCATCCACCATTAGCGTCGTGAGCGAATTAAACATTTCAGAGCCTGAAACGTGACAGGAAGAAGCTGTGGTTCATTCGCAGTGGGGATCGTTTGTTTCCAGACAGAAGCTGCTCCTCCCTAATGAAAAGCCGTGTGCGTTTTATTAACCCAACACAGCCATTAGCACAAAACGTTACCAGATTTGGACAACTCCATAGCGCACCATGTAAAGAACGACGCAAGCTAGCCTGATACGTTAACACAGTATTTACACAACACCCGGCCAAGAATGAGGACGTTTTATCAAGTCGGGTTGTGTAATCGTTATTTATTTCACGTAACAAAACAATATTTGCGGCCTGATGTCATGATCCGTGTGAGGGATGAAGAGCAGAAGCCGTTTTGTGATTCTCCAGGTTCAAAGGTCAAAGGTCAAAGTGCTGTTAAAGTAGCTGAAGTTCACAGATATAAAGTGACACCGTAATGACAGGAGTAAAAACATGACCTTTTGCGATGGCTTTTTATTTTAAAGGTGAGACTAAACTGAACTTTTCGAGTGGAGGGTCTGTCACCTGCTCGTTTCCATGGAGATGACATTGCTTTTCCACTTCTTGAATATTCCACAGTATGGCTTTTTAAACGTAACTGTCTTGCGTTTGTTTAGTCGATTTTGGTTGTTTTTAAGACTTAAATATGCACAAGGACGACAGTGGCTTATTTGGTAGAGCATTTGTCTGTTGATCAGAAGGTTGCCGGTTAGAATCCCGCTCTTGACGTAAGCATCGTTGGTTGATCGGAGAGAATCAGTTCAGTTTAATAATTAATTTATTTGTCTGGAAAAATGAAAACTAGAGGTAAAGAGGGAAAGGGCGGGACATTTTGAAAGAAGAGAAAAATAATGATTTAGTGACGTTCCAATTTTTTTTTATTAAAGAAAAAGGTCAGTTCAATTTAAAATCAATAAAACTCACTTTGAAAAAAACACCCCCTTCTCCACAGATCTGACATGTCACTTGGCTTGGCACTGTCACCTGCTTGTCTCTGGTTTAATGCCATATGGTCGAATACCTCAGGCAAAAATGTGTATTAACAAGCAGGTGACACAATCTCCGACCAAAAAAGTGACATAGTGCAGCTTTAACTACCGCTCCGACCTCCGTCCCTGGACCGAACAGAGCCCGGCGTGCCCCGACTCTGCTCTGGACGTCTTTGTGTCCTCATAAATCAGCAGGGAGGATCTCTGAGCTGCCACTGGCTCTGTTTGAAGTCAGGTCTGGTGTAGGGCTGCTGTCCCATGTGTGGATGACTCAACCAGCCAAAACCGAGCACCCACACCCCACAGAAGGAAGCCTGTTCTGGGGGACAAAAACCACGGGTACATCCAGAACACGCTACCAGACTCAAACATCCAGCGGGGAAGGAAAAACGCAATAAGACAAATAGACTGGGCTGTAAAATGGAGTTTGGACAGTTTGGACAGTTTGGCTCATTCTTCCCGGGCTCAGGAAGTGTGTGATTTATGATAGTTTGAGTTATTCCCCTGCAAAATACAAGACTGATTAACTGTCAGTGTTGGAAAGTCAAATACATGAACGTAAATGAATGCATAACAACAGAAATCAAGCTGTTTGTAATTATATCTAATGTTCTTTCGCTATAATCTAATGCAACTTGATGTGAAAGTATTCAAAATATTCAGAATACAGTACTCTGATTGTCCCGTGTAAAGGAATACGCTACGAAATACATTTTAGTTTCAGTATTTTTTAACTAATTTATATTTAACTTTATTATGCAAAATCAAATGGGATGAGCTGTTATCTTTGTGATGATGCTCCCTCAACATTAGCTCATTTAAAACCAGGGCCGGTTCACCCTATAGGCAGATTAAGCAGCTGCTTAGGATCCTGAGGCCAGCAGGGGGCCCCCAAGAGCCCACACATTTATATTGAAAATAATATAATATGTGTTTTGTTGGACACAGGGCTTGTGTGTTGACAGCTGCCTAAATATCCATCTAAAACTATTACATTTGTTTTATATCTATAGTAGTTAAATATCTTCTGCTGCTACTTTTGTGTTTGAGTCGGGCAGAGGTGAGGGCAGCTATGAGTTTAGGACCTTTATAATGTAAATTTAACCCACTGTCGCCAACGGGAACACATTCAAATCCACCAGAAATAAAGAAAAATTGTCTAGAACTTTAAAAATCTCACCCTCCTTATATGTTTGTTCTGTTCTTGTGACTTTAGTTCAGTATTTGTGACGTTCTGGATGTTTTCAGTCTGATGTTGGTCATAAAAACACAAAAACAACTGGTCAAAGTGACGAGAGCAGAGTCAGAATGTGTCAAATGTGAATCAAACAGCTGAGCCAGGAGGGGCCCCAGAGACAAACTCAGCCTAGGGCCCCTGAAAGCTGGGACCGGCCCTGCTCAAAGCTGTGTTAGGTTGGTTCAAGCATGTTTGAGGTTGATGTTTTGTCCCCGAGGTGGGTTAAGTGTCTTGCCCAAGGACACAATGACAGTATTCGTCTGTGGGAGCTGGAATCGCACCGTCAATGATTTTTATGTCGAGAGCGGGATTCGAACCAGCAACCTTCAGATCACTGGACACACGCTCTAACAACTTTTTTACTGTTCTTAGTTTGAAATATTATCAAGACTTGGAGTGACACATACTGGGTTCTGAAATTTAAAAAGCAAAATAGAAATAAAGTAATGAGAATGAATTAAAATTTAAAGTTCAACATATATACGTAAAACTGATGATGTAAGCTAAGTAAGTGAGCGAGTCCGTGAGTGTCAGCGGCGTTTCCGACAGCTCGACCCTGGGAACGCTCTTGAAGTCCGACTCTGAGGGCATCCGGTCATAAAGAGTTTACAGACAGCGAAGTGCCTCAGTCTCACAGCAGTGGGAACAGGCTCTGCTCCGAGAGACGACACTTTGGACCAGTCTCTCTGCACTTTTGTGGACATGCAACGCTGCCATCTTGTGGACACTTGTGACACAATCCCTCAGACTTTCTCTTTGTACTTTTATTCAGGAGCGTCAGGGAATTTACAATTTTAGTACCATCTTTTAACAGAAACAGGCCATGAATTTCTTCTTACAGGAAGTATTAGTATAAGTAAGGAGCATAGACTGTGTAAAGAAGTGACTAAGTGAGTGTGACGTCACCACTACCATGATCATAGCAACCAAAGAGCCAATCAGGAGCGAATTTGTCTGTTATTACTGTTCATATCTTGATTTACAGATAAAATAGAGAAATAAAAACCCCAGGATCATGTAGAGGGTTAATACGAACATTTAAGACCAAAATGACGAGTCTGACAGCAGCAGGTACAGAGAGAGAGGCCAGAGTTTTTCAATAGAAAGTGAATTGGAGCCAGGTTAGCATGCTAGCTATGTCCATTTATATAAACAGTCTATGTAAGGAGTAGAACAGCGTAGTCTTGGGTGTCTGTTCCATCACTTCTTCCTGCTCTGAAGCACTTTTGCTCAAATAAAAGATATATTTCAATCTGATCTGTTGCTTCTTACGCCAAATACTTAAAAATATTTTAAAAAACATTGAAAATCGTGGATATACAGCCTTATTTTAAGCCATATTTGTTGCTAAAGACATTTGAATAGTGATATGTACAATATTTTCTTTCTTTAATCACTAGTTTAAATTACAAAAACTAAAAAAAAAACACATTTATTTCAGTAGATTACTTTTTTCAAACCAAGGTTTAGTTTGTTTTCATCCCTGACAGTTTTTTTGGGCTGCTCACTAGCGCCTCACAGTGGCCACATCAGCTGATTTAAACAGGTTTTGGCGCTGTGGAGGCAGGACGACAGCGCCCTCTGCAGTCCGACTTCTACAGGACAGTATCGCAGGTGTGTGACAGTGAAAAGGCCCCTCGTCCCGGTTTAAAGTCCCGTCGGCACGTTTCTGTCGTTCAATTTGCTCCTTAATCCAGCGACGATGTTTATTGTTCTCTGTGGTTCTCTCCTTTTACTCTCACACACCTGGGATACTGTCGGGCTGCAGGTGGCGCTGTCGTTCTGCCTCTAAAGATACATAAAGTCTTGTATTTCTATGTATAACTCTGGTTTCTATGGTTACAGGTGATGGACAGCTCGATGCCTCTGATCGGGGAACACGTGGAGGAAGACAAGCAGCTCATCACTGAACTGGTCCTCCACAAGATGGCGCTGACGCTCCTGGGGGTGTCCCTGCCTCAGCCCTCCTCCGTCAAGGTTCAATGTTTAAATATCTTAAATATTTCATCGTCGTAACTGCAAAATAATCGGATAAAGTTTGTAGACACATTCACATTTGTGTTTGGGACGACGTCGGCTCCTCTATTTTGTTTAGATACCAGGGCAAAAAAGTAAAAATATCACATGAAAAAAAGTACATGTTTAAAAATGTACTTCAAGAGTAAAAAGTAAAGTATTTCACGCACATTTTGAGATCTAATAAAGCTTCAAATGTGCTGAATTTTGTTTTTTTAGATTTTTTTTGCTGTTTTTATTTTGTATACTGTAAATTTCGGACTATAAGCCGATTTTTTAAAGTTTTTTTTCCCACTCTTTGAACTCTGCAGCCTGTACAACGATTTATAGATTTAATTTATAGAGTTTTACTGGCTAACGGCCACCGGGGGGCACTCTCTAGCAGTAAACGCAAAAGTGAAACAGCTGTGGGGAAAGATTATGCTGATTTTCAGGCACAGTTTGAAAAAAAGTCTTCAATTAAAACTCAAAAACCCTCCGTGTACCATCTTTCTGTGTAAATTTCTCATAAAAACCTGCGACTTATATTCAAGTGCATCTTATATATGGACAAAATGTACTTTCTTTTCAGATTTAGCTGGTGAGGCTTATATTCAGATGTGCTTTTTGCTCAGATTATAAACCTGTTAAAAATAAACCTTTTCAGCAGGTCTTAAACTATAATAAAAAATACTTTTTCGTTTCAGCCCAGTTAAAAAATCCACTGTAAAAGTATTTAACCCCTTACAATTCTGGGTCATTTTGGAGAAACTGGAGAAATTGCCTTTGTTCTGACGTCTCCAAATTAAAACCATAACTATTATTGAACCTTCAGTAGTAAATACACATGTTTGGCTCTTTGTAAAGGAAAAACTCGATACTTTTACCCACATGTGTCAGAATCACTGTAAGTTTGTCTGCTGAGCATTTACACACTTCGAAACACGCGTGAAAAGCGATTTTTCTCATCCTCGCCTACATCTTTTTGTTAAAATTAAGGTGTAGAAAGCTGCATTCGGTATCTGAGGACAAAAATACACTATATGACAACTGGAAATACTGTTGACCTTTCACATTTTCAGATTTGAGGACAATATCTATAAAAATGAAACTTTTACACTCATTTTATTATTAGTAAATCCAGGAGGGACTTTTGATGCATCCAGATTTATCCAAACCTCTCAAAATACAAGATAATTGGAGGAAAAAATGCAATAACTTTCGAACACAGACATCAATGAAAAGTACAAATACCTAAATTGTGTTTCTAGGTGTAGTACTTCACTACTTTCAGATGTGCATGAACATTTATTCCGTTTGCGTCTAAATACTGGGCTGTTCTCACCATTCCTTCATTTTCCTTCCAGCTCTAACTTTCTTCTTTCTCCCTTCACAGACGACGCAGCCGAGACGAGGTAAGACCCCCCTTAACGAGGCTCTATTAAAGGCGCTGTACATGATTTTCACTCTTAAAAACGTATCAGACAGAAGTACTTCATTTTAAACTGTCTACACTGGTCCAAAGTTCACCGAAATTAGCACTTTTCACAAGTTTTCGAGGCCATAATGGTAAAGCTAACAACAACTAGCATGCCAAAGCACACTTCCTGATTAATAAATAAAACTCTATACATTTTCTTTTCTTTTATATTATTATTTATTTCTGCAGAGTTTCAGAGTTTTTCATGAGCGGCTTCAAATTTAGAACAATACAAATAAAACTCGTGACTGAATTTGTTCGTTTAAAACATTAAAAACAGGAGCAGGTTTGATTTTAAATGTTTATCACCACATTATTTAAGTGTTTTAGTGGCCCCAAGTTATCCAGTGTTGCATGTTCTTCAGATTTACTCAATTTTTTTCCATTTCCGTTGCAGTGCAGACTGTTTTTAGACATAACCAATCGTCACATCTTGGGTTAAAAGTTCCCGTTTCTACAGCTGCTCGTACAATATACTTTTTTCTGGGGTACAAGGGGAGAAAATGGGGTACAGAGTCTTTAAATGATTGTTTCTGCTTACAGGAGGACACCGGTCCGCCTCCGCCTCCCCCTCTCAGTCCGCTCAGGGCTCTCCGCAGAGGGCCCGCTCAGCCAACACTTCCCCCAGTCAGGCCTTCCAACCCGGGCCCATCCCGGCAGTGACGGGGCCCGGGGCGCAGAAGCAGTCTCCACACCTCAAGTCAGTCCCACACACTCAGCGTCAAAGTACAACCACCGAACAGACGCCGCAGACTCGAGTCACGTCTGAATGTCGTTTGGTCAAAGGGGAAAGCTGAATTCTCGTGGTGGTTTTGGTTTTGACTCTGTGCTTTGCTGCCATCTAGTGTCTCAATGTAAAAGTACAACAGAAGTATTTGTATTAATCTTTTATCATCTAAAGAAATACTAAAAGAGCCGGTGTTTCGAATGGGTCCAGAAGATTCAGATCCCGTAAAAGAGCCAAAGTCCCATCACTAGTTTGGGGGGCAAAACTAATTTTGACTATATTACATGAAAAAGAATCTGGTGCTGCCCTTTTAATCAAGATACATCATCGTACAACTTCATACTGCTCATATTAAATGTGTTTGTGTTGATATATTTTACAAAACAGAACACTCAATGAAAAGGACAGTTTATTTATGTAGCACAATTCATGAACAATGCCATTCAAAGTGCTTTACAGAATAATAAAGACTGTAGTCGAACTGGAGACAAACACATGGATAACTCTCTCCAAGTCTGGTTTTGACAGTATAACTTTGATTTTTGGCATGTTTTAAGATGGTAAAAAGCTGCAGATGTTATTGATTTGATGTGGCTGTTAAAGTTCAAGTCTGAGTCCATTATTAAATCTAAATTTTCTAGCCTAATTTGAAGGTTTTAGAGAGAGAGACTGGAGGTGACGCTGACACTTTCTCTTTGTTTAGCTGAAAAAAGTTGTTTTGCCTCCACACATTGATCTGATGCAGTGTCAGGGTGAATCCACTGGTTCATATCCACCTGCTGCAGTGAGACGTAGATCTGAGTGTCATCTGAAGAGTTGTGGTAGGACACATTATTGCTGCGCACTAACTGGCCTAACAGCAGCATGTACAGATGGAACAACAGGGGTCCCAGGATTGACCCTTGCGGCACCCCACAGTTCAGGGACATATTGTCACACAGACACATTTTCCAGTTTCAACAAAGTACTTCCTGGTTCTATTCAGGACCCGAGCAGCTGCAGATGTCACTGATTTGATGTGGCTGTTAAAGTTCAAGTCTGAGTCCATTATTACCCCGAGGTTTCTCTCCTGATTTGAAGTTTTTAGAGAGTCTGGAGGCGACTGCTGACACTTTTCTTTGTCCTCTTCGCAGTAAGTCCCAGTCTTTGACAAACACGCTGTCTGAGACTCTGAAGGGAAAACCCGACGGACGACGAGGCCAAAGCCGAGACCATCCGCAGCCTGCGCCAGTCCTTCGCCAGCCTGTTCTCCGACTGAACACAGCGCCCCCTACGGATCATATCACCCTCACACAGAGCGCCCTCTGCAGACCAGCCTCTTCTCCGACTAACTACAGCACACCCTAGCCTCAGTCTGTCTGTTATCCACGTGAACACGGCGCCCCCTACAGCCTGATATCAACTTAACCCAGAACGCTCCCTCTTCTCCGACTGGAACACAGCGCCCCCTAGAGTCTCATGTCACTTTAATTCTGAATGGCCCTTTATGGATCCGTCTACTCTTCAAATAAATAACAGCGCCCTCTATAGCTCATACCGCACTCACACAGAGCAGTTAGTGTCTTTTTGGACTGAGTTACTGCGCCCCCTATGGGTCAGTTTGCTCTTCAACTAAAGAACAGCGCCCCCTAGAGTCCAGCCTCTTCTCAGACTGAACCTGAATGAATTTAAAACAACTTCAGCTGACCAAAAAGTCATCAAAAAGTCAACAAAAAAACAAATATACAAGAGCTGAGTGCCCCCCTAGAGCCTCATATTACACCCATACAGCGCCCCCTGCAGTTACTTTATAATAACTACACCTTCACCAGTTTTATTTTAAGCTTTTTTTTTTTTTAGTTTGTTTCCACACCTCAAACCTGCCTTTTTACTCTCACAAACCTGAAGAAGTCAGACTGCAGATGGCGCTGTCGTCCTGCCTCCACCTCCAATAAAACATGAACAAAGATTTAATTCATAATGAAGTAGTTTAAGAATTCAGAACGGTTTGGACTTAGTCACTACTTAACGACGGAGTATGGTTAGAGTATTGATTAAGAGGTAGAGGATGGAGCATTTACTTTACTTTATATTCACATACTCATTATAAATATTTAATTATGCAAATAGGATTGTTAATTAGCAGCATTAGAAACTTATATTATTTTAACACCCATCTGTCCATTTTCTTCCTCTTATCCGGTGCCGGGTCGCGGGGGCAGCAGTCTAAGCAGGGACTCCCAGACTTCCCTCACCCCAGACACGTCCTCCAGCTCCTCCGGTGGGACCCCAAGTCGTTCCCAGGCCAGTCGAGAGACATAGTCCCTGCAGCGTGTCCTGGGTCTTCCCCGGGGCCTCCTGCATTTTAACAATATTCATTTTATTTTATTTATTTTATTTTTTTTATGTATTTATTTTATTATATTTTATTTTTCATTATTTTATTTTTTATGTTATATTTTTTTTATTTATTTAGATATTATTGGCTTATAGACTGTTGTGTCATTTTGTATATTTCATATTTCATTTTTTTGCACATTTAAAATGGCCATTTTTTAGTTTTTAGGGTTTTTTTGTTTTTTTTCTTATAGGATTATAGAAAGTAAAACAGTATTTTCACACAGCACAGAGCCCCAGTCACTTTATCAAAGAAAGCGGAGATTGGAGCGTTTAAAGGTTAAAAGTGGGCGGGGCCTAATAAGGTCAGTAGACGTTTGTGTAATCCCTCAGTCGTCCAGGTCGACAGATTTAACTTTTGTCTTTTACGAAGGTCAGTAGATGCCTTGTAATCACTTCATTGTAAAACATATCAGCTGTTTGTTCATTATGAAGTAAGTCTTTGTTCATGCTTTATTAAGTCTATTTAAACCTGAAAGTGAAAGTTATTATAAAGCGTCAGTGTTCCAGTTCTTCTTTTAAATCAGAAAAAAAGGCAGCAGTGGCTCATTAAAACGCTCCATTATCAGTACGTCCAACTGAAAACCAGGAAGACAAAATGAACCTCTTCTCAGTCTGACCTCTGACCCCTGACCTCTTCCTTCACTTCCTCGTTCTGCGTTTGCTTCCAGCGTCCGGCCTCAGCTTCCAGTTTAAACCTTTGTACTGTTACGTGCAGGGGAGTCGACAGGGGGGGACCAAGGAGTCTGTTATCCCAGGTCTTAGGGGGCCCAGAATTGGACCTTCATCCTACTCGTTTATATTAGAGGGGGGCCCATGTGAGGTCGCTTGCCCCGGGCCCCTGATTTTCTGTTGACGGGCCTGTTCATGTGTCGTCTCCAGTGGTATTAGAAGAAATCGCAGTTGTGTTAAAAGTCATGATATTTATGTATTTATTTATTATATTATTAGCATTTCTACATATTTATAACGCACTCTAAACACGCCACAAAACCGGGACTCAACACGGAACTAAACCTGGACCAGACCAGGACAAAACGAGTACTTGAACAGGACTAAACCAAGTCTACACCAAGACGAAACCAGGATGAAACCCAAGTGTGTGTGAACGCAGCCACTGTTCCATCCACAAGAGGGCGACATGCATTTCTGTTTGGGTCTTTTTTTTAATAACTACCAAACTTCACGACACAGTATGTAACTTTTTTTGCGAGAAAATAGACAAATATGAATAAGTGACTCTGAGGCCGCTTGCATCTCCACAAACCTGATTCCGAGTGCCTCTTCCTGCTCGTTTCCATGGAAATGTTCTCCCACAGTATGGCGTAAAATGCGTATCTCGATGACGAATGTTCCGAAGTATGGTTTTAACTTTAATTTTCTATTTCCATGGGATCGTGCAGGTGATGTGCCACCTCCAGAAAGTTACATACTGTACTTTTAAGCAATCGTTAAGCTAATTGTTGTTTGTTTTATAAGTTGTCCTGATATTACTTTGTGTAGGCTAGTCCAGCGCTCTAAGCTAAACGCCGTATCCTTCTGTAACGACGACTCGAGTGCGTTCACGTGTTCACTCACTGTTACTTTTCCTCGTTTCCGTGAGTATTTCTCGTGTACCGTTTGCTCTATAGCCGTGTATTTAGCCCCATGACTCGTTGGCGGATGGGTCGCGCAGTACTCTCGAGCCTTCACTTCAGATCGGCTGGAGTTTTATCATTATCGTCAGTATTGTAGTTGTATTTAACGTGGTGATAGTAGCATCCTAAAGGTGCTTTCGGAGGTGCATGCCTTTAGCGTAGACCAGAGTACACCGAGTTTGTCCTATGTCCACGCACAGAACAATCCAACCACGGTTTAAGTTGTCAGAGCGTCAGTATTTACCGTGACAGTGAAACGTCATACACTTGTTCTGAGCTTAAAGGTGCACTCTGTCACTTTTCTGCCGCTTGTCTCCTTGGGAATGTCCTTGGAAGTGTCATTGCTTTGTATGGAAGGTTTCACAGTATGGAGGTGAATGTATCTATCATGCTTTTAACCATCCGTCCATTTTCCTCTGCTTATCCGGGGGCAGCAGACTAAGCAGGGACTCGCAGACTTCCACCACCCCAGACACTTCCTCCAGCTCCTCCGGTGGGACCACGATGAGTTCCCAGGACAGAGAGAGACACAGTCCCTCCAGCGTGTCTTGGGCCTCCTCCCATTTCTAACCAATTACCTTGAAAATCCCGTGGACTCGCATCTCCGCAGATCTGACCAACTTGGCCAGAAGGTGTCACCTGCTTGTCTTCACGGAGATGGGAAAACACAAAATTTAAATCTTCAGTTCTGGTCAGATTGTCTGAGGATAGAGTTGTAGTTCTACAGTGTGGCCCAAAAGTCACTGACACTTTTAAATCTTCAGTAGCTCCTATAATTCTTCAGTTATACTCAACAAATTTTAGCAGTAGATAAACTGAACCTTCTGAGATTTTTGACAGTATATACGGTTATAATTGTTCACTTACACTTGAACTTATCACTACTTAAACTAGGGAAAGTAAAAATGACCTAAATGTTAAAAAATAATGTTTTTTAAGTGTCCACCATTTTGTGTTTGTCTCTGAACAGCCTGATCCAACACACTTTACAGAACATTTAAAACATTTCCGGTCTTATGTCTCTTATTTGATCCTCGATGTTACATTTTAAGTCGTTTATCGTCTGAGGTTTATTCACAAACACCTTTTCTTTAAGATAGACCCACAGGAAGAAATTAGGACTAGTCAGGTCTGTGGAGATCACATACTGCCCCCTGTCTGTGAAAAACACTTATTATTCCTTTAATGGCATTTACTCTTGGGGCATCTCTGGTATTAAAATGTCGACGGTAACACCTCTGGGTTTGTGAATTTGACCCATGTGACTCAAAGTACCACTGTACAATGAGGGTTCGTTCCTCGGTGCTGTATTTGCTCAGATTAATGTCGGAAGAGTCGTTCTAAATGCTTTGAAAAAATAAAAGAAAAATATTTAGAAACAAAAGAGTTATGGACTTTTTTCAACTGTCAGTGACTTTTGGGCCACTCTGTATAACTCTATCGTCAGACCCAAAGCAAACAGGAACAAAGAGGGGCTGAAACTGGAGACCGTAGCTGTTTCAGTGTCGTTCAGACAGATTTAAGACGGTGTCCAGCAGTGATCTGACCAGAACTGGAGAAGCGGCCTGGACGAGCAGCGAAACGTCTTCACTCTAACGATTTGTCCAGATTTAAATTTCGTCTTTTGCTCTGGATCAGACCTGGGCGACTGAGGCATTACACAGACATCTTCATGGAGATGGGGAAGTTTAATACCATACTGTGGAACATTCCAGACAAAACAAACACGTCTTCATGGATAGAAGCAGATAACGGACCGTCTAAGTCACATGGCGCACCTTAAAGCGTAGTTTCTTTTGTGTTAAACGGCTCAAACTAGCAGCTGTGTGTTTCATAATCTTTAGATGAACTTGTAAATAGAGATAAATGTTCACCGTGTTTGTTCTCGTCTCAGTGTCGGCGTCATGGACCTGTCTCATTCAAATAGTTTATATCTCTGAGTGTCACGTTGTTCTGGAGACGCAGACAGGAGCCACAGACACTTTAACATAAAACTGCATTTGCACTACACAACGTGCCTCCCAGCCTGTGCTCTGCTGGTTCTGGGAATCGAACCGTCAACCTCAGAAGAACAGATCTCCTTGTCAAAGCTTAATTGCGTCAGATCTCAGAAGCTAAACTAAACTAGGCCTGGTTTGTACTTGGATGGGAGGACGTGGGGAATACCAGGCGAGGCAGCAGGGGCGGTGGTGCAAACTGTTGTTGTGTCCTTAAGCAAGACACTTCACTAGTCCTGCTTACAGTTGTGCAGTGTGAAGTGGAGGAATAATAACCCTTTCTTCATCTAAACGGCTCCTGTCTGTGTCTTCAGACGCCTGACACTGATCATATTACAGACATTTAAAAAACTGTATCACATGTGTTTACTTTTGTGTAGTGGACTGTGTGTGTGTGTGTGTGTGTGTGTGTGTGTGTGTGTGTGTGTGTGTGTGTGTGTGTATGTGTATATGTATGTGTGTATGTCTATGTGTATATGTGTGTTTGTATGTCTGATCTAAATGCCTGGGATCACTGATCTAAATGCCACACTCACACAAATATCACTGTTAGATATTTGTGTGAGTGTGTGTGTATGTGTGTGTGTATATGTGTGTGTATGTCTGATCGGAATGCCTGGGATCACTGTTAGATATTTGTGTGTTTGTGTGTGTGCGTTTATGTGTGTTTGTATGTCTGATTTGAACGCCTGGGACCTTTGATCTGAACGCCTGGGATCACTGATCTGAATGCCTGGGATCACTGTTAGATATTTGTGTGTTCGTGTGTGTGTGTGTGTGTGTGTGTGTGTGTGTGTGTGTGTGTGTGTGTTTTGTATGTCTGATCTGAATGCCTGGGATCACTGTTAGATATTTATGTGTGAGTGTGTGTGTGTGTGTGTGTGTTTGTATGTCTGATCTGAATGCCTGGGATCACTGTTAGATATTTATGTGTGAGTGTGTGTGTGTGTGTTTGTATGTCTGATCTGAATGCCTGGGATCACTGTTAGATATTTGTGTGTGTGTGTGTGTGCATGTGTGTGTGTGTGTGTGTGTGTTTGTATGTCTGATCTGAATGCCTGGGACCTTTGATCTGAATGCCTGGGATCACTGTTAGATATTTGCTGAAATCGCATGAGCTGTTTAAAAATCGTGTGGATGTATAAATTATTGAGAAAAGATAAGGCGTGCCCCTTTTTGCAATAACGATGTGAAATATGAAACTTTATGTATAAATGTTTGATTTGACTTATTTTTGTGCTAAAGCTGTTAGCCTGAGAGGTCTCCATGACAACCACAAACATCACGTCAGGGAAAAGTGGCTCATTTTGACTTGAAACACAACAGTGGACATGGACCTGCAGCTACA
The DNA here is from genome assembly GCA_019594935.1 of Periophthalmus modestus. NCBI lineage: Eukaryota > Metazoa > Chordata > Actinopteri > Gobiiformes > Gobiidae > Periophthalmus > Periophthalmus modestus. Next base: position 2,212,285 of record JAIEZT010000054.1, read on the forward strand.
ACCTGCACTTAAAGCTGCAGTGTGGAACATTCTGGCCAATCTCTTACACATCTCCATGGGGATGTTATTGCTTTGCCTGAAATATTCCACACTATGGCATTAAACGTAATTTGTATTTATTCAATTACATGTTGATTGCTCAAAAATACCATGAGCCTCTCCGTAGATCTGACCCGTAACATGACCTGCTCGTCTCCATGAGCAACACAAGTTTATATCATATTATGGAACATTCCAGCGAGCCAATAACATGCAATAACATCTCCATGGAGACAAGAACGTGGTAGACCCTCCACTGGAAAAGTCCCACAGTGCATCTTTAAGCCTTTTGTTGGCAAAATGTAACTGTGCCACCTGCTTGTCGCCATGGAGATGGTTATTGCTTTGGCATGAATGTTCCACAGTACGGTCTAAACCAGGACTAAACCAGGACTAAACCAGGACTAAACCAGGACTAAACCAGGACTAAACCAGGGACTACACCAGGTCTAAACCAGGTCTAAACCAGGACTAAACCAGGTCTAAACCAGGACTAAACCAGGTCTAAACCAGGGATAAACCAGGACTAAACAAGGACTAAACCAGGACTAAACCAGGTTTAAACCAGGACTATACTAGGTCTAAACCAAGTCTAAACAAGGACTAAACCAGGACTACACCAGGTCTAAACCAGGTCTAAACAAGGACTAAACCAGGACTAAACCAGGTCTAAACCAGGACTAAAGCAGGGACTACACCAGGATTAACCAGGACTAAATCAGAACTAAACCAGGACTAAACCCAGACAAAACCAGGTCTAAACAAGGACTAAAAAAGGACTAAACCAGGACTAAACCAGGACTAAACTAGGACTAAACCAGGTCTAAACCAGGTCTAAACCAGGACTAAACCAGGACTAAAGCAGGGACTACACCAGGATTAACCAGGACTAAATCAGAACTAAACCAGGTCTAAACCAGGACTAAACCGGGACTGAATCTTGTCCAAATCAGGCGCCGTCTTTCCCCGGAGTCACTCTCCTTAACATTAGCAACAGATTTGATTGACAGTGTTGCTAAGCGCCCGCTCTCTGCTAAACCAGTGGTGTGGACAGGAAGGGGCGTTACCTTCAACATCCTCACTCCTGATTGGCTCTTTTGTTGCTACGACATTCTCTCTGAGCCGTGTCCATGTCCAGCGTCGCGTTTCGTTGTAGCCATCCACTTCCGCTGCACCTTTAACCCCGGACCGATGGCGTTGTCTCATCGGAGCACCTCTTCAGATATTTAACCCTCGTCACTGTGTCAGAACGGACCAAAATTATTTTAAAAACCCTTAAAATTCTGTGTGTAAAATATAAAATCACTTGTATTCTTCGGTACGATAAGCCATATTTGAACGACGACTCGCTGGTGCACTGCGCGGTAACAGCCGAGACCTTTCCTGATTCTTCCATCGCTGTTTATGTGATTTAAAACGTGTTACCGATGTCGTCACTTTTCTCTATAATATCGAGCTGTGCGATAACGAATCTGCCCATCGTCGCAATAATCACTTTGGCGTTTTTACTTAAAGGTTCGATATTACACAAAACTGACTCTTGTGAGGTTTAAATCATGTTATAATGATGTTACCTCCTCAAAAACAGACCTTATTTTTAGTCTGTGACATCTCCAAAGCTCAAAACGCTCTGTTCCACCTTGTGATGTCATGAAGTGGTAGTTTTTTTTTTAACTCAACAGCTACTTTTTTACCGTAAATTCAGTAAAGATTGAGCAATTCCAGAGCTGAAATGATCCAAATGATTCTAGTGAAGATGCATGAAGTTTAAAAACACAGTGGAGCACTTCCTGTATCTGATGACATCACAAAGTGGACGAGATCTGACCCGTAACACGACCTGCTCGTCTCCAAGAACGATACAAGTTTGTAGCATATTGTGGAACATTCTAGCGAGCCAATAATGTGCAGTAACATCTCCATGGAGACAAGAACGTGGCAGACCCTCCACCGGAAAAGTCCCACAGTGCATCTTTAAGCCTTTTCTGAGTGATATGTAACTGTGCCACCTGCTTGTCGCCATGGAGATGGTTATTGTTTTGACATGAATGTTCCACAGTACGGCACTAACGAATCTGCCAAATGATTCCAGTGAAGATGCGTGAAGTTTAAAAACGACACAGTGGAGCACTTCCTGTATTACCACATGATGACATCACAAGGTGGAACAGAGTGTTTTCAGTTTGAGAGAAGAACTCAGCGTAAATCTGCAGGTTTGTTTGTTAAACATGTGTGAATGAAACTAAAAAACACAACTCCAGGTCTGTTTGTGACGAGGAATGAATGAATATAATTAATAAAAATAAAAATATCAAAGACAAATAAGAAAACACCGGAATAAAACTCTTAAAGCGCCGTGTTACGCTGTTTTCTGATCTGTTCTGATGTCGTTTCCTCATCACAAACAGACCTGGAGTTGTGTTTTTTTATTTCATTCACATGTTTAACACACAAACCTGCAGATTTACGCTGAGTTCTTCTCTCACACTGAAAACACTCTGTTCCACCTTGTGATGTCATGAGGTAAAACAGGAAGTGCATCGCATCTTCACTGGAATCATCTGGCAGATAAGTTAGTGCCGTACTGTGGAACATTCACGTCAAAACAATAACCATCTCCATGGCGACAAGCAGGTGGCACAGTGGCATATTACAAAAGGCTTAAAGATGCACTGTGGGACTTTTCTGGTGGAGGGTCTGCCACGTTCTTGTCTCCATGGAGATGTTACTGCATGTTATTGGCTCGTTAGAATGTTCCACAATATGCTACAAACTTGTATCGTTCATGGAGGCGAGCAGGTCGTGTTACGCGTCAGATCTCGTCCACCTTGTGATGTCATCAAGTGGTGATACAGGAAGTGCTCCACTGTGTTTTTAAACTTCATGCATCTTCACTAGAATCATTTGGATCATTTCAGCTGTGGAATTGCTCAATCTTTACTGAATTTAAGGTGAAAAAGTAGCTGTTGACTTAAAAAAAACTACCACTTCATGACATCACAAGGTGGAACGGAGCGTTTTGAGCTTTGGAGATGTTACAGATTAATTATAAAAGTTACTCAAACATGTGTGAATGAAACAAAACACAACTCCAGGTCTGTTTTTTGAGGAGGAACCAGCTTTAAAACACGACTTAAACCTCAGAAGAGTCAGTTTTGCGTCGTACTTCACCTTTAAAGTACTTTCACTTTCATTCGTGTGTTTTTTGATGAAGCAGCTCTGGAGATCCGTGTGTTTTTCTGAGTGAAACGGGATCGCTGCACGTGGAGTTGTTCTCTCTGTGTTTTCGCTGCGTGCGGGGTGATGTAACGAGGTGTTTTTTAGTGTAGGACATGCTTTTCTGTTGTAGATGTGGCATGGGCCCCTCCCGTGTGCCTCAGGTGTGTCGGTGTTATTCTGTGGTGTCGGCTGCTTCGGTGTGAGACGTGAGACGCATTTCTGTGTTTTTTCACCTGATCATGTTTTATTTCGTGTGTTTCGGTTCTGTCTGAAAATCAGGATTAACTGTTAATAAAAGTTTTATTTAAATGGCGTTTTGTGTCTTTGTGCTCACTGCAGTAGAACGTAACACGGGGGTTTCTTCATCAAAATCTTTAAATTCTCATTAAGATTTCAAAAAAGTGTCTTGCTTAAGGGATGATATCGGGATTGAAACACCAACCCTTGAGATGTGTGATGTAATGCTGCCCCCATGTGGTAATAAGTGGTCTAACATGCAAAGGAATTACACTGTTTTCTGATCCGTTTTGTTCCACAACACACAAACGCTGCATATTTAGGCATTTAGAGTTTTTCTCACAAACTGAAGACGCTCTGTTCCACCTTGTGATGTCATCAAGTGGTAACACAGGAAGTGCTCCACTGTGTTTTTAAACTCCATACAGCTTCACTAGAATCATTTGGATGATTTCAGCTCTGGAATTTATTATCTCTACTAAAGAAAAGGTAAAAGGAACATGAAAACTACCACTTCATGACATCACAAGGTGGAACGGAGCATTTTGAGCTTTGGAGATGTTACAGACTAATAATAAACATGTGTAAATGAAACAAAACACAACTTCAGGTCTGTTTTTGAGGAGGAAACAACATTATAACCTGACTTAAAGCTACAAGAGTCAGTTTTGTGTCATATTGGACGTTTAAAGATAAAAACCAGACAGCACAATACTTGAAAAACAGGTGTAGCTGTATTTACACAAGTAGATTTACAGTAAAAACAACAGCAGAAAAAACAGCAGAAAAATTCAAATAAACCTAAAACCACCGTCGTCCCACACGCAGGTCGGACGAGTCATTTAAGAACGACCCGATGAGGATTTCACTCACAGGAAAATCCAACGACAAACATGCAGAGATTTAAATATGAGGAGAAACATGTTCTGTCCAGTGCCGTCACCACCTCTTCACTGGGGAAATAAATAGGCCGTTACACAAAGCAGCTTTTCGTTCACATAGGTTTGGTTCACAAAATTTCAAACTGCCTATAATGAGCTGGAGAAGTGATCAGAATGATAAAGATTTGACTGTTTCACTGAAAATGCAGATGTTTTGACCTGGTTTGACCTCTCTGTTAGCGTCACTACTTCCTGTTAGCGTCACTACTTCCTGTTAGCATCACTACTTCCTGTTAGCATCACTACTTCATGTCCAGTTTTATTTCTGAGGTTTTTGCAGAGTCAAAATGTCTAAAATGATGGACAACATGTTAAACACAAATAAAATACTTCCCCAGAGACGATTCTGTGTTTAGAAAGAGACATGTTTGTGCCTCACTGCTAATGCTAATGCTAGTGCTAATTCTGAGGCGTAATAAATATTAAAAACAACACGACAAACTGAAGTACTTTGAAAAATCTGGCAATCTTTAATGAATTTGAACTTTAATAGGTTTTTAATTTTATATTTTATGCTTTTAACAGAAGTTAGCTTAAGCTTTGAGACACAACGAGCTAGCTAGCATGAGCCTGAGAAACTGTAGATTGATCATAGAGTTATAGAGTTTTATTGACCAATTATAGATAAATAAGGTTTAACACCTTTACCTTAGGCACTCGTCCTGTTAGCGCTCCGTCCATCACCAAAGTATGAGACACAGTTAGCTAGCTAGCATTAGCCTTTTAGAAACTGGATTGATCAGAGTTATAGCGTTTTATGGGTCAAATATAGACTGAATAAACAAGGTGACAGTTTAACATTTAACACCTTTATCTTAGGCACTCGTCCTGTCAGCGCTGCGTCCATCACCACATCCAAATATGAAGAAAAACACAAACCAAACGACTTTAAACAACAGAAATAAATAGTTTGTACACGACAGTCACATGTTAATGCTGCGGAAAAGCCAGAAACCTACAGTACAATACATGTGAGTACAGTACACGTGCGTACAGTACACGTGCGTACAGTACACGTGAGTACAGTACACGTGAGTACAGTACACGTGAGTACAGTACATGTGTGTACAGTACACGTGAGTACAGTACAGTCACATATACACACTTTATTCTATAGAAATGTGGAGAAATCAAGGTGCTCAGTAGAACATTCACATTACTCGGGCTAGATACGACTCTCTAATCAGTAGTAGTAGTAGTAGTAGTAGTAGTAGTAGTAGTAGTAGTAGTAGTAGTAGTAGTAGTAGTAGTAGTAGTAGTAGTAGTAGTAGTAGTAGTAGTAGTAATGTATAATGTCTTGAGATGTGGAGAGAACAAAAACATGTGTAAAAGTCACGTGTATAAAGTTTGTAAAGTCAGACCCAAACACACATGAACATTTCAAACACGTGTCGGGTCAGATCAGGAACAGCAGCTCGTGTTTTACAGCAGGTAAAAACAAACTCGAGCTCGTATCGACCCCTCTGCAAAAAACACCTGCAGATGATTCAAGTATCATGAGCTGCACTGGGTTTGTACTTCACTTCTGACCCAGAAACTCACACATTTTGAGACTTTTGAACAGAGCTGGTACTAACATGAACTAAAACTGTACGGCTGCAAACTTCTACAGAATACTTCTACAGAATACTGTGGAGACATGTATTCCGCTGGTGTATTCTGACGACAATTTAAATCAACAAGACTAACTGCTTATGGAGTATTTAGTAGTTATAGTTTTGAAAAGATACCAGACTAGAGAAATAAAAGTAGTAGTAGTAGTGTTAGAAAAAGTAGAAGTAGTAGTAGTATGTCTTTGAATTACTGTGTACAAATTGTCCTATGAAAAGAAACTTGCCTAGTAGTAGTAGAAAAATTAGTAAAAGTTGTAGTAGTAGTAGTAGGACTATACATAGTAGTAGTATTGTGATTTGAATGTCTTTCTTATTCTGTAAAGCATTTTGAATTGTGTATGAGTAGTAGTAGCAGTAGCAGTAGCAGTAGTAGTAGTAGTAGTAGTAGCAGTAGTAGAAGTAGAAGTAGAAGTAGTAGTAGAGGCAGATTGTGAGGAGAGATGAATAGAATAAAGATACCAAACTCAAACGCTCCTTTCTGTTTGGCAGGATTCGCTGTGGTTTAAGACAGTGGCTCAGTTGGTAGAGCGTGTGTCCACTGATGTGTGATGGTGCGATTCCAGCTCCTACAGATAAATGCTGTCGTCGTGTCCTTGGGCAAGACACTTAACCCACCTGTGAGTGAATGGGTGAGTGGTTCCTTCACGTAAAGCGTTTTGAGTGACTTGAAGGTGAAAGAAAAAGTGTGACATAAAGTCGTTAATAGGTTGCGTTCACTTGTAATTCATGACCTGTAGTTTGAAACATGGGGAGAAGGTGCAGTTTTTAAGGCAGATTTTGACTTTAAACTGTCAGATTTCAGATGTTTTGCGCTGTTTTTTTTTTTTTCATTTTAAATCGTACAAAAATCAACAGAAATGGATTTTTTGTGTCAAACCGACCCTTTTCCTCCACGAAAATCGGCATCGGCGACGTCGTGAACGCGATCTATTAATCCCAGAGACAAAAAAAAAAACGGCAGAGCGAGACTTTAAACAGGTTCACAGCTTAAAATCACTTAACTAGGAAGGACTTGTATTAGCAGAGAGTTTACACATTTAAGACGAGGAATACGAAGGCCATTTCCTCTCAGTAGCTCAAACGACGTCCAGCCAATGCATAGAAATTATGTCCCAAGATTTCAGTAACTGTAGTTTTCAGTAAGAACTCTTCAAGTCCCATGAGGAAAAATCTGTGAGTTGGTTCTGTTGAGGTGGTTCACGATGTTTGGAGCGATGACGAAGGGAAGGCCGTCGTTAATACAGACCCTCCTCCAGTGAGCCTTTCGCTTCCCAAATCCTAACCGCGCGATCACTGGAACAAAAGAACGAAAAAGCACAAAAAATATTAGCGCTTTCATCAGGTTTATCAATACAGTTTAACCATTTCAACTGTTTTCACTTCTTTCACACACAAAAAAACTACTTTAACTGTCTCTCTAACTGAAATATTCATAGTTTTGTAAAGTAATTTGCATTTACAGGATGTCTACATGATTTGATTTTGATTTATTTTATTATTGTGTCTCGCTGTTAC
>JAIEZT010000054.1:2222348-2316390 GCA_019594935.1 Periophthalmus modestus
AAGAAGAAGGAGAAGGAGAAGGAGAAGGAGAAGGAGAAGGAGAAGGAGAAGAAGAAGAAGAAGACACAATCAAAACAGCAGCAAAAGAAAAATAAAATCTCAACTGAACAAAACGCTGTAGGAGTGAAGACGTCTGGTCACTGCCTTACTTCTGTCTGAAGGGAGGAGGGCTTGAATGACTAATGAGCAGAGTCATTCAAGCCCCTAATGAGGGATTTCACACCTATTAGCATCCTGGCTAGCCCTATTGTTCTCTTTGTTTCCCTTGTTTGCCTTAGGTCTGAGGATGGAGTTATAAATAGGGGATAGATGATTGGACAGATGGATTGTCTTTCCTAACACAAACTGCTTTTTTAACTCCCCTCAGCCGGGGAGCTGGAATCACACCGGCAACCTGATGTTTATGTCAAGAGCGGGATTTGAACCACCAACCCACGGGTCAGTGGACACGCTACGCTTCTGTACGCTACGCTTCTCTACTCTACTCTACGCTACTCTATGTTGCGCTACTCTACGTTACGCTACTCTACGTTACGCTACTCTATGCTACTCTACTCTAAGCTACTCAACGCTATGCTACGCTACGCTACTCTATGCTACGCTACTCTATGCTATGCTACTCTACACTACTCTACTCTAAGCTACTCAACTCTACTCTACGCTACGCTACTTTACGCTACGCTACGCTACTCTATGTTATGCTACTCTACGCTACGCTACGCTACGCTACTCTACGCTACTCTACTCTACGCTACTCTACGCTACTCTACACTACTCTACTCTACTCTACTCTACGCTACTCTACTCTACGCTACGCTACTCTACGCTACTCTATGCTACGCTACGCTACGCTAAGCTACTCTACTATACGCTACTCTACGCTACGCTACTCTACGCTACGCTACTCTATGCTACGCTACTCTATGCTACTCTATGCTACTCTACGCTACGCTACGCTACTCTACGCCACTCTACGCTACTGTACTCAACGCTACTCTACTTTAAATATCTGTAAATGTACGTGTAGCTAAAAAAAGTACTGGAATATAAGTGTATCTAAAAGTGCTGGAATCATTCTGTTTATGTCACTAAAATGCAATATTCACAAAAACTCAACCTTGATGTGATGATCCTTGGAGCCGGTGAGCACGATGTCCTGTCCGTTTCCCAGTTTGTCCACAGTCAGACACACGACCGGCCCCAGGTGCCCCGTGAGCTTCCCCGTGGACGCAAATCTAAAAAAAAAAAAAAAAAAAATCTGAGTCCTTTAGTTCCATCGAGTTTTAAATGTTTGTTATGAATGACCAGCAGAGGGCGTACTTTCGGAGGTCCCACATACGGACAGCGTTGGCGGCAGCAGCGTACAAGAAGGTTCCAGATGGGTTCAGGGAGATCTGGTTGATTTGACTCTCTCCTGGAGGGATGGACAGACTCCGAGAAGAAGAACAGCTGTCTCCAGAGCTCACCTGACCCGACGACCTGACGACGAGAGATTAAAGGTGCTATATGACACAAAACTGACTCTTGTAGCTTTAAATCATGTTCTAAAGCTGTTTCCTCCTCAAAAACAGACCTGGAGTTGTGTTTTGTTTCATTCACACATGTTTGAGTCACACTTTATTATTAGTCTGTAACATCTCCAAAGCTCAAAACGCTCTGTTCCACCTTGTGATGTCATCAAGTGGTAGTTTTTCCAAGTTGTCAGCTCCTTTTACCTTTAGTTCAGTCGAGATTGGCAATTCTAGGGCAGAAATCATCCAAATGATTCTAGAAATGAAGGTGCGTGGAGTTTAAAAACGCAGCGGAGCACTTCCTGTATCACCACATGATGACATCACAAGGTGGAACAAAGAGTTTTCAGTTTGAGAGAAGAGCTCAGCCTAAATCTGCAGGTTTGTTTGTGTGAATGAAACAAAAGACAACTCCAGGTAAGTGTAAAAAAAACTATTATACTAGCATGTACAGATATAAGGTATTAAGTACATTTTACAGTGGCTACTTTTTACTTTTACTGCAGTACATTTGAGAGCAGTATCTGTACTTTCTACTCCACTACATTTTTGAACAGGACTGAAGAGTAAAAAGTACTTTTCATATGATTTGAGAGGTTATTTTGACCATGTTCGTGGAAATACACAAAATTCATAAGAAAAAAATAAGAAATTGATTCATTTTGTTACTGTTGAACAAAAAATGTGTCATTTTGAATCAGTATCTCTACATTTACACTTTAACAAATGAACAACACTTTTACTTTTTACTCTTAAAGTACATTTTTAAACAGGTACTTAAATACTTTTACTTAAATAGATTGTTACACTTTTACTTACTTTTTGCCTCTGTATCTGTACTTTTAAGTAACAAAACCGAGTACTTTTTCCACTACTTGTTGAAATGTACAAGCAAGTGTATTTGAGCCTTGTCGACTTTATTAAACTGCAACTTGGGATTTTTGTTTTAAATCTAGAAAAATTCAACTTTAAATAAAACAGAGATGGTCCAGCTCCCTGATTGGTCAGAGGGTTGTCTCCATGACGACCAAGCTCCTCCCCCTTTAGCTGTACTGACTCAAAAAAAACCCCCAAAAAACTATTAACAAAAGAAACAAAAGAACAATGGAAAGAAAGGGAAGGAAGGGAGGATATAAAAAAAGAAGAAAAAAAAATCAAAATCTCTCTAAATTACTTTTTTTTTTTCTCTTCTTGCAACATTTTCCGCTCTTTTCCTCTTATTTCTTTAGTTTTCTTTTTCTGTTTTATTACTTCCCTACACACACACACACACACACACACACACACACACACACACACACACACACACACAGACACACGCACACACAGACACACGCACACACACACACACACACACACACACACACACACTTCACTATTGCGTCCGTAATGAAGACATGAACATTACTAACAGACAAATCAGGCGCCTTCTTTTCCCCGAGGTCCCTCCTGCTAGCGTTAGCAACAGGTTTGATTGACAGCGTTGCTATGGGCCCGCTCCCTGCTAAACCGAGGCGGAAAGAGACGTCACCTACAACATCCTCGTTCCTGATTGGCTCTTCGGTTGCTATGATACTCGCGGTCGTAATTCCAAATATGAAACTCGGCTCCAAATTAGCCGCTATAACTGCTAGCCTCGATTAGCTTCCGAACGCTGTGGGTGACGTCACACTCACTCAGTCCACTTCTTTACACACTGTGGTACTGTCGCTAATAGAAATAAAAAAAAATACACAATACAAGACAAATACAACTGCAATAAAACACAAATACACAAACCTCCTGACCCCTGACCTCGTTGTACTTACGTTAGCGTGCGGATACACTTCGCCGAGTCCCTTATGTCCCAGACTTTGATGAAGGCGGTGGACACGGTGAACACGAGGCTGGACGTGTATCTGGATTTAACACAGAAGTATTCAGAAGTATTCATTATAAATACTCCTCTGAGCTTTTACTGCTTCAGGTAACTTCATATTTATCGATTTTCTTACTTGACGGACACGACGCTGCTCGGATGATCAGCCAAAGACATGATCTCCTGCCCCGTCACCAGGTTCCACACTTTACAGGTTCGGTCTGGGAAGAAAAAATGTTCAAATCAGTTAAAATCAGATTAAAACCTCCAAATAATGAACAAAAAACGATATAAATAAGTAAAAAAGACACAACAATAGCACATATTTGAAGTTCAAACCAAGAAACCTCCTCTTTCCAGTTGTGGTAAACGAACAAAACGAAGTAAAAGCAGTAAAGTGCAGTACTCGAGTATACATTTTCCGCATCTGTAGTTTACTTAAGTACTTTTACAGTGGATACTTTTTAGTGTTACTTCACTACATTTGAGAGCAGCTTCATAATTTGAGCTAAACCAAAAAAAATAAAATAAAAACAGCGAAGAAAATCTCAAAATCTGCATGAAATACTTGTACTTTTTACTGTTTATATACGTTTAAAGTTTAAAGTACTTTAATACTTAAGTAGATCATGTGATTTTTACTTTCACTTTCACTCTCGTATTTGTACTTTTACTTAAGTAACAACATGAGTTACTTAATTAGAAAAAAAAAAGAAATAATTCTACTAAATATTTGTCTTTGCTCTGGTATCTGTACTTTTACTTCAGTAGATTTTTCATGTGATACTTTTACTTTTACTTTTACTTGAGTATTTCTTTGTTCCAGTATTTGTACTTTTACTTAACAAAACTGAGTATTTCTTCCACCACTGCTTCCCTGTAACAACTTTAAATGTGAGTTTTACTGCCCCCTTCTGGCTGGAGTGAGTTTATCAGTGGGAAAAACTCAGAAAACTCAATAATTAGATTTGAAATAAAGGACAGTGGGATTTGGAAGAAAAAGTACGATTCATTTTAAAATAATGGGTTTCATTTTTATTTTTTTTTAGTTATTTTAAGTTATTTTCTAAACCCTTTCGGTCATGATGTTAAAGTTAAATTATGTTTGATAAATGTTGAATAATGTTTGATTTTTGAATGTAATGACCGAATAAAATACCTACCTACCTAAAAAAAAAAAAAAAAAAAAAAAATTGAGCTGTTTGTTTTTTGTTTCTTTTTTAGATATTTTGAGTTTTTTTTTTTTTTTTTCTCTAAGGTTGTTATTATTATTTTAATTTTGGGTTTATTTTTTCAGTTATTCTGAGTAATTTTTATTATTTTTTTTTTTTTTTGTAATTTTGAGTTTATTAAGATTTTTTTGTTATTTTAAGTTCATTTTTTTTTTTTTATGTTTTGAGTTATTTTGAGTTTGGTTTTTTAAACTTATTTTAAGTTTGCTTTTATTTATTTTTTTTATTTTAGGTTAGGTTGTTTTTTTGTTATTTTGGGTTAATTTTTTTAATGTTTTGAGTTATTTTGAGTTTTTTATTTACTTATTTATTTATTTTATTTTGAGTTTATTTTTTGTCTTTTGAAAAACTCCCTCTACATGATCCTGGATTTTTATTTCACTATTTTTGTCCATAACTCATAACATGACCTTTAACCTCCTTGGACCTGACATTCTCATATGTGGACGACACATTTTGGGTTGTTTTGGCCACAATGCAAATTTTTAGAAGAACCAGCAATACAAAAAATCTTCAATTTAGAATATTTTAAGAGTTTAGAATCTACAGAATATTTTATCTTAATAGTTTTTCCTTCCTGCACCTGTCAGCAGCTCTTCACATGAGACACATTGTTCTACGAGACACAGTTATTGTTTTTACTCAGGACAAATGTTACTGTTTCAGGCTCTTAATAGTTTTTGCAGATCATTATTCAAATGTTCTATTAAAATGATTCAAACATAGAACGAATGTCCTCACATGTGGACATCACTTTTCTCATAATGTAAAAATAATTGCTGTTTTTTTACATCATCAGGTCCAATCAGCCCAAATAATAAAGAGAAATGAATAAAGTCATGAACGAGCTCGGGTCTCAGGAGGTAATAACCGACCAATCAGGCGCCTTCTTTCTCTGAGGTGACTTTTCTTTAACTTTCTTTCCCGACAGTAACTAAACATCTCAGAAAAAAAAAAAAAAGTTGAAAATGATCCTTTTTCTATTCTTCCATTCACGATATCAAGATTGCTTTATTTCTAGTTACTTCGCTCACACTAGCGTTAGCAACAGGTTTGATTGACAGCGTTGCTAAGCGCCCACCTCGCTCCTGATTGGCTCTTTGGTTGCTATGACACTAATAGTCGCAATTCCTAATATTGAACTCGGCTCCAAATTAGCCGCTATAACCGTTAGCCTGGATGAGCGTCGTCCGGGGCCTCGTTTTACCTTTGGACCCGGTGAAGAGCAGGTCGTCGGTGGCGTCCACGCTCAGCACGGGTTTGGTGTGTCCCTCGGCCACGTGCACACACTGAAGTTTGGCTCCTCGTGAATTCTTTTGGGTCGTGAAAGGGTTGATCACACCTCTGTAAATAAAATGTTATATATATATCACGTTTCTCAAACTGCAAAAGAAGTACGGAGCTTCTGGGGTTTCAGTCACATCAGTTTTTATGTGAATGGGCGCCATTTTGAGGACTTTTGACCATTCAAGATTAGTACAAGTAGTCGAAAGGTATCTGTAGTTTACTTTTTTGCTTCACTACATAAAGTAAATGTATTTTTATGATCATTTGAGACCTGCTGAAAACTCTGAGGCTTTATTTTTAACAGCAAAACTAAAATATACAAATAAAAACCGCTGAAAAAATCGATTTAGTTGTTTCTGCACAAATTCAGCACAAATCTCCATCTGCTTTTGGGTCATAACAGCCGTGTTTGGACTTGAGCTAATCACAGCCATTTTTTTATTATTATTATTTTTTTTTTTTTTTACATAATTCAGAATAAAATTGCCTCAAGTTTGGACACACCCTTCAGTCAGTGCTTATTTTTCTTAATTTTTACATTTTACATACAAATTACAAATTACATCAAATACAGGAAGTAAGATATGTCCAATTGTGTAGTAAAGAGAAAAAAGTGAAATCATCTTTTTTTAAATATATTTTATAATCAAATACTCAAAATATCCACACTTTACTCTGTCAAAAACATATTTAGTTGAGCTATTTCACACGTTTTTCTTCACTACATACTTTAATTTATCTTACTTTATATAGTTAATGTCTTCTGTGTGTTTATAAAATGTAGAAAATTAGTAAAGAAAAAAAAAAAAAATCACCAATGAATTAGAGGGTGTGTCTAAACTTTAGCCTGGTAGTGCACTGTATTTTCCAGACTATACGTCACACTTTTTTCATAGTTTGGCCAGAGATGCGACTTATACTTATACTCCTGTGAATTATATGTTTTTTCTTCATTATTCTGCATTTTTTGGCTGGTGCGACTTATACTCCAGAGCGACTTATACTCTGGAAAATACGGTACATCTTTGTAGAATATATGTAAAAGGTGTAGTCCGGTTGACCAGGCTACTTAGTCCACAGCATCATTTTCACTCATAAATACCACGACTTACAGTTTTATAGTGTTAAAAATGTGAAATAAATGTTGCGTACCTGTGTCCTTCAAACACAGGGGACTCGTCCGACCTGAAAAACACAGGTTGATTTTTAAAAAGTCCCTTAACGACATTAAAACACGGATGAGAAACTCCTTCATGTGCTTTAAACTCACGGTGCTCTGTGGTCGCTCGCTTTCGCTCGGTTTTCTGTCGTGTTGTGAGTCACAGACAGAGGAGTCACAGACACTTTCTCCTGAATCCTCCGGCGGGTCATCGGCGAGCGCTCCATCGGCCTTTTCTCCGTCGCCGTGGGAGACCTGCACCCGCCGCTGTCGAAGTGAACAAGGAGCTGGTTTAAAATCAGGTCAACAGAATTGTGAATTTATCCAATCATTGTCAATGATTTCAAAATCTCGTCTTCTTTTATTTTTAATTTTAAGATCTGAAGAGTCCAGGTCTAGTCCGGGTCTAGTCCGGGTCTAGTCCGGGTCTAGTCCGGGTCGAGTCCGGGTCGAGTCCGGGTCGAGTCCGGGTCGAGTCCGGGTCGAGTCCGGGTCGAGTCCGGGTCGAGTCCGGGTCGAGTCGAGCTTTAGACCAGCTCGAGTCCGGGTCGAGTCCGGGTCGAGTCCGGGTCGAGTCCGGGTCGAGTCCGGGTCGAGTCCAGGTTTAGTCCAGGTTTAGTTCAGCTCTAGTCCAGCTCTAGTCCAGCTCTAGTCCAGCTCTAGTCTAGCTCTAGTCCAGCTCTAGTCCAGGTTTAGTCCAGCTCTAGTCCAGGTTTAGTCCAGCTCTAGCCCAGCTCTAGCCCAGCTCTAGTCCAGCTCTAGTCCAGGTTTAGTCCAGCTCTAGTCCAGGTTTAGTCCAGCTCTAGTCCAGGTTTAGTCCAGCTCTAGTCCAGCTCTAGTCCAGGTTTAGTCTAGGTTTAGTCCAGCTCTAGTCCAGCTCTAGTCCAGGTTTAGTCCAGCTCTAGTCCAGCTCTAGTCCAGCTCTAGTCCAGGTTTAGTCTAGGTCTAGTCCAGCTCTAGTCCAGCTCTAGTCCAGCTCTAGTCCAGCTCTAGTCCAGCTCTAGTCCAGGTTTAGTCCAGCTCTAGTCCAGCTCTAGTCCAGCTCTAGTCCAGGTTTAGTCCAGCTCTAGTCCAGGTTTAGTCCAGCTCTAGTCCAGCTCTAGTCCAGCTCTAGTCCAGCTCTAGTCCAGCTCTAGTCCAGCTCTAGTCCAGGTTTAGTTCCAGATTGACTCCAGTTTAGCCTCAGTTTTGGTTTTAGTTTTTGCTGTGTGGAAGGTGCTGCGCTCACATTCCCGTCGTCCTGTTTGTCGCTCCACTCGGGGACACGGCCTGTTCTCTGTCGGGGGCGTGGCCTGTCACGTGACCCGTCATGTGACCCGGGGCGTCCGCGGGCCCTTCCGGGCGCTCGGTCAGAGGCAGCAGAGGAGAGGGGAAGTCTCCTGTGGACGACTCGCAAAACCCGTCCCCTGAACTGGCATAAAGCAGCTCCATCTGAGTCGTGGTCCTGCGCCGAGCCTGAGACGAGAGACGATGTGTCGAAGTTTCATTTTATTTTATTCTTGCTACTCGTTAATATTATTTATAAGACTGCACCGATCCAGCTTCTTCAATTACAATAATGTGATTTTAAGTATCAGCTGATTCCCAATATCAATCGACACCAGAGCAAAGACTAAAAACTGCATTTATTTCCTTAAAACAGAAATAAAATACGACAAAACTGATCTAAATGTCTCATGTAGCTTTAAGTAACTACAGAAAAACTTTGTACAAACCAGTGAATATTCGTATTAGATTACCTTGTTTCTGGGTTTAGTTTCACCGCACAACTTCATTAAATCAGAGGCCAGAGTGCTGCAAGAAAAAACAAAAAAATTAAATGTGAAATACCAGATAAATACCCAACATTTTAGTATTTTTATCTTCTTTATTTAACCATTAAACTAATCAGATTTTCAGGTGAGTCCAAGCCCCACCCACAGACCTCAAGTATCATAGCAACCAAAGAGCCACTGTCAATCAAACCTGTTGCTAACGCTAGCCTTGAGGAAGTAAACCTACGGAAAGACCCTGCGCTGTCCGGGACTCAAACCAAGGACCTTCTGGCTGTGAGGCTGAAGCACTAAACACTTTTCAACAGCTGAATGAAGTTTTCTACGACTTAAATAAAGATTATTGGCCACAACAACGAGACAAATTGGATATTGGCTCAAATAAATCGATATCAGTCAGTCAGAGTAGGAGTCAAAAGCCGGGGGGCGACTTATATGTGAAATTATTTAAAAAAAATTCACAACTTCATTATTGTAACACTGGCAACCACACGAGGGCGCTGTAGGCTTGTGGACCAGTATCAGCATTACGGTAATTTAAAAGACATCTGAGAAAGACTGAACAAAAACGCCCCTAAAAGAAAATCATATTGTGCTGAACTGTGAAGGATTCAGTGGATTTAGTGATTTGGAGTGAGATCCAGAGTAAGTTGTTGTTTTTTCTGCTTTAGTTTGTGATTAACTGTTAATATCTGATGTTAACAAACCAGACACATGTTCAGTTCTGTCTGTGCTTCAGCTGAATAAATATAAATGTGTGATGTTAGCGTTAGCGTGTTGTTGTACTGATATTCAGCCTGTTTCTTCGACATTTTATTGTTTTTATTATAATTTGCCTTTAAAGATAAAATGTCTGTTCTTGATCTCGGATTTTGTAAAATAAATTTCCCCCAAAAATGCGACTTATATATGTTTTTTTCTTCATTATTTTGCATTTTTCACTGGTGCGACTTATACTCCAGAGCGACGTTAGTCCAGAAAACAAGAGTAAGTCCAGAAAACACAGTATGCAGTAGAAGAGACAACGATCCCTCTCCACACAGTGAAACAGAAGCGTTTACCCTTTAAATAGTACTGTAAGTGTACATGTAGTTGTTGTACTTACTGCCCCTCGGTGGCTGGACTCGGAGTGACTCGTCGCTGCTGCTCTCGTCTCCATTTTCTGCACCAAAAGCAAAACATCAGACCCCGCACTGCCACTGGCTCCTCATTATGTCTTTACCTAAAACAGCAACTTTATTCAGATTTTTAAGTATAACAAATGCATTATATAACGATAAGGTTTAGTCTGAGGTGTGGGCTGCAACCGGGACGACCGTTTAAAGAGGCTGAAGCTATGGAGTCACTTTAGAAACGTCTAGAGCTAAAATCCACACACAGAGGAGGGACACGGGGCTGCAACCACTCAGGTTTACAGGAAATACACAGGAAATATACAGGTAAAACGAGGAGCAGCAGTTTTTACAGCAGATTATAACAGCAGGGATTAATCTGCCTGTTTCCTGGAATCACGTGATAAAATAACACTTTTTACACAAATAGTACTTTCATTTAAAGACGCACTATGTAACTTTCGCAGATTAGACTCCGCCGCCTGCTTGTTTCCACGGAGATGTTCTTGATTTGTCTGGAATATTCCATAATACGCCAATAAACTACGGTAAATAAAGGTTTTTATGCTAGAAAAAAAAACAAAAATTAATTAATTAACTCACAATAACTATTTTTAAAAAAACAACCTCAAAATAACTAAAAAAAAACAAAAAAAAAAAAACAAAAAAAACTCAAAATAACAAAAAAAAAACCCCAAAACATCTTAAAATAGCAAAAAAAAAAAAAAAAAAGTCAAAATAAACTCAAAATAATTTACAAAAAAAACCTCAAAATAACTCAAAACATAAAAATAATCTAAAAAAAAAAAAAAATATATATATATATATATATATATATATATATATATATATATATATATATATATATAAATAAATAAAGTCAATTAACTTAAACTCAAATATAACAAAAAAAAAACAACAAAAAAAAACAATAAAAAAAAATTAACTAAGACAACAAATAAAAAGAAAAAAAAAAATACAAACTGAAAATAACTAAAAAAAAATGAACTCCAGGATCATGTAGAGGGTTAATAATACGAACATTTAAGACCAAAATGACGAGTCTGACAGCAGCAGTTACAGAGAGAGGGGACAGTGAATTGGAGCCAGAATCGATGGAGCCGGAGGGGCGCACATGCTCACTTCCTGTTTGTAACACGGCGGCTCGCAGGTTAGCTATGTCCATTTATATATACAGTCTATGTTTCTGTGCGACCTCCATGGAAACAAGACCCGAAAAGCAGCAGAAAAGTTACAGAGTGCACCTTCGATATGGTTTTGACGCCGTGAAACCAATAAAGTTGTAGCCCAGAGGAACATTGTACACAAACCTGTTTTACGTGTTATATTTAGTAACACATATGAACACGGATGTCGGGAGGGGGGACTAGCATGGGGGGGTACAACACGGATGTCATGCAAGCCGTGGATTTGTTACTAGCGCTGGATTAGTTCGAAAAAGACGATGGCGGATGCACGCTACAGCTTTAAAGTAAGTGTGTAGTGTGCATGGTCCATCGTCTGCAAAACACAGGTGAACAGCTGAAATACTCACCCAGGAAAATGAAACCTAACTCTGAGTTCACAACAACAGAAAAAAACAGAAACCGAAAGTCAAACTCCCAATGAGAAACAGTTACGGTTATTTCACAGGCTTAAAACTCATGATAATTGTACAGGTTTGATTGACACGACTGATAAAAGCCTGTAGAATAAATGTAACTCTGTTGTGAATGAGCAGTTTAAAATGGCGGTTGCGTTCGTGCGCTCCGAGGCTGCGTTCACACATGTACAGGGGTTAAAATGACATGAACATGACCTTACACTGTCTGCGTTTAATAATGTTGCCAGGTTCAAATCAAATATTGCTCTTATTGGTGTTTTTTACTGGTTTATTTGGTGTTTTTTCTCAGGAAATCGTCCAATCAGAAAACAGAACGAGTGATTTATGTTATAATGTCGTTTCCTCGTCAAAAATATACCTGGAGTTTGTTTCATTCGCACAAATAAACCTGCATATTTACGCCGAGTTCTTCTCTCAAACTGAAAACACTCTGTTCCACCTTGTGATGTCATCATGTGGTGATACAGGAAGTGCTTCACTGTGTTTTTAAACTCCACACACCTTCACTAGAATCATTTTTGATGATTCTAGTGAAGGTCCTGGAGTTGCCACTTATCTCGACTGAACAAAAGGTAAAAGGAGGTGTTCGCTTGAAAACTACCACTTCATGACATCACGAGGTGGAACGGAGCCTGGGAGATATAACCAGGGTTACTCAAAGGTGTGTGAATGAAGCAAAACACAACTCCAGGTCTGTTTTCTGAGCTTTAAGTCATGTTATAATGTCGTTACATCATCAAAGAGTCCATTTTGCGTAATATAAGACCTTTAAAACCAAAATCTTACATACAGTTCCTTTTGATTTGGACTTGGTCTGGTCCAGTTCTAGCTCCAGATTTAGTCTCAGCTTTGTTATAGTGCGTGTACAGGTGGGAGCACAGCCTCGGTCTCCAGTCTCACGTGGGCGTAGTCGGGTTTGTACCTTGCAGAGCGCTCCCGAGAAGTGCGTCCAGCTCCGGGTTGATTTCGGCTTTCTCCTTCAACATGTGGAACAGCAGCTGGTTCTGAGTCGCGCTGTTGATCTCCGTCTGCTTCAGCCGACCCTCCATCACTTTGAGCTGGGACTCCTTCTGAGCCGCCTGAAGACCCTGAGACAGTGAGAAACAGGTGAATATCGCACTCAAGACTGCAGCGGAGTACATAAATAGGCTGCGTTTGTGATATTATTAGACCAAAGTGTTCAAAATATTTCAGACAATGACCTGAACAAATACACATGTCCGAACCGAGTCGCTTTAAAAATAAACTTAAGGTTAAACGCCACAAACCCTATTTTTCCCCAAATATTTGAGCAAAATGTGTTCAAAGCAGCTCTTGACATCAAAATAAGTCTGCTGTGTGCCGTCTGAATCGTCCCAGCGCTTAGCAACGCTGTCAATCAAACCTGTCGCTAACGCTAGCAGTGCCTGATTTTAAAAACCTCAGGATCATGTAGAGGGTTAATAAGAACATTTAAGCCCAAAATGAGTCTGACAGCAGCAGTTACAGAGAGAGGGGACACAGTTTTTCAGTAGAAAGTGAATTGGAGCCAGAAACGCGCCCATGATCACTTCCTATTAGGAACGTGGCGGCTAGCAGGTTAGCTATGTCCATTTATATAAACATGCCGTGTCCCGGTTCAACGGTTTACCACTTCCTGCGTGACAAGGCCAACAAATGGGCCCTGCGTTTCCATGGAGATCAGCAGTGCAACCGAGCAAACTTCGCTCACTTCTATATCCCATCATGCACCGCGCGTCACTTCTTCTACGAGAGAAAATGCAGTACGCAGTCGTCACGGTTGCTAGGCGAAGTAACGAAAGCGACGCAATGTAAGCGCACAGACAGCGGTTTCCCCTTTGCAGTACACAGAGGAGCACCCTTCGTCGGCCGGGTACTCCGAAGGCTGCAGTCCGTTGTATTGGGAGACGGCAACAGTCTACGGCTAGAACTGTCACGTCAACCTGTCGTCATAGCAACCGAGCGTCACATACAAAAGCAGCTACGTTAACAACAACACAAACAGTTAGAAGAACAAAAAAGGAGTCGACTCTGAACTAAACTTAAATATCAGATCGTTACAATATAGTGGGTTCTCTCTACATCATTAATGGTCTTTTCTTTCTTTCGGTGCTGCCCTCTTCTGTTTAAAGCATATATTACAATTACCAAAACAATATACCGTATTTTCTGGAGAATAAGTCACACCAGCCAAAAAATCCATAATAATGAAGAAAAAAACACATATATTTCACATATAAATCGCATCTGAGTTTAAGTCGCACCACCGGCCAAACTATGAAAAAAAGTGCGACTTATATAATCTGGAAAATACGGTAGAGTGTGTACCTTGCTGATGGCCATTGTCATAAAGTGATCGAGGAGGAAGCGCGCCTCGGTCAGACTACAGGAGCTGATCACTGCCGTCAAGTCTCCAGTGTCGCCCTCGTCCTGAAAACGCACAAATAACATCATCAAAACCACATCATCGGTTAAACCTGTCGCTAACGCTAGCGGGAGCAACCTCAGGCGAAAGAAGTCGCCTGATTCGTCTCTTATTAATGTTCATATCTTGATTTATAGGCAAAATCGCAAAATAAAAACCCCAGGAGAACATTTAAGACCGAAATGACGAGTCTGAGAGCAGCAGGTACAGAGAGAGGAGACACAGCTTTTCAATAGAAACTGAATTGGAGCCAGAATCGAAGGAGCCGGAAGCGCACACATGCTCACTTCCTGTTTAGAACGTGGTGGCTAGCAGGTTAGCTATGTCCTTTTATATATACAGTCTATCCCTGGCAGTAATTTTTATTTTTATTGTCCTTTTAAAGTACATGTATGTAACTTTTCTGCTGGTTTCCATGGATATATGTCTGCTTTGTCTGTAAAGTTCCACAGTAGAGCATTAAACTGATCCAGCTTGCAGTTATTCATGCACAGATGTCTGTTCGAGTGTGTTTCAGAGTCGGGATAGTCCAGAAAAACACTGCGATTATCAAAATACGATTAAGTTTTATGGAAATAGTTAGTAATTAGTTGAATATGAACCGATTGACTGATTGGTTGATTAAAAAGGGGGTGTGGAAAAGCTCTCAGAATGATTACATAACTCTGTCTTTATGTATCTGAACTCAAAGTGCACTTACAAGACTCCACCTGCAGGGGGAGCTTAAGCAAAAACAAGTATTTATGCTGAAAATTGAACTAGGAAACAATGAAGGTTTTACTAAACACTGATTAAACTTGTGAATCATGACTTTAATCTGCCTGTTTGCTTATAAGGAGCGACTGTGGCTCGGTTGGTAGAGCGTTTGTCCAATGATCTCGACATAAAGATCATTGGTTGAGATCCACTGACCCACAGGTTGACGGTGCAATTCCAGCGCTCACCGATTAATGCTGTCGTTTACCACGGATAAAACCAAGTCACTAACTTCTCCTTGAAATCTAAAATCTAAAATCTAAACTAATACGAAGACTCTCTCAACCGATGAATCGACCGAGCGTCTGACCTTGGCCTCCTCCATCTGCATGATGTTGGCCTGACAGTCGGCGATACTGTCGTTGATGTAGTCGATGTTCGCGCTCAGAGACTCCAGCTCCTCGCTCAGAGACGCCAGGCTCCGGTCGGCGTCTGCTCCGTCTGACGCCATCTTGTCCTTCTTCCTCAGGACACGCTCGCGCCGCCTCGTCAGCTCCTCTCTTTGCTGCGGGGAGAGGAAATAGTGATATAAGCAAAGTTTTAAAAAGCTGCACTATTTAAATGGCTCATATTACGCTATTTTCTGATTTATGTTATAATCTTTTCTCATCACAAACAGACCTGGAGTTGTGTTTTTTTGTTTCATTCACACATGTTTAACCCTGCGAGTTCTTCTATCAAGCTGAAAACACTCTGTTCCACCTTGTGATGTCATCATGTGGTAATACAGGAAGTGCTCCACTGTGTTTGTAAACTCCACACACCTTCACTAGAATCATTTGGATCATTTCAGCCCTAGAATTGCCAATTTCTACTTAACTAAAAGTAAAATGTAGCTGTTCACTTGAAAACTACCACTTCATGACATCACAAGGTGGAACAGAGGGTTTTTAGCTTTGGAGATGTTACAGACTAATAATAAAGTGTTACTCAAACATGTGTGAATGAACCAAAAAACAACTCCAGGTCTGTTTTTGAGGAGGGAACAGCGTTAGAACATGACTTAAACCTCACAAAAGTAAACTTTGTGCAATATGAGCTATTTAACTTTTCGGTTGTAAAAAAAAAAAAAAAAAAAAGGACATTTTGTAAGTTTATTCTCAAAACAGTGAAATTCTATTGATTGAAAACTTGTACGAAAGAGCCATGTGACCAAAATGACGAGTCTGACAGCAGCAGTTACAGAGCGAGGGGCCACAGTTTTTCAATAGAAAGTGAATTGGAGCCAGAGTCGATGGAGCTAGAATGATCACTTCCTGTTTGGACCGCCGCGGCTAACAGGTTAGCTATGTCCATTTATATAAACAGTCTATGGGATGGACGCTAATGGTTCAACCCTGCTCCACTTTGCTGTTTGAAAAAGCTGCTCTAAAACTGTGCATGTTGCCACAAAAACCATGCATGTGAATACTGCTGATGTGAAAAATCATGCATGTGAATACTGCTGATGTGCCATAGGGTTTGTGAGAGCTCAGAACTTAAATAGCTTCTTCTGGTTTGGAAATCAAGTACCTCAAACAAACTAAAACCTTGAAATTGTATACTCTCCTCTGCCAATATTTGACAAAGTATTCTTGAGCCAGTGGTGGAAGAAGTACTCAATTTTGTTACTTAAGTAAAAGTACAGACTCCAGAGCAATAAAAAAGTAAAAGTGGAAGTATTACATGGAAAAACCTACTTCTACCTGATGTATGTACTTAAAAAATGTACTTAAAGAGTAAAAAGTAAAAGTATTTTGCAGTTTTTGAGATGGAATAACGCTTCAGATGTAATGATTTTGATAAAGATTTGTGTTCAACAGCAACAACTGAATCATTTTATTTTTTCCAGCTGTTTTTATTTGAATATTTTATTTTTGCTCGTGTTAAAATAAACCCTCAGCCTTTTCAGCAGGTCTCAAACTATAATAAAAAATACTTTTACTTTTGAGTTCTGGTCAAAAACGTAGTGGAGTAAAAAGTACAGATACAGCTCTAGAATGTAGTGAAGTAAAAGTAAAAAGTATCTGTAAAATGCACTTAAGTAAAGCGCAGATACCTAAATATGTACTTAAATATAGTACTTTTACTTCGTTACGTCGCTTCACCCATAAGGCCGAGTATGTGTAACGTGGTGAGTCTGTGGTGGTCCGAGAGGTCGTTGGCGTACACTGGAACCCTCACTGCGGCTATAAACGTGTGAACTGAAAGAATAACTACAGTTTTTTATGATCTGTACCTTGAGTAACCTGTTCATGTCGGTTTCCATGTTGGAGATGGTCATTTTCTGCATGATGATGTCGGTGATGCGTCGCTCCAGAGACTGCCACTTCGCTCGGGCCGTTCGGGTCAGGTACACTTTACCCGTCCTCACCGGAGAACTCCTACAAAAGCGACGGAAACATTAGACCCAACAAACCAGAGCGGGCAGAAGGCTGAGCAGCTCTTCATCTGACCACTAGGGGGTGTAAACCGTGACCGTGTGGAGGCGACTGTGGCTCATTTTGTCGAGCGTTTGTCCACTGATCTGAAGTTTGGCTCTAGACATGAACATCATTGGTTGATCGCTCAAATCCGCTGATTTACAGGTTGGCGGTGCGTTTCCAGCTCCCACAGATGAACGCTGTTGTTGTGTCTTTGGGCAAGACACTTCACCCACCTCGCCTCCAGTGTCTGTGCACACTGGTGTATGAATGTGTGAGTGGCTCCTTGATGTAAAGCGCTTTGAGTGACTTGAAGGTGGAAAAACGCTGTGTAAAAATGTTCACCATTGAAAGTTAAGAATGTAACTACAGTTCTATGAATTCTGGATGACCGCCCAAGACGGTCAGGAGGCATGAAACAGAAAAACTGCTTTTATTTCGACAGGGACAGGGCACGACATTACACTGACCTTATTTTTTATTATTATTATTATTGTTATTATTATTAATTTATTTCTTTGTTTATTTTTTATTTATTATTTTTTTGTATTTATTATTTTTTTTGTATTTATTATTATTATTATTATTATTGATTTATTTCTTTGTTTATTTTATATTTTTTGTATTTTTTATTATTATTATCATTATTATTATCATTATTATTATTATTATATTTGTATTTATTTATTTTTTATGTTTTTAATGGTAAAAGGGGCGTGTGTGGAGAAAAAAAAGTCACATTGTTGTGTTGTTTTTCTCTACAACTGAAGCTTAAACAAAGCATTTCATTTATGATTTAACAGAAAACAGGCCTGGGGATAAACACATTTTCTGCTCTTTTTCAATCTTATATGTGAAATGTGCATTAAGTGACTGGAAACGTGTTCATTAATCAGCTCGAAATAAATAAAAATAAAATACATTACATGGTTTATGTGCAGAAAAAGGCACAATTCACTCCCAGATCTCCTATAATTTATTATTTAATTTCCACACCTCCTCATGTCTGTTATGGTCCACAGAAATAGAAAGAATCTCTTAAAAATGGCGGCCTATTCCATTCTTCTCTCAGTTATTGAAATGTGCAATGCAACCCTGGAATTTCTCAATAGTGGGACAAATAAATATGTAAGTCCTGCAGACCTACGTTAAATCAGACAGTAGCATTAGCCTAGCTTTAGCACATGTACCTGGCTCCGTTGGTGTGAGTGACTGTGGTTGAGTGTGTCTTGCTCATTGGCCCTCGGGGAGTCGGCTCCTGCGGCTCTGGGGTTTTTCTGTTGAGTTTCCCGGACATGGGCCTGACCTGCCGCCTCAGAGCTGTCACCTGAACGAGAAGAATCAGGAAAACCACAGGAAGAAATCATCAAATCAACAGTTTCACTTAAAACAAAGATAATCGCTGTTATATCACCAGAATGTGCAGAAAAAATGATTTATCCAGAGGCGAGTCAACCGAGGGGACAAAAGGGGCTGTTGTGCGGGGCCCCAGGGTCTTAGGGGGCCCAGAATTGGACCCTCTTCCTATTAATTTGTATGACAGGGGGCCCATGTGAGGCTTGTTGCACCGGGCCCCAAAATTTCAGTCGACGGCCCTGCTCATCCGGAATATTCTCTGTTAAAGTTATAATTATTCATATCCATAACAACTTTAATCATTATCGTGACATAATCGTTAATCACAATTATTTTGGACATAATAATCATCACACAAAACCTGCATATTTCAGCTAAAGTTAATAATCTGTCCCCACTAAAGGAGAAATAGAGAGTATTTACTTTATTATTTGTCTGAGTATTTAACGAGTTTGAATGTTTGAACATGACGTGCTGGTGTTTTACCTCTTCATTTTTTCTCCGCAGGATTAACTCTTGTTGTCTCTTCTGAGCCTCTAACTGTCGCAGTTGGTGCTGCAAGAAAAAAAAAGGAAAACAGGAAAAGTGAGGCTAGTTTATGTCAACATCACAGAAACGTTTAGCTAAATGTTCAGGATTAAACTGACTAAACCAGGACTAAACCGGGACTAAACTGGGACTAAACCGGGACTAAACCGGGACTAAACCAGGACTAAACCGGGACTGAACCAGGACTGAACCGGGACTAAACCAGGACTAAACCAGGACTAAACCAGGTCTAAACCAGGACTAAACCAGGACTAAACCAGGACTAAACTGGGACTAAACCAGGACTAAACCAGGACTAAACCAGGACTAAACCAGGTCTAAACCAGGACTAAACCAGGACTAAACCAGGACTAAACCAGGACTAAACCAGGACTAAACTGGGACTAAACCAGGATGAAAATCAGGACTAAATCAGGTCTAAACCAGGACTAAACCGGGACAAAACCAGGACCGAACCAGGACTAAACCTGGACTAAACCGGGACTGAACCGGGTCTAAACCGGGCACTAAACCAGGACTAAACCAGGACTTAGTTGTATTGTGATTTTAATGTCTTTCTTCTGTAAAACACTTTGAATGACTTGCCTTGTCTGACTAAATCAAGCGTAAAAATAAAACCTCCCAAACCTCGGCTCTGCGCTGGTCTTTCTTGAGCGTCGCGATCTCTCTGTTCCTCCTCGTCTCGGAGGCTCTGCTTCTCTCCTGCTGCTCCTTCATCTGACGCATCAACGCCACCTGGTGGACACAACCCCACAGTACAACATCAGCACATGTCACGCTTTGGTTCACAGCAGCTCTCCAGACGCCTGTACCTTTGTCTTCTTCATCTCGTTGACGTCTTGCTGCAGTTTTTTGAGCTGTTTTTCGTACTGGGACTGGTTTTTGATCAGTCGGGCGTGTTCTTTCTGTGCAGACTGGAGTTTCTGTAGTTCTTTGTTCATCGAGCTCAGTTTACGCTCGTACTCGGCCTTGATTTTCTTGGCTTTCTCCTCCGTACATGACTCCACAGAGCCTACAAGAACAGAAAGGGGAGGATTAACAATTTATTTTAGTCTTTTGGTGAAAGTAACTCAAGCTGTAATGTTCACGAGAGCCTGATGACCTTAATGCATCACCAAACTGGCTCTTTTTGAACAGCTCCTTAATGAGAAGTGTTTGGATTAAGTCTTTTTTTTTTTTTTTCTATGTTTATGTTTGTTGTTTTTTTTTCAACTCAAACAACAGCAGGGAACTACTCAGGCTTCATTTAATTTTATATATATACTTTTTATTTGTATTATTATTATTATTTTTTTTTTTTTTTATTTAATTGAATTAGATTTTATCATTTAATTTAATTTAATTAGTTTATTTTATTTCATGTCATTTTCATTTTTTCTTTTTTAGTTTATATTATTTTATTACTTCATTTAATTTAACTTTATTTCATTCATTCCATTTTATTATTTTATCTTATTATCCTATTATTTTATTTCATCTTATTATTTTATTATTTCATTTAATCAAATTATTTTATTGTTTTATTTTTTCATTTAATTTTTTTAAACTTTATTTTATTTTCATTTAATTTAATTTCATTAGTCATCTTATTATTTTATTTTATTATTTAATTTAATTTACTTTATTTCATTTCATTTTATTTATTTATCTTATTATTATTTTATTTCATCTTATTTTATTTTATTATTTAATTTCATCTTATTATTTTATTATTTAATTTAATTTTTTTAAAACTTTATTTCATTTCATTTTATTATTTTATCTAATTATTATTTTATTTCATCTTATTTTATTTTATTATTTCATCTTATTATTTTATTATTTAATTTTTTTTTTTTTTTTTTTACTTTATTTCATTTTCATTTTTTTTTTTTTTCATTTTATTTTATTATTATTATTATTATTATTATTATTATTATTATTATTATTATTATTATTATTTTATTACATTTTAATTATTTTTGATTTGATTCTTTTTTATATTTGATATTATTTGATTATTCATGCCCCGTGTGGACTGACCCATGTTGTGCAGCACTTTGTCCCTCTCGAGCTGCGTGTCTCGGATCTTGTTCTGGAGCATCATGAGTTTCTGTTCGTACTGCTGTTTGAGCGTGTGCAGACGCCGCTGGCTGTTCTCCAGCTCGTCGATCAGCTTCTGCTTTATGGCGATCTCGCAGGTGATGTTCGCCAAGTCCGCCTGCACGTTTTCTGCTCGGATACACACGAGGTCACAGTTACAAATATATTTTTTTTAAACTTATTTGACATGTTTTTATTTTAAAAGCTCACAATTTAAAGTCAAATATCTTTATTCCTCTATTTTCTGATCTGTTCTGATGTTTCCTCATCACAAACAGACCTGGAGTTGTGTTTTGTTTCATTCAAATCCTGCACATTTAGGCTGAGTTCTTCTCTCAAACAGAAAACACTCTGTTCCACCTTGTGATGTCATCAAGTGGTGATACAGGAAGTGCGCCACATGTGTTTTTAAACTCCACCCACCTTCACTAGAATCATTTGGATGATTTGAGCTCTAGAATTGCCCATTTCTACTGAACAAAAGGTAAAACGTCGCTGTTAACTTGTAAAACTACCACTTGATGACATCACAAGGTGGAACAGAGCGTTTTGAGCGTCGGAGATGTTACAGACGAATCATAAAGACACAACTCCAGGTCTGTTTTTCATATCTGTGTCGTGACCTTTCACCTTTTTCATCCAGCTCCTCGGAGTCGGAGTCCTCGGACGTCTCCTCTCCCGCCATTTCAAACTCCTCCTCGTCTCCGTCGGCGTCTTCGTTCTCGTCGTGGTCGCTGGCGTCCTGCAAACACACGACAGACCAAACGTTAGCGTCACACGGCCCCCCGCGTCCCGCCCGAGACCGTGACGGCGCCGCTGTACCTCTGCGTCCTCGTTGTTCCGCTCCTGCTCGTTGTCGGGGACCTCCTCTTTAACGACGCTGTGAACAGAGAAAGATTTATTTCACTTTTATGAACAGATCGAGGCGTTTGTGGGTTAGGAGCTAAAATGGACGACAGGAAAGTGTTTGATTAGATTTTATTTTAGTTTTTTTCATCAGTTGAACATAAACGATTATTAGAAATGGACTGAATGTGACTGGTTCATCGATTATCGCGACTCAAATCAGACTTTTCTCTCTGACGCTCGTGGATCTGTTATAATTTACACATTTTAAATCTCAAGATTTAAAATGTGTATCTTTATGTGTATCTGTATAAGATCTAAAACGACTAAATAAAAAACAAATCCGCCGACTTCCTCGTTAGAAAACTGCGGCGTCCAATGGAGATGACGTCGCTGTAAATGTCGTGACAACAGACGTGTCTCTCTCTCTCTCTCTCTCTCTCTCCCTTCCCCTCTCTCTTCCCCTTGACACTCTCTCTCTTCTCTCCCTCCCTCTCTCTCTCTTCTCCCTCTCTCTCTCTCTCCCTCTCCCCTTGACACTCTCTCCCTCTCTCTTTTCTCCCTCTCTCTCCCTCTCTCTCCCTCTCCCTTCCCCTCTCTCTCTTCCCCTCGACACTGTCTCCTCTCTCCCTCCCCCCCTCTCTCTCTCCCTCCCTTCCCCTCGACATTTTCTCTCCCTTTCTTTCTCTCTCTCTCCCTCCCTCCCTCCCCTCTCTCTTCTCTCCCCCTCCCTCTCTTCTCCCTCCCCCTTGACACTCTCTCCCTCTCTCTCTCTCCCTTCCCTCTCTCTCTTCCTCTCGACACTCTCTCTCCTCCCCCCTCTCTCTCTTCCCCTTGACACCCTCTCCCTCTTATCCCTCTCTCTCCCTTCCTCTCTCTCTCTCTCTCTCCTCTCTCTCTCTCCCCCCCCCTCTCTCTCTCTCTTCCCCTCGACACTCTCCCTCTCTCTCTCCTCCTCTACTTTTTAAACTTGTGTAATATTTGTAACTTTAATAAGTAATAAATACAGAAACAGTTTATTCACATATGTTTTCAAAAACGTAAAAATATGTCTGTGTAACTGTGCATCTCCTGATAAAATGACACTTTAAGCCCATCATACTTTTAATTTACCCTGTCGAGGGCCACATAAAATGATGTGGAGGGCCACATTTTGCCCGGGGGCCGTGAGTTTGACACTAGTGAGGGAGCAGCGGGTTTTGTTTCGTTTGTACTAATCCTACGAGTTTCACCGATTAAGAAAATAAAACTGGAGAAGGAAGAGTGGACATGGGTGAAGGTGAAAACGGGGATTTATCGGCAAAATGGCGGCTTCAAAATATAATAAGAACAAAACTCAAACATGAATCACTCCAAAAACAAGTTCGAGAGGGAAAATTGGAAGGAAACGAAGACACAGCGGCTTCAGGAGGTTTTCAGACACACTTTACATCTTTACATTTTATCATAGTGAAGCCAGAGACAAAATCCAATTCAAATCCTTTATTCTTAAATTTTACGCTAGAATTTTAGACGTTTTGGATTCAGAGCCGATATTTCACTGTTTTCTGATCTGTGTCATTATAATGTTTCCTCGTCACAAACAAACCTGGAGTCGAGTTTTTTTGTTTCATTCTCATATTTAACACAAACAAACCTGCAGATTTAGGCTGAGTTCTTCTCTCAAACTGAAAAAAAACACTCTGTTCCACCTTGTGATGTCATCATGTGGTAAAACAGGACGTGCTCCACTGAGTTTTTAAACTCACCTTCACTAGATCATTTCAGACCTGGATTTTCTGTCTGTCCTCCCTCTTTTTCTCCTCTCTTTTATTAGCTACTTTCTTCTTACTCTTCTTTTTTTACCCTCCCTCTCTCTCTCCCTCTTTTCCCCTTCCATCTCTCTGTCTCGTTCTCTCTCCCACTTTCTTCCTCTCTCTCCCTTTCTCTATCTTTCTCTCTCCCTTTTTCTTTTTCTGTCTCTTATTCTCTCTGTCTCTCTCTCTTTTTTTTCTCTCTCTGCCTTTTTTCACACATACCCCCTTTCTCCCTTTTTCTCTCTCATCCCTCTTTCTTTCCTCTTTCTCCCTCTCTTTTTTTTCTCTCTTTTCCCTTCCTCTCTTTTACTCTCCCTTTCTCTCACTCCTTTTCCCCTCTTTCCATCCCTCTCTCTCTCATCCATCTCTCTCTCTCCCTCCCCCTCTCTCTTTCTTTCCCCTCTCTCATCTCTCATCACTCTTTCTTTCCTCTCTCTCTGTCTCTCATCTCTCTTTCTCCCCCTCTCTCTCTCCCTCTCTCACTCTCATCTCTCTCTTTCTTTCCTCTCTCTCTCTCTCTCTCTCTCTCTCTCATCTCTCTTTCTTTCCTCTCTCTCTCTTTCTTTCCTCTCTCTATCTCTCTCTAATCTCTCTCTCTCTCATCTCTCTTTCTTTCCTCTCTCTATCTCTCTCTAATCTCTCTTTCTTTCTATCATTTGGATCATTTCATCTCTGCAGCTGTCGATCTTCCACTGAACTAAAGGTAAAAGGAAAAACTACCACTTGATGACATCACAAGGTGGAACAGAGCATTTAGAGCTTTGGAGAAGTTCCAGACCAATAATAAAGACGTGTGAATGAAACAAACACATCTCCAGGGGAGTTTTTTGAGGAGGAAACAGTTGGAACATGACTTAAAGATGAACTGTCTGAGTTAAAATGCTCAAAATGACGATATGCTGCAGTTCCACTTCCCGCCACAGGAGGCGCACTAGTCCAACTCTGTCACTTGTGCAATGCTCCTTTAAAGCTCAGTTTAATGAGTCAGTTTTGTGTAATATCGGCCTTTAAAGAATAAAATGAGTCTATAACGTGATGAAGCCGCTGTGAGATTTGTCAGATTAAGTAAAGCTGTGTTTAATACTGTGATTAATCAATATTTGGAGGTAAAAGAGGAAAAAAGGATCAAGATTTAAAACTGCTGCAAGTTTCACCTGTAAAACACATGTTAGTTTAGGATCAGAGAAGAAGAAGGAGACGTTCAAGACTGGACTCGTGTGATTGGATGTTTGTGTCATGTGACTAATGTGTCGTGTGATTGGATGTTTGTGTCATGTGACTAACGTGTCGTGTGATTGGATGTTTGTGTCATGTGACTGTAACGTGTCGTGTGATTGGATGTTTGTGTCATGTGACCGTAGTGTCGTCGTGTGATTGGATGTTTTGTGTCATGTGACCGTAACGTGTCGTGTGATTGGATGTTTGTGTCATGACTGTAACGTGTCGTGTGACTGGATGTTTGTCTCATGTGACTAACGTGTCGTGTGATTGGATGTTTGTGTCATGTGACTGTAACGTGTCGTGTGATTGGATGTTTGTGTCATGTGACTGTAACGTGTCGTGTGATTGGATGTTTGTGTCATGTGACTAACGTGTCGTGTGATTGGATGTTTGTGTCATGTGACTAACGTGTCGTGTGTTTGGATGTTTGTGTCATGTGACTAACGTGTCGTGTGATTGGATGTTTGTGTCATGTGACTAACGTGTCGTGTGATTGGATGTTTGTGTCATGTGACTAACGTGTCGTGTGTTTGGATGTTTGTGTCATGTGACTGTAACGTGTCGTGTGATTGGATGTTTGTGTCATGTGACTAACGTGTCGTGTGATTGGATGTGATCAGTGCAGAATCAGTGGGTTTAGCCCCGTTGCATCATGGGACTTTGCAAACCTGGCACTGTCCATGTCCCGCTGAGGGGTGGTCTCATGGAGCCTCAGTCTGTACAGGGTTAAACGGAGGAGAGGAGCGAGGGAGGAGAGGAGGAGGACAGGAGAGGAGGAGAGAGAAGAGAGAGAGAGGAGGGAGAGGAGAGAGGGAGGAGAGGAGAGAGAGGGAGAGGAGAGAGGAGGAAGAGAAGAGAGAGAGAGAGGAGAGGAGAGAGAGGGGGGAGAGAGGAGGAGAGGAGAGGGAGAGAGAGGAGGAGAGAGGGAGAGAGAGGAGGAGAGGAGAGAGGGAGGAGAGGAGAGAAGGAGAGAGGGAGAGAGGAGAGGAGGAGAGAGGGAGGTGTGGAGAGGAGAGAGGGAGGTGTGGAGAGAGGGAGGAGAGGAGAGAGGGAGGTGTGGAGAGAGGGAGGAGGAGAGAGAGAAGGAGAGGAGAGGAGGAGAGAGGGAGAGAGAGGAGAGAAGAGGAGAGAGAGAGAGGAGGAAAGGAGAGAGGGAGGAGAGAAGGAGAGAAGGAGGAGAGGAGAGAGGGAGGAGAGAGAAGAGAGGAGAGGAGGAGGTGTGGAGAGGAGGAGATAGGGAGGTGTGGAGAGGAGAGAGAGGGAGGAGAGGAGAGAAGGAGGTGTGTAGAGGAGAGAGGGAGGAGAGGAGAGAGGGAGGTGTGGAGAGGAGAGAGAGAGAGGATGAGAGAAAGACAGAGAGAAACAGACAGAAAAAGGGAGTGAGGGAGGGAGGTGACAAGGGCAGAGAAAGGAGTGAGAAGGAGCAGCAAGAAAGAAAATGTGAGTGAACTGAAGAAACTTAAAGATGCACTGCGTAACTTTTCAGACTGTGGAACAAAACAGACAAAGTGATAACATCTCCATGGAGACGAGCAGGAGGCGCCACCAGGAAAGTTCCGTAGTGACTTTAATCGTGGATAAAGAGTCTGATCTGACACAGTCACATCGGGGTTGCCAGGTCTGTGTTTTTTATGTGTTTTTTGCACAGAACTGGACGACTTTTTAAGAGCTGCCTCGGGTGAAAAATATCTTTTCTCACTTTCAATAATCTCTCCTCCTCTTCCTCCCTCCTCTCCCTCCATCTTTTCTTCTCTATTTCAATCATCTCTCCTCCTCTTCCTCTCTCACAATCTTCTTCTTTCACTCATCTCTTCTCCTCTCTTCCCTCCTCTGTTCTCGCCCTCTCTCTCCTCCTCTTTCTCTCTTTTCTCACACTCTACTTCTCTTCCCCTCATCTCTCCTCCTCCTCCTCTTCCTCTCTTCTCTTCCCCTCATCTCTTCTCCTCTTCCTCTCTTTCCCTCATCTCTCCTCCTCTTCCTCTCTTCTCCTCCCCCTCTTCCTCTCTTCTCTTCTTCTCTTCCCCTCATCTCTCCTTCTCTTCCTCTCTTCTCTCTCTCTTCTCCTCTCCCTCTTCCCATCTTCTCTCCCTGTCTTCCTCTCATCTCTCTGCCTCCTCTTCCTCTCTTCTCTCCCACTCTTCTTCTCTTCCTCTCACCTCTCCTCCTCTCCCTCTCTCTCTTCTCCTCTCTCTCCTCCTCCTCTCCTTCTCCTCTTCTTCCTCTCTCTCTCTCTCTTCTCTCTCTCTCTCTCATCTCTCCTCCTCCTCCTTTCTTCTCTTCTCCTCTCTCTCCTCCTCTCTTTTCTCCCACTCTCCCTCTCTTCCCTCCCTCTCTCCTCCTCCTCTCTCCTCTCCCTCTCTTCTTTCCCACTCTTCCTCTCTTCTCTCTCTCTCTCCTCATCTCTCATCCTCCTCCTCTTCCTCTCTCTCTCTCTCTCTCCTCCTCCTCTCTTCCCTCTCTCTCCCCTCTCTCTCCTCCTCTCTCCCTCTCTTCCCTCCCTCTCCTCCTCC
Organism: Periophthalmus modestus; assembly: GCA_019594935.1. NCBI lineage: Eukaryota > Metazoa > Chordata > Actinopteri > Gobiiformes > Gobiidae > Periophthalmus > Periophthalmus modestus. Next base: position 2,249,847 of record JAIEZT010000054.1, read on the forward strand.
CTCTCTCCCCTCTCTCCTCTCTCTCTCTCCTCCTCTCTCTCTCCTCTTCTCCTCAATCCCACCTCTATTTTTTACTCTATTTTAAAACAAAACCCAACTCTCCACCAAAACACCCTCTCCTGGCTCCCTCTCCCTCTTCTCCTCTCTCCCTCCTCTCCCTCTCCTCTCCTCTCCTCTCTCCCCCTCTCTTCTTTCCCTCTTTGATCATCACTCTGTTCCGTCACACCCTCTTCTTCCTCTTTACCTCCTCTTCTTCTTCTTCTCCATCTTCTTGAGTTTCTCCAGGTCCTTCTTGGCCATCTCGATGACCTCGTTGGCCTCCTTCTCGGGGGCGAGGAGGGGCGTCCCGTAGAGGCAGGACCTCGTCGACGCTCGGGACAGGTTCTCCTCCTCAGGTTTTCGTTCATAGATTCACTCTCCAGAAGTTTGGCCCTGAAATCCACAATATCACCTTTATTTTTTTACATTTATTTTAAAACAAAACACAAGAAAATCCACCAAAACTGCACAAAAACCTTGAATGTTCCAGGCTGTGGCATTAAACTCATCTGTTCCCATGGAAACGAGCAGGTGAGGTCATGAGGTTAAGTCACAATCACAGTAAAAATTTAGTTTTGTTAAGGTATTTTCATCAGCAAATAAAAACACATCTAATGGAATAAATGTAGATTATAGTTTAATGCTGCACAGTGGAACATTTCAGGCAGTTACAGAATCTCCATGGAGTCAAGCAGGTGGCGAACCCTCACCACAAAAAAGTTACAGAGTGCACAATTAAGAGTATCGTGTATTTAGCATAGACTGTTTGAAGAAGTGGACTAGCATAGCAAACAAAGAGCCAATCACGAGCGAGGATGTTGAAGGTCCCGCCCACTACATCACTTCCTGTTTGGAGCACGGCGGCTAACAGGTTAGCCATGTCCATTTCTATATAAACAGTCTGTGGGATTTAGCATCGTAAGTGCTGTTAGCATGTGTATAAAGTGTGTTTTTAGTGATATAAAGTGTGTTTTTAGTGATATAAAGTGTGTTTTTAGTGATATAAAGTGTGTTTTTAGTGATATAAAGTGTGTTTTTAGTGATATAAAGTGTGTTTTTAGTGATATAAAGTGTACTTTTAGTGATATAAAGTGTGTTTCTAGTGATATAAAGTGTGATTTTAGTGATATACAGTGTGTTTTAGTGATATAAAGTGTGTTTTTAGTGATATAAAGTGTGTTTTTAGTGATATAAGTGTGTGTTTTTAGTGATATAAAGTGTGATTTTAGTGATATAAAGTGTGTTTTTAGTGATATAAAGTGTGATTTTAGTGATATACAGTGTGTTTTAGTGATATAAAGTATGTTTTTAGTGATATAAAGTGTGTTTTAGTGATATAAAGTGTGATTTTAGTGATATAAAGTGTGTTTTAGTGATATAAAGTGTGTTTTTAGTGATATAAAGTGTGTTTTAGTGATATAAAGTGTTCTTTTTAGTGATATAAGTGTGTGTTTTAGAGATACAAAGTGTGTTTTTAAGTCAACAACAGTGTTTTTTTAGTGATATATAAGTAGTGTTTTTAGTGATATACAGTGTGTTTTTAGTGATATAAAGTATGTGTTTTTAGTGATATAAAGGTGTTTCCAGTGATATAAAGTGTGATTTTAGTGATATAAAGTGTGTTTTAGAGATACAAAGTGTGTTTTTAGTCATATAAAGTGTGTTTTTAGTGATATAAAGTGTGTTTTTAGTGATATACAGTGTGATTTTTAGACAGGAAAGACAACAACAAGCCCAGATCAGGTTTAAGTGACTCCATTGGTTCTTTTATGCAACGACACAGATCTGATTCTCAAAGACGAGTTACGTAATAAAACAACAACAACAACAACAATGCGATGAGGTCACGGAGTAAAATGAGGAACAAGGCTCTTTACACTAGTCCTGGTTTAGACCTGGTTTAGTCCTGGTTCAGACCTGGTTTAGTCCTGGTTCAGACCTGGTTTAGTCCTGGTTCAGACCTGGTTTAGTCCTGGTTTAGACCTGGTTTAGTCCTGGTTTAGACCTGGTTTAGTCCTGGTTTAGTCCTGGTTTAGACCTGGTTTAGTCCTGGTTTAGTCCTGGTTTAGTCCTGGTTTAGTCCTGGTTTAGTCCTGGTTTAGTCCTGGTTTAGTCCTGGTTCAGACCTGGTTTAGTCCTGGTTCAGACCTGGTTTAGACCTGGTTTAGACCTGGTTTAGTCCTGGTTTAGACCTGGTTTAGTCCTGGTTTAGTCCTGGTTTAGTCCTGGTTTAGTCCTGGTTTAGACCTGGTTTAGTCCCGGTTCAGTCCCGGTTTAGACCTTCTTTCACTTTCTTCTCTCCCTCTTGTTCAATGATCTCACCTCCTCTTCCTGTGGTCTCTCCCTCCATCTTTTCTTCTCTCTTTCAATGACCTCACCTGCTCTACCTCTCTTCTCTACCTCTTTTCTCCCTCTCTTCTCTTCTCTTCCTCTATTCTCTCTTTCAATGATCTCACCTCTTCCTCTCGTCTGCCTTCATCTTTTCTTCTCTCTTTAAATGATCTCTCCTCCTCTTCCTCTCGTCTCACCCTCTGTTTTCTCTTTCAACAATCTCTCCTCCTCTTCCTCTTTTCTCTCCCTCTCTCTTTTCTCTTTCAGCAATCTCTCCTCCTCTTCCTCTCTTCCTCTCCTCTCTCTTTTCTCCTCTTTCTCTTTTCTCTAACAGCTCTACAGTGACGTTTCCGGCTGCAGTAACCCCACACTTTTTACCTTTCTCCTCTTCCTCTCATCTCTCCCTCTCTTCCTCTCTTCTCTCTTTCACTGATCTCTCCTCCTCTTCCGTGGTTTTGTCGTTTTTTATTGCGACTTAGATCCGTCCCTTGGGGCAGGTCCAGTTTTGGGTTGAGTTCTTTTATCTTAAAAGTCGACGTCGAGTCACAGATTTGATTAAATACACGACTTCGGTTTTATTAAATCTCTTTGTTTCGTTCTTTTGTCACATTTCGAGTCTTACCTCAGTTCTTCGATTTCTTTGATGTAGTTCTGAATCATGTTTCCGATTTCTTCATTACCCTCCCCTTTAAAACACAACATCACAGTTAAAACACATTATCTCTCTCCTTCAATGATCTCTCCCTCTCTTCTTCTCTCCTCTTTTCTCTCTTCTCTCCCTCTGTTCCTCTCCTCCTCTTCCTCTCGTCCATGTTGTGAGTACAGTGAGATCTTGAGCTGGTCTGACCTGCTCTCTACCCATCCTCTGCTCTCTCCTCCTCCCCTTCTCCTCTTCCTCTCCTCTCTCCTCCTTTTCCTCTCTTCCACATTGTGATTCCCTCTCTCCTCTCTTTCAGTGCTCTCTTCTCCTCTTCCTCTCTCCCTTTCTCCTCCTCTCCCTCCCTCTTCCTCTCCCACTCTCCTCTTCTTTCTCTCTTCCACGCTGTGAGTACACAATATATCTTTGAGTAGGCTGTGACCTGACCTGCTCGTGCTCTCCCTTTCTCCTGTTCTCTTGAGGATCTCTCTCCTCCTGGCTCTCCTCCTCTCTATCTCTCCTCCTCTCTCCTCCTCCTCCTCTCTCCTCCTCTCCTCTCTCTCCTCCTCTCTCCTCTCTGTGTTCTGACCTGCTCGTGCGAGGACACTGTTGGCCTGTTCGCTGAGGATCTGTGTGAGTCTGGCTCTCTCCTCTCTCCTCTCCTTTCTCTCCTCCTCTCCCTCTCTCCTCTCTCTCCTCTCTCCTCTCTCCTCCTCCTCCTCCTCCTCCTCTCCTCTCTCTCTCTCCTCCTCTCCTCTCCTCCTCTCTGTCTCCTCCTGCTCGTCCGAGGACGCTGTTGGCCTGTTCTCCTCTCCTCTCTGTGAGTCTCCTCCTCTCCCTCTCTCCTCTCCTCTCTCTCCTCCTCTCCTCTCCTCTCTCTCCTCCTCCTCTCCTCCTCTCTCTCCTCCTCCTCTCTCCTCCTCTCTCCTCCTCTCCTCTCCTCCTCTCTCCTCCTCCTCTCCCTCCTCCTCTGTGTTCTGACCTGCTCGTCGTGCGAGGACGCTGTTGGCCTGTTCGCTGAGGATCTGTGTGAGTCTGGCTCTCCTGGCTCTCCCTCCTCTCCTCCTCTCTCCTCTCTCTCCCTCTCTCCTCCTCTCCTCCTCTCCTCCTCTCTCCTCTCCTCCTCTCCTCCTCTCTCCGTTCTGACCTGCTCGTGCGAGGACGCTGTTGGCCCTGTTCGCTGAGGATCTGTGTGAGAGTCTGGCTCTCCCTCTCTCCTCCTCTCTCTCCTCCTCCTCCTCTCCTCCTCCTCTCTCCTCCCTCTCCTCCTCCTCCTCCTCTCTCCTCTCTCCTGCTCTGCGAGACCTCTCCTCTCCTCCTCTCTCCTCCTCTCCTCTCTCTCTCTCTCCTCTCTCCTCCTCCTCTCTCCTCTCTCTCTCCCTCTCCTCTCCTCCTCTCCGTTCTGACCTGCTCGTGCGAGGACGCTGTTGGCCTGTTCGCTGAGGATCTGTGTGAGTCTGGCTCTCCCTCTCTCCTCCTCTCTCCTCTCTCCTCCTCTCCTCTCTCCTCCTCTCTCCTCCTCTCTCCTCCTCTCCTCCTCTCTCCTCTCTCCTCCTCTCCTCCTCTGGCTCCTCTCCTCTCTCCTCCTCTCCTCCTCTCTCCTCCTCTCTCCTCCTCTCCTCTCCTCCTCTCCTCCTCTCCTCCTCTCCTCCTCTCTCTCTCCGTTCTGACCTGCTCGTGCGAGGACGCTGTTGGCCTGTTCGCTGAGGATCTGTGTGAGTCTGGCTCTCTGGGAGTCGATCGTCTCCTGCATGGCCTTCACCCTCAGCCTCAGGTTGTTGTTTTCCGTCTGAAGCATCGAGTTTTCATGGACGAGGTCGTTGAGACCCTCCAACCCGTCCTCCCCGACCAGACGCTTCCCCTGGAACGAAGAAGAACTGTGAACGGGGCTAAACGAGGCAAGGCCATTCTAAATATTGTTCAAAATCTGGGGGAAAAATCATAAAAATCTGGTAAAAAAAAAAAAAAAAAAAAAAAAAAAAAAAAAGTAAAAATCTGGTTTGAAAAAGTAAAAAAAAAAAAAAAAAAAAAAAAAAAAAAAAAAGGAAAAATCTGGTTGAAAAAGTAAAAAAAATAAATAAATAAAAATCAGGTAAAACAAAATGGGGGGAAAATTGTAAAAATATGATTGAAAAGGTTTAAAAAAAATGTGAAAAAGGTAAAAATAAAAAATAGGTAAAAATCTGGTTTAAAAAAAGGAAAAAATTGGTGGTTAAAAAAAAAAAAAAAGTTAAAAGAAAGTTTTAAAAATCTAAAAATAATAATTGGTAAAAAAAAAAAATTGGTAAAATCTGGTAAAAAAAAAAAAAAAAAAAAAAAAAAAAAAAATAATTTAATGTAAATATATAAAAGAATTGGTAAAAAAATTTTGCAAAAATCTGGAAAAATTAGAAAAAACAAAATCATATCTGAAAGGAGCATTAAAAGAACCTGTTTCAAATGATTATTATCGTCAACATGAAGCTTTAGTCGGCTGTAGACTTGCAGCCGACTAAAGTGGGAAGAGTAACCCAAAACTTGTACTCGAGTAAGAGTAATGTTACACTGTGAAATATATTACTCAAGTAGGAGCAAAAGTGGTATCTGAAAACTACTTTGAGAAGTACAATTGTATTTAGTTACTCAAGTAAAAGTATTTTTTATTATTGTCTGAGAGCTGCTGAAAAGGCTGAAGGTTTATTTTTCACGTGTTCATGTGACCAAAACAAAAATATACAAATAAAAACCATCGATTCAATTGTTTCTGTTGAACCAAATCCAGCACAAATCTGTATGAAACATTTTGATTAGATCTTTTACTAGAACTTTCACTTTTTACTCTTTATGTACATTTTTAAACAGGTACTTTACTTTCACTTGCTTTTTTTTTTTTTTTTTTTGTTTTTGCTCCAGTCATGGTACTTTTACTTAGGAACAGCATTAAGTATTTCTTCCACCACTGCTCCAACAATGTTACAACAGTTACTCAAGTACACGCTCAGTACTTGAGTAACTGTATCAGTCAGTAAACGTAACTACTAGTACTACCCGCCTCTGTGAATAAAACTCTCTTATTACTACATCATTACTTATTCCTACGACTCCTGCGCCTCACCGTCTTGTACTCCATGAGCTCCATCTGCAGCCGTGCGATCTCCGTCCTCAGAGCGCTGATCTGCTGACTGGCTCGGTCCTGGTTCACCACCACCTTGTTCTTGATGTTCCTCGCTCGGTTGGCGTACTTCAGCGTGTTCAGCGTCTCCATGAAGTCTCGGTCTGAGGGGCTGATGCAGGCGATCATCACCGTTTGACTGGAGAAACACGTCCCGAGGTTAATTACACAGATGAGGCGGCGCGTGGTGGTAATGAGAGGACTCACGAACCTGTTTCCTCCTAACGAGTCCTGCAGGAGCCGCGTGAGCTTCGAGTCTCTGTAGGGCACGTGGCTGGAGCGTTTACTGCGGTCTCCCAAGGCGCTGATGACGTTCCCCAGAGCGAGCTAACAGACACGTTACAGGAGTATTCAGGAGTATTCAGGAGTATTCGGAAGTATTCAGGAGTATTCAGGAGTATTATGGAAACATGCAGCCTACTGTTATCTGACTGCAGTTCTTATCAAAGCCACTAGAGGGCGGCTGCTGCAAACATAGTAGCCTGAGTAGCTAAATAAACTTACAAAGGAGCTCCACATTGACTGACCACCCGACCTGGTTCTGGAAATCAATTTTTCATGTATTTTTCCCCATGGACATTTAAAAAAATTGAAATATTAAGAGTTCAAAGGTTTTACCAGACGTGCTAACTAGCTAGGTGCTAACCAGCTACGTGGAGCTACGTGCTAACCAGCTACGTGCTAACAGCTACAGCTACATGCTAACTAGCTACATGCTCTCCACTACAGCTAACAGCTACATGCTAACCAGCTACATGCTAACCAGCTACGTGCTAACCAGCTACATGCTAACCAGCTACATGCTAACCAGCTACGTGCTAACCAGCTACATGCTGTGATCTTCAAGAGGAAGCACCTTCTGTTAAGACCCAAGCCACAAGATAAACAGAAAGATCCACTGACGTTTTATTCTAAAACACAGAACTATTCTTCTCCTCCTCTTCTCCTGCTCTTCTTCTCCTCTTCTCCTGCTCTTCCCCTCCTCTTCTCCTGCTCTTCCCCTCCTCTTCTCCTGCTCTTCTCCTGCTCTTCTCCTGCTCTTCTCCTGCTCTTCCCCTGCTCTTCTTCGGCTCCTCTTCTCCTGCTCTTCTTCTCCTCCTCCCCTCCTCTTCTCCTGCTCTTCCCCTGCTCTTCTTCTGCTCTTCTCCTCCTCTTCCCCTGCTCTTCTCCTGCTCTTCTCCTGCTCTTCCCCTGCTCTTCTCCTGCTCTTCTCCTCCTCTTCCCCTGCTCTTCTCCTGCTCTTCTCCTGCTCTTCTCCTCCTCTCCCCCTCCTCTTCTCCTCCTCTTCCCCCTGCTCCCCTCCTCCTCTCCTCCTCCTCTCCTCCTCTCCTCCTCTCACGTCAGATCTCCTCTCCTCCCCTCCTCCCCTCCTCCTCTCCTCCTCACACATGTCAGAGCTCGTCTCCTCCTCCTCTCCCCCTTCTCTCCTCCTCTCCTCCTCCTCTCGTCTCCTCCTCCTCCTCCCTCCGTCAGATCTCCTCAGATCTCTCTCCCTCCTCCTCCTCCTCTCCTCCTCTCCTCCTCACACGTCAGATCTCCTCTCCTCCTCCTCTCCCCCTCCTCTCCTCCTCACACGTCAGATCTCCTCTCCTCCTCCTCTCCTCCTCTTCACTCCTCACACATGTCAGAGCTCGTCTCCTCCTCCTCTCCCCCTCCTCTCCTCCTCTCCTCCTCACACGTCAGATCTCCTCTCACCAGTCCACAGTTGATGGAGATTCCCTCTTTGGCTCTGTCTCCTGTGGCTCCTGTTCTCTTCAGACGTTCAGATCCGGCCAAATCCACAAAATGAAACTTGGCCGTGAGCGTCTCAAACTCGTTTATCTCGGAGTTGTTCGCTAATCTGTTGTCCGTCTCGTTGTCCTGGAGACGAAACCAGAAGAAACCATTTTGAAAAATAACAAAAAAACTGTATAAAACGTAACTGGGACAATAATCGTTCGTGGGACATTTTATATAATCGTGATAATCGCCATTTTATCACCAGAATGTGCAGAAAAAACGACTTATCCACAGGGGAGTTGACAGAAGGGGACAAAAGGGAGCTGTTGTCCGGGGCCCCAGGGTCTTAGGGGGGCCCAGAATTGGACCCTCTTCCTATTAATTTGTATCACAGGGGGCCCATGTGAGGCTTATTGCACCGGGCCTCCAAAGTTCTGCTGACAGCCCTGCTCATCCAGAATATTCTCTGTTAAAGTTATGTTGTGTTTTTTGTTTCATTCTCACATGTTTAACACACAAAATCTGCATATTTACGCCAAGTTCTTCTCTCAAACTGAAAACACTCTGTTCCACCTTGTGATGTCATCATGTGGTGATACAGGAAGTGCTCCACTGTGTTTTTAAACTCCACCTTCACTAGAATCATTTGGATCATCTCAGACCTGGAATAACTGTCAATCTACAACTGAATGAAATGTAAAAGTAGCTGTTAACTTGAAAACTACCACTTCATGACATCACAAGGTGGAACAGAGCATTTTGAGCTTTGGAGATGTAACAGACTAATAATAAAATGTGACTCAAACATGTGAATGAAGCAAAACACAACTCCAGGTCTGTTTTTGAGGAGGCAACAACATTAAAACCTGGTTTAAAACTCGCAAAAGTCAATTTTGTGTAATATAGAACCTTTAAATGTGTATTATGTAACTTTTGTGGTGGTTCCCTGCCTCCGTCGCTTTGATAAGAATATTCCACAGTTTGGCATTTAACTGTCCAGCCTCACGGAGACAAGAAGGTGAAATTACCAGGTCAAGTCACAGGTCAGATCTGTGGGTGGGAGTCCCGGCTCACAGTAAAAATCCAGGTTTTTCAAGGTATTATTCAGCAATAAACACCTCTAACGCTATAATGCCAAACTGTGGAACATTCCAGGCAAAGTAAAAATATATCCATGGAGTTAGGAAGCCAGCACTCAACATATGTACCACTCAATCAGAAAAAAGACGTATATAAACCAAAATGTGGGATAGTGTCCGCACGTTGTTGTCGGGGGAGCAGACTCGGACTTGGCACACGTGGATGGTGAAGATGGCGTGGGACCTGGAGCTCTGGACGTTCATCTGAGTGCTCGCCGTGGTCCTGGACAGAGCGCCCAACTTCAGGCACTGTATCATCTGAGGAGAGGTGTATGAGAAGATACAACAGAGAGAATTATGATTATTATTTAGAATGATTTTTATTTATTCATTTATTTATTATTATGTATGTATTATGTACAGTTTTTATTTATTTATTTTTTTACCAATCATTATTATTATCATTATTTTTTTTTTTTTAACCAATTTTAAACTTTTTTTTTTTTTTTTACCAGATTTTTACCCCCCCCTTTTTTTTTTTTTTTTTTTTTTTTTTTTTTACCTTTTACATGTATTATTATTAATATTATTATGTACTTATTATTTATTTATTTATTTTTATTTTTTATTTATTTTTTTTTTTTTCTACACAACCGCCATGTCTAATCTTGATGGTCAAATGGGGATTTTTTTGCGCTGATACCACAGTCTATAAACGCAGAGACACAATGTTTAACACACACTGAAGGCAGATTTTTCATACACTTTTCAAATATTTTTCACTTTAAAATATAATTATAAAATGTATAATGATAATTATTTAATGTAATAAAATAACATTAAGATCAACTCTAAGCCTAAAATAAAGACATGCAAATATATAAGGAAAACACAAACGCTTTTTTTTCTCTCTGTCTGACGTGAAATCAGACTAAACTTTTTTTGTTTTAGATAAAATAGAATTACCAAAATTATTTCTATTTGCAAAATACCAGAATAATGAGAGAATGATTTTTAAATAACGTCTTTAGACACATTTCTTTAGCGTTTGGTCCCATTGCCGTTAAAGGTCGGTCAGTATGGGGGGTCTGTGTGTTGAGTCTGTGGCTGACCTCGGCTGCGGAGTTGACCGTGCGGGTGGTCACTCCCACCGTGTAGATGCCTCCGTTTGCGTCCTCGTGAATTTTTATGTTGGATTTCTGTTTCCGAGTCTCCAGATCCCGAGTCGTGTCAAACAAGTCCAGAACCTCCTCGTTGTACAGCTGAAAAACAAGAAAAACGCCACGGAAAAGAAAATATGAGACAGAGACAGACTCAAAACCAGGAATAAACCAGGTCTAAACCGGGTTTAAACCGGGACTAAACCGGGTTTAAAACAGGTTTAAACCGGGTTTAAACCGGGACTAAACCGGGTTTAAAACAGGTTTAAACTGGGTTTAAACCGGGTCTAAACCACGACTAAACCGGGACTAAACTGGGTCTAACCCGTGTCTAAACCAGGTCTAGACCGGGACTAAACCGGGTCTAAACCGGGTCTAAACCGAGACTAAACCGGGTCTAAACCGGTCTAGACCGGGACTGGGACTAAACGGGTCTAAACCAGGACTAAACCGGAACTAAACCGGAACTAAACCAGGACTAAACCCGGGTCTAAACCGGGTCTAAACCAGGTCTAAACCGGGACTAAACCAGGACTAAACCAGGGACTAAACCGGGACTAAACCGGGACTAAACCGGGTCTAAACCAGGGTCTAAACCCGGGTCTAAACCGTGACTAAACCTAAAGGTCTAAGGACTAAACCGGGACTAAACCGGGTCTAACTGTGAAAAAAGGACTAAACCAGGACTAAACCAGGTCTAAACCGGGTCTAAACCGGGACTAAACCAGGACTAAACTGGGATTAAACCGGAACAAAAAACCAGGTCTAAACTGTGTCTAAACCGGGTCTAAACCAGGACCAAAACCAGGTCTAAACCGGGTCTAAATCTAAACCGGGTCTAAACCAGGACAAAACCAGGTCTAAACTCCAATTAAGACAAGTTTAAAGCTGTACTGTGGAACTTTCCGGGTAAAGGAGTCCATCCAAGTAAACGAGGAGAAACGTGACATTTTCAGGCTTGTACATGGAAAATACTTCAAATACTTCAAAATAAAGTACATAATTATTAAAAATATCCCTCATTTCTTATGTGACCCTCCTGCTGCCGTCGTTGTTTTAAAGTCGCTGTCGAGTCCGTCTCATATGAAGCTCAGTCACTTTAACGGCAGCGTGGTCCTGATCACCCACATTACCACAGTAGAAGTATGTGTGTACTGCAGTACCTCAGTAAACGCAGTACTTTTGTGAGTTTTCCTGCGTTTTGGCGTCAGCTGCGGGGCACAGCTGCGGCTCACACTTGTCGCTGTTAAAAATAAAACCCGGGTGACACGAGCAGACGGGATAATGACAGTTTAATGAGGCCGAGGTCGTCTGTGAACATTAACGACCTCACAGCCCCACACCCCCGCGACCTTTGACCTCCGCCTGTCCACAGAGGCTCCTCACGGCTGAGAAATGAACCGAGGAGGGTCACGAGCAGATTCATCAGACGGACGGAAACTGATATGTTCAAATGACTGAGAGAAGTTTGTTTAAGTTTAAATACAAAATAAGGCTGTAATTAGGAAATATTTATGACTGAACCAGCTCAAAGTTTAAAGGATTTACCCCAGAAACAAAAGGTTAAAACTCGTCAAACTGAGGAAAATCTTTATAATTATATTTTATTTCAGGTGTATAAATGTGGAATTTAATAGTTTCATAATAATCCTCCATATTATGAGTTTGCAATTAAAAAAATAAATATTAATAATTATAATTAATAATTCAATTAATTTGATTAATTGCCCAGCCCTGCAAAAGCTGGATCAAGACTAAACCAGGACTAAACCAGGACTAAACCTGGACTAAACCAGGACTGAACCAGGACTGAACCAGGACTGAACCAGGACTGAACCAGGACTAAACCAGGACTAAACCTGGACTAAACCAGGACTGAACCAGGACTGAACCAGGACTGAACCAGGACTAAACCAGGACTAAACCAGGACTGAACCAGGACTGAACCAGGACTAAACCAGGACTAAACCTGGACTAAACCTGGACTAAACCTGGACTGAACCAGGACTGAACCAGGACTGAACCAGGACTAAACCTGGACTAAACCTGGACTGAACCAGGACTGAACCAGGACTAAACCAGGACTAAACCAGGACTGAACCAGGACTGAACCAGGACTGAACCAGGACTAAATAAGGACTAAACCAGGACTAAACCAGGACTAAACCAGGATTGAACCAGGACTGAACCAGGACTGAACCAGGACTGCACCAGGACTAAATAAGGACTAAACCAGGACTAAACCAGGACCAAACCAGGACTAAAGCAGATCCTGTTTTAAAGTCTTATTTAGTTGTTTCATACTAAGATAAAGTCCAGTCTGAGGAGGAACATTCACACAGAAGATAAAAATCTCTCTTTAACTCTCTTCTTCTCTTCTTTTCTTTCTTTCTCTTTAAACTCTTCTCTGTGACTCGGCTCGGTGAGTTTCTCTCTTCACCTCGAGAAACTGCGCGTTGATCTTGAACTCGGGCAGGGGGAGGCCGCTGTCGCTGGCGCTCTGTCTCCGCTGCTCGATGCCTCTGAACAGGTGGTTCACGGCTCGAGGAATGATCCCCAGCTCGTCCTCGCTGATACTGACATCGAACCCCGTGCCCATGGTGTACGTCTTCCCCGAACCCGTCTGCAACGAGACAGAAGAGACACCACCACGTTTAAATGTGACAGATTATTAGTCTGTAACATCTCCCAAGTAAAATGCTCTGATCCACCTTGTGATGTCATGAAGTGGTAGTTTTCAACAGCTACGTTTTACCTTTTTATTTGGTAGAAATCGGCAATTCCAGTGGCTGAAATGATCCAAATGATTCTAGTGAAGGTGTGTGGGGTTTAAAAACACAGTGGAGCACTTCCTGTATTACCACATGATGACATCACAAGGTGGGACAGAGAGAGTTCCCTCTCTCACATTAAAGGAACCAGTGTGATTATAATTATCACACTCGTCTTAATCTAGAGTCACCAGATCTGTGGAGCTACATCCCCCTCTCTCTCTCTCCTCTCTCTCCCCCTCACATCTCTCTCTCTCTCCACTCTCTATACACTTTCTCTATCCCCACTCCTCTCCCTCCTCTCTCTCTCTCTCCTGTGAGAGGAGGTGTAGTTCATACTCTCTCTCTCTCCTGTGAGAGGAGGTGTAGTTCATACTCTCTCTCTCTCCTGTGAGAGGAGGTGTAGTTCATACTCTCTCTCTCTCTCTCTCTCCTGTGAGAGGAGGTGTAGTTCATACTCTCTCTCTCTCCTGTGAGAGGAGGTAGTTCATACTCTCTCTCTCTCCTGTGAGAGGAGGTGTAGTTCATCTACTCTCTCTCTCTCTCCTGTGAGAGGAGGTGTAGTTCATACTCTCTCTCTCTCTCTCTCTCTCTCTCCTGTGAGAGGAGGTGTAGTTCATACTTCTGGGGTCACGGCCTGAACTCATTCACACTTCATCTCTTCATGTGAGAGGAGGTGTAGTTCATACTCTGTCTTCTCCCTCTACTCTCTCTCTCTCTCCTCTCCTTTCCTTTCTCTCTCTCTCTCCTCTCTCTGTCCTCTCTCTCTCCTTCCCCACCTCTCTCCTATCCCTCCTCTCACTCCCCTCTTTCCCCTATCCTCCCCCCCTCTCGCCCCCCTCTCCCTTTCCTCCCCTTTCTTTCTCTCTCTCTCCTCTTCCCCCCCCTCTCTCTCATGTCTCTCGCTCTCTCTCCCTCTCTGTAGCTCCTTTCTCCCTCCTCTCTCTCTCTCTCTCTCCCCTCCCCCTCCTCTCTCCCTCCTCTCCTTCCCCCCCTCTCTTTCCCTCCTCTCTCTCTTCTCTCTTCTTTCCTCCCCCCTCTTCTCTCTCTCCTCTCTCCATCCCCCCCTCTTCTTCCTTCTCTCCCTTTCCGTCTCCCCTCTCATGTCTCTCGCTCTCTCCTCTCTCCCTCCACCCTCTCTCTCCTCTTCCCTCCTCTCTCCCCCATCTCTCCTCCCCTCTCTCTTTCCCTCCTCTCTCTCTCTTCCCCCCCTATCCTTCCTCTCCCCTCTCTCTCTCCCCTCCCCTCTCTCTCTCTCTCCCCTCTCTCTCCCCTCTCTTTCTCTCTCCCTCTCTCTCCCCCCCCTCTCTCTCTCTCTCCCCTCTCTTTCACTCTCTCTCCCTCCTCCCTCTCTCCTCCCCTCTTTTTCCCCCCCTCTCTCTCTCCTCTCTCCCCCCTCTCTCTCTCTCTCCTCTCTCTTCTCTCTTCTCACTCCTCCCCTCCCTCCTTCCCCCTCTCTCTCTCTCTCCCTCTCTCTCCCCTCTCTCTCTCCCCTCTCTCCCCTCTCTTTTCACTCTCTCTCCCTCCTCCCCCTCTCTCTCCCTTTTCCCCCCCTCTCTCTCTCTCTCCCCTCTCTTTCACTCCCTCCTCCCTCCTCCCCCTCTCTCCCTCCCCCCCCCTCCCCCCTCCTCTCCTCTCTCTCTCTCTCCCTCTCCCTCTCCCCTCTCTCTCTCTCTCTCCCCTCTCTTTCACTCTCTCTCCCTCCTCCTCTCTCTCCCCCTCTTTCCCCCTCCCTCTCTCCCCCTCTCTCCCCCTCTCTCTCTCCTCCCTCTCTCCCCGTCTCTCTCCCCGTCTCCCTCTCTCCCCCCTCTCTCCGGTTCAGGCCCGTGTGGTCACCATGGCAGTAAACAGAGGAATGTGAGAGTGGGTTCAGATTCGCCCCGTCCCCAGCGCTCCTGCTGGACGTCCTGAAAGAGGAGTGTGTGTGAGAGGGGATTTAGCACAATGTGGGGACCTGCCTCTTTATTATTAGATCAACGACAGAGAAAAGTAAATGTGCCGTTCACGACTTTTACATTTAAATGTGTCTCTAACACAGATAAAGTAAAGACCAGTGAGACCAGTGTGTGTGAGTCTGCGAATCAGGAAGTACGGCACGCTGTTAGCATGCTAGATGATGTTAGCACGCAAGATGATGTTAGCATACAAGATTATGTTAGCATACAAGATGATGATGGCATACAAGATGATGATGGCATACAAGATGATGATAGCATGCAAGATGATGATAGCATGCAAGATGATGCTAGCATGCAAGATGATGTTAGCATAAAAGATGATGTTAGCATGCAAGATGATGATAGCATGCAAGATGATGATAGCATGCAAGATGATGTTAGCATGCAAGATGATGATAGCATGCAAGATGATGCTAGCATGCAAGATGATGTTAGCATAAAGATGATGTTAGCATAAAAGATGATGTTAGCATACAAGATGATGTTAGCATGCAAGATGATGTTAGCATACAAGATGATAGCATGCAAGATGATGCTAGCATGCAAGATGATGTTAGCATAAAAGATGATGTTAGCATGCAAGATGATGCTAGCATGCAAGATGATGTTAGCATAAAAGATGATGTTAGCATAAAAGATGATGTTAGCATACAAGATGATAGCACGCAAGATGATGTTAGCATACAAGATGATGTTAGCATACAAGATGTGTTAGCATACGAGATGATGTTAGCATATGAATTGATGTTAGCATTACAGTGACGGCAAAACTTTACTTATCACGGGGGATATGTATGTGTGTATATGTATGTGTGTGTATGTGTGCATGTGTATGTATGTATGTGTGTGTGTTTGTGTATGTTTGTATATGTGTGTATATGTGTGTGTGCGTGTGTGTTTCTGTATGTGTGTATATGTGTGTGTGCGTGTGTGTTGTGCGGACAGACAGAGCTCGTGTCGCTCGCTTTTAACCTGCTCCTGTCACAAGAAGGTGTGTGTGCTCAGACGTATATCAGAGTGAGGACCACTGAGAGAGCTCTTTAGACATGAGAACAAATGTCAAGGAACAATGAAAGAAGGAATAATGGAGGGAGAGAGAGGAGCAGTGGGGAGCACAAAAAAGAGGGAAAGTACTTTAAATATTTGATGAATCCAAAAGGTTTTTAGCCAACAAGAGTCAGACCTTTGGGACATTTTCTTATCTATATTCTAATGTTTCCTCGTCATGTGTTTCATTTCATTCTCACATGTTCAACACACAAACTCTGCAGATTTAGACTGAGTTCTTCTCTCTAACAGAAAACACTCTGTTCCACCTTGTGATGTCATCATGTGGTAGTAGTTAGTGTTAAACCTGCTAGCTCAAATGATGTATGCTAACTCCCATTAAAGTACAAAAACAAAATAATATTTTTAAACCGGCTAGCCCAAATGTATGCTAACTCCCATACAAACACAAAGCAAAGACAATAACCCGCTAGCCCAAAAGTATGCTAATACCTAAACAAACACAAAGCAAAGACAGTAGTTTTAAACCGGCTAGCCCAAATGTATGCTAACTCCCATACAAACACATAGCAAAGACAATAGTTTTAAACCGGCTAGCCCAAATATATGCTAACTCCCATACAATAAAAAGCAAAGGCAATAACCTGCTAGCCCAAATGCTAACTCCCAAACAAACACATAGCAAAGACGATAGTTTCAAACCTGCTAGCCCAAATATATGCTAATGTCCACTAAAGTACAAAACAAAACGATAGTTTTTAAACCCGCTAGCCCAAATGTATGCTAACTCCCATACAAGAACAAAGCAAAGGCAATAACCTGCTAGCGCAAATGCTAACTCCCATTAAAGTACAAAGCAAAGACAATAGTTTTAGACCCGCTAGCCCAAATGTATGCTAACTCCCATACAAGAAAAAAAACAAAGACAATAACCTGCTAGCGCAAATGCTAACTCCCATTAAAGTACAAAGCAAAGACAATAGTTTTACACCTGCTAACCCAAATATATGCTAACTCCCAAACAAACACAAAGCAAAGATAATAGTTTTAAACCTGTTAGCCCAAATGTATGCTAACTCCCATTAAAGTACGGAACAAAACTATAGTTTTACACCCGCTAGCCCAAATTTATGCTAACTCCTATACAAGTACAAACCAAAGACAATAACCTGCTAGCCCAAATGTATGCTAACTCCCATACAACACAAAATAAAGATTCAGGTATACTTTGTGTAATCATCCATCATTCTACCGTCGTTTTTAATCACATCGTTGACGTTTTAATGCGTTTTCCCTTTCACTGTTTACAAAATCCTTCATCGGGTTTTATATGTTTGGAGCAGGCACAGTTTGGCGTTTGCTGGGGTTGGTATGAGGTGAAGCAATCCGTTAGCACCGCTCGCTAAGCTCCCTGCGTCTCTCTTATGAAAATGTATGAGAGAATATTAAACAGAGGCGAGAGCGGGCCCGGGCATGTGAGCCGACAGGTCAAGTCAACACTGTTTTATCACTGATCTAATATGAATATTTGAGGAACATCGCAGCCTCTTACCACGAATCTACCCTGAGATAAGATTAAAATTGAAATTAATCTGCAATAATTTTTGATTAAAAAGTAGGTCAAGCTAAATATTTGGAGCATTTCCCATAAATCAAACACCACACACTGTATAAAGAAGTGGACTAACTGAGTCTGTTGGACAATTTATTGACTCTAAATGATCAAATTTCATCTTTTTCTGTATAATTTATTTTAAAGCAGACTTCTCTATAGTTATAATCTGACATCTGTGGGTCATTATGTTAGAATTTACACATTTTAAATCGCAATATTCATCTAAAACGGCTTAATAAAAGAGACAAATCCGCTGAGTTCTGCATTGGAAAACTGCGGTGTCCAATGGGAGCTGACATCGCCGTGTAGCTGTTGGCGCCCCCTATGGACAGCTGCAGATCACACAACCAAGGAGTGATTTTCTTAAAAAGTTGTACCAAAATGATTGCTGCGGAATCCCACAAGTATCACAGTTTTAGAGAGAAGAAAATTGGAGAATCGAAGTATGTCACCGTGAGCGTGGAGGGGTGGAGGTGTGAAAACGAGGACTGATCGGCAAAATGGCATCTTGAAAATAAGCGATTTAAAGATTACTTAAACATGAATCGCTCCAAATACAACTTTGGGTGAGTAAATGTTGAGGGGAAAAAGCTACACTTGTCCCTCTATATATCGTGGTTGACCTTTCGTGCTCTTGCTGTTTCGTGCATTGTGTTCTGCGTCCTGATTGGCTGAGGGACTGTAGACCATTGTGTTCTGCGTCCTGATTGGCTGAGGGACTGTAGACCATTGTCCATCAGTCTCCTCCGTGTCTCCTGTACAGTACAGAATGTGTCAGACAAATTTACATAAATGTTGGATCACAGTGTGACTCTGAAGTGCTGTATGTTTGCAAGTTTTCTCCCCGACAAAACCCACAATGTCGATGAAACGTTCTGCACCGACAAAGGCACCGACGAAGGTTTGAACTTTGTGTTTAAACAAGAGAGAAATGTGTGAAAATGTTAATGCCTGTGTGAGAAAAGTGTATAAAGTGTGTGGTGAGGGGTTTTACAGACAAGAAACATAGAGAATAATTGTAAAAAATAAAAGCTGATACTTCGTGGATTGCAGGTTTATTTTTAGAACATAACCCCCGAGATAAACGAGGGACCACTGTATAAATGGGTAAAATCTCTGACAAGTCCATCTGCTTTAACACAGCGGCTGTATCTGAGTCACAGACCTGTCCGTAGGCGAAGATGGTGGCGTTGTAGCCCTCGAAACAGCCCTCGATGAGCCGCTCTGTGCAGTGTGTGTAGATCGAGTCCTGGTGCGTGTCCATATCAAACACGTGGTCGTAGGTGAAGGCCTTGTCTTTACCCAGAAACACCTGGGGCTCGCCTGGCATCACGTAGGTGCAGATGTGGCAGCCTTCGATCTTCTCTTTGGCGAGCTGAGGACGGATCCTGCAAGGCGATAATACAAAGATACACGATAAGATTCAGAGGATGAGACAGTTTAAATTAAATTAAAATGAGCAAATGTGGTCCAACATGTCCAGTGTCAGTGTTCAGTGGGCTGCATAGTGATTAACCTCTTTGTGTTTTCATTTAAAGGTTCATTATGTAACTTTTCTGCCCCCTGCTCGTCTCCAAAATGTTATTCCTTTGCTTGGAATATTTCACAGTATGGCATTAACCGTCTCTGCACAAATCTGTATCATAATCACCACATTTGAAGCTTTTTTAGATGTGAAAATCAGCGTGAAATACTTTTACTTTTTACTCTTTAAGTACATTTTTAAACAGGTACTTCAATACTTTTACTTGAGTAGATTTTTCATGTGATACTTTTACTTTTGAGTATTTCTTGCCCTGGTATCACAACAAAAATGGTAAAAAATGCAGTTTTTTTCCACAACAAAAATACAATAGATCTACTTATATGCAGGATAGATAAATTTAATGCCATACAGTGGAACATTCCAGGCAATATCTCCATGGAAACAAGCAGATGGAGGACCCCTGTACCAGAATGACACTGTAATGAGCGGATGTTTTATGTTTAGTTCAGAGATAACTCCTTTTGACCGTTTATGTTGTTGTTAGCGTAGCGGTTTTTGTATGCTACACTTGGTTGCTATGACGACGAGTGGACGTAAAGGTTCCATTGGTCAGTTCCTGGTCTGTTTTGGAGTGAGTCTGTCTGCTGTTGTTTTGGCGTGGTTACAGCCGACAGTAGCCCTTGTGTTTAGAAAATACACAACCAGGAGAAATTTGGTGTTTTTCCTTCCACAAACTGTGTAAAGAAGTGGACTAAGTGAGTTCGGCTCCAGTCAAATGAAGCTCATCGAGGCTAGTGGTTATAGCGGCTAATCTGGAGCCATATTAGGAATTTTTTAATGCAAGTATCATAGCAACCAAAGAGCCATTCCGGAGCGAGGCTGTTGAAAGTAATGCCTCTTCCTACTTAGCAACGCTGTCAATCAAACCTGTTGCTAACGCCAACGGGAGCGACCTCTGGGAGCAAAGCAGCCTGATTTGTCTGTTTTTATCTTGAATTACAGCCACGATAGCGAAATAAAATCACCAGGATCATAATACGAACATTTTAAGACCAAAATGACAAGAGAGGGGACACCGTTTTTCAATAGAAAGTGAACTGGAGCCAGAGACGATGGAGCCGGAAGTGCGCACATGATCACTTCTTATCTGGAAAGCGGCGGCTAGCAGGTTAGCTATGTCCATTTATATATACAGAGCACAAGGCAAGTTCAACTATGCTAATTTCATCCAACTCTAATTCAATTCAATATATTTTTGTAAAGCCTAAAATCACAAGAGCAGTTGCTTCTTAGAGCTGAACATGAGAATTATATACAAGATTTAATTAACTATACACAAGATGTCGCTAACTTTAACTATTTCTGTGACGTGTGCAATGTCCAAAAGCTCCATGATGACCCACTAAACGCCCCTAAATTACATAACGGTTCTTATTAGACTCATTATTAAAGAGACATTTGGAGTTTTGAAGGGGACTTTCACATGTCTGGTTCCTATTTTCACTAAAGCGAGCTTAAAGTGGAGGAAATCCAGTTGAGCAGACTAAAAAGCAGTTCATATTTTGGTTGTAGCTGTCAGTGTTGTGTTTGTGTGAAGCTGTGTTTATACAGGGCCTTGCAGTGCCAGGAGTCTCCCCGGGGGCAGCACCTCTCTCACAGAGCGCTCACTGTTCACACGCACACGGCTAAACAGTCCCGCCCTGTATTTCATTAGCATCAGTCTGTTTGCTCAAATATGTCAAACTAACAAAAACACAGCCACTTCCTCCCATGATGCTTTGCTGCCTCGTCACAGGGCTCGCCGTCTACCTGAACAGGAAGTAGGGTTATTAGATCCAGATTATGGCAACATCAGATGAATTTTTATGTGAAAAACTACAGTAAAAGTGAAGTAAAATGTATGAAAAAAGGAAATGAGCAGAAGAAGATAACACATATATCATTAGGTTGGTCAAAAGTTTGGAGAATTGTTTATTTGGTCATTCAGACATCGGATTTGTCTGTTATTAATGTTCATATCTTGTTTTTATTTCACTATTGTGTCTGTAAAATCACCAGGATCACGTAGAGCGGGTAAATACGAACATTTAAGACTAAAATGATGAGTCTGACATCAGCAGTTGCAGAGAGACGGGCCACAGTTTTTCAATAGAAAGTGAATTGGAGCCAGAGTCGATGGAGCCGGAAGGCAAAGCAACTCAAGGTTATTTATATAGTGCAACTCGTACACAAAGTAATTCAAAGTGCTTTGCAGAGTAAGAAAGACATTAAAATCATAATAAAACAAATCAATAGCAGAATAAAAACCTTTAAGTCACAATCAGCAAAACAGAACCGTCTGAGTCTGGATTTAAACATTGTCAAAGTCGAGACTGTCTCACATCTTCAGGAAAAATGTTCCAGGTTTAAACTGCACAAAACTCAAACAGTGATTCAGCATGTTTAGACCTGGTTTAGACCTGGTTTAGCCCTGGTTTAGTCCCGGTTTAGCCCCGGTTTAGCCCCGGTTCAGCCCCGGTTCAGCCCCGGTTCAGCCCTGGTTCAGCCCCGGTTCAGTCCTGGTTCAGTCCTGGTTTAGTCCTGGTTTAGCCCTGGTTTAGCCCTGGTTTAGCCCTGGTTTAGCCCTGGTTTAGCCCTGGTTTAGCCCTGGTTTAGCTCTGGTTTAGCCCTGGTTTAGCCCTGGTTTAGCCCTGGTTTAGCCCTGGTTTGGTCCTGGTTTGGTCCTGGTTTGGTCCTGGTTTAGACCTGGTTTAGACCTGGTTTAGACCTGGTTTGTCCTGGTTTGTCCTGGTTTAGCCCTGGTTTAGCCCTGGTTTAACCCTGGTTTAACCCTGGTTTAACCCTGGTTTAGCCCTGGTTTAGTCCTGGTTTAGTCCTGGTTTAGTCCTGGTTTAGCCCTGGTTTAGCCCTGGTTTAGCCCTAGTTTAGTCCTAGTTTAGTCCTAGTTTAGTCCTAGTTTAGTCCTGGTTTAACTGTCGATAACAGGAAACTGAAACCCATGAATTGGCTTTGAGCACAGCGACACGCTAGCTAGCTAACTGTGTCAAATTTTATGCTAACTTTTATAAAGGCTTAGAATAAAAAAAATAAACAACACACTATTCAAATGACTTAAAATAAAGTCCACCCAGTTGTTTTTAAATGTAGAACACTTCAGTTTGTGTTTTTGTTTTAATATTTATTATGCCTCAGAATTAGCATTAGCGTTAGCACTAGCATTGAGAAACAAACATGTCTCTTTCCAAACAAAGACCTCTGGTGAAGTATTTATTTTATTTATGTAGTTTTAAACATGTTATCAGAGACATCCATGCACAGCTCCCTGTCCACTGTCTGACCCCAACCCCCCTAACCTCTGACCCCTGACCCCTAACCCACCCACTGCTATGTCCACTGCCTCATCTTTAAATATTTATTAATTTTAGCACTTATTCAGCAAAAACCTCATAGAAATAGACTGGACAGGAAGTAGGGACGCTAACAGGAAGTAGTAACGCTGACAGTGAGGTTGCCGGGCAGATTTGGATCTTGGATTTAACCAATCAGAGTGAAATGTGAACTGTTATAAGAAGTAGTTGGCTTTAGTT
Organism: Periophthalmus modestus; assembly: GCA_019594935.1. NCBI lineage: Eukaryota > Metazoa > Chordata > Actinopteri > Gobiiformes > Gobiidae > Periophthalmus > Periophthalmus modestus. Next base: position 2,272,388 of record JAIEZT010000054.1, read on the forward strand.
ACCTCCTATAGGGAATAAAAATCCAGAAAATCATAATATGAAGCTTTCTGGCACATCGCCTGATTATATTTTGGCCTGTAACATAAGCGAGCACACCTGGAGTCTCTCAGGTACACTGTTATAAAGGAGTTCTATTGTAGCATAACCACAGAGTGTAGTATGAACGAGGGACCTGCATCTACCTAGTCTTATCCCTTTTAACGCGACCAAAGTCTGACGTTAAAGGGAGGAGGGGGTGAACACGGAGGTAAAGTCCACACAGGTGTCATTGTGCGAGTGGAACAAGATCCCTGTGATTAGACTCATTTTGGGAAAGAGGAGAAGTCACGCATTCAAAGAAAAAGTTACATAGGGACTATTAGCCACAATACAAACTAAATACTAAATACGTCAGTGCTCAGTGGGTAGAGATTTCCGTTCGGATCAAATTCTGTTGTTGTGTCCTTAGGCAAGACACTTTTTCACCCACCTTGCTGAGTTTTAAAGTGGTAATGCTTTGAAAAGAATGAGATTGTGATACTGGTATTGGTATCGGTGAATACTCAAATCACAGATCCGATAACACTTTGCATTTCCAGAACGAGGACCTGTAGATGCGAGCACTGTCGCTGATGACGTCTGTGGCTAATGCTAGTGCTAACACCCAGAGCAGGTTAAATGCAAACTGTGGAGACTCTGCAGACTCTTAAACAGGCTAACAGTGTCAGAAAAGACATTTGTGTTTCCTCTTTGATAGTCTCATTTAGCTTTTGGAGTTGACGCTGAACTTAAATAACTATGGAGAGTGCAGCTCAACATCAGCGCTAACACGACAACGGCGCAAACGCAACAAAAATGCTAATACGACAACAGCGCTAAAGCAACAAAAATGCTAATACGACAACAGCGCTAAAGCAACAAAAATGCTAATACGACAACAGCTCTAACGCAACAAAAATGCTAACATGACAACAGCGCTAACGCAACAAAAATGCTAATACGACAACAGCGCTAAAGCAACAAAAATGCTAATACGACAACAGCGCTAACGCAACAAAAATGCTAATACCACAACAGCTCTAACGCAACAAAAATGCTAATACGGCAACAGCGCTAACACGACAACAGCGCTAACACAACAACAGTACATATGCGACAACAGAACTAACAAGACATAGAGCTCACACCAAAACAGCGCTAACGCAACAAGAGCTAACATGACAACAATACTGATGTGACAACAGCGCTAACGCAACAACAATGCTAATAGGACAACACCTCTAACAGGACAACAGCGCTAACACAACAACAGCACATACGTGACAACAGAGCTAACAAGACAATAGAGCTTACACCAAAACAGCGCTAACGCAACAAGAGCAAACATGACAACAAAACTGATGCAACAACAATACTGACGCGACAACAGCGCTAACACAACAACAATGCTAATACGACAACAGCGCTAAACACGACAACAGCGCTAACACGACAACAGCGCTAACACAATAACAGTGCTAAACACAACAACAGCGCTAACACAACAACAGCGCTAACATAATAACAGTGCTAACACAACAGAGCTAACAAGACAATAGAGCTCACACCAAAACAGCGCTAACGCAACAACAACGCTAATACGACAACACCTCTAATAGACAACAGCGCTAACACGACAACAGCACTAACACGACAACAGCGCTAACACGACAACAGCACTAACACAACGACAATGCTAACACAACAACAGCACTAACACAACAACAATGCTAACACAACAACAGCGCTAACACGACAACAGCACTAACACAACAACAATGCTAACACAACAACAGCACTAACACAACAACAATGCTAACACAACAACAGCGCTAACACGACAACAGCACCAACACAACAACAATGCTAACACAACAACAGCGCTAACACGACAACAGCACCAACACAACAACAATGCTAACACAACAACAGCACTAACACAACAACAATGCTAACACAACAACAGCGCTAACACAACAACAATGCTAACACGACAACATTTTAAATCCAGAGGCATTATGATTTGAAGAAAGACAAAATTATATTGAAATAACATCACCCCTGAACAACACTATGTAACCACCTGCTTGTCTCCGTGGCGATGACACCGTTTGCCTAGAATGTTCCGCAGTATGGCAATAAACTTTATGTTTCACATTTGGATTTTATCCCTCAAAAAATCTCATGTAAATCATCAATTCTTACCGTAGGCCGAGTCACCTCTGAACAGATCTGACCTGTAACTCGGGCTGGTGCGATCACCTGCTCGTCTCCATGGAGAAAACGGGTTTAATGCCATACTGAGGAACATTCCAAGCAAAGTAATAATGTTGGATTTTGTGATTAGTGTAACGTTTTGAGTAAATCTCTGTTCCTGGGCTTGTGTTTCCGACATAGTGACTTTGTGTTGATCTCCACAGCACAAATGATGCAATGTTTGTTTAGTTACAACAGCCTCTGTGTCTCCAACGACGATGAAGAGGAGCAAAGAGCGAGAGCGTGACATAAGAAGAGGAGGAGGCAGCAGTGTACGAGAGTCTTAATGCTCAGTACACACACAGACGCACAAACACACACATTTCTCTGCTTTTTGGAGGCATTAAATTGACCTACATTCACTTCCTGGAGACTCACCTTCACCTTTAAAGTCTCCATATTACATTGTTTTCTATGTTCTAATGTTGTGTCCTCGTCACAAACAGACCTGGAGTTGTGTTTTGTTTCATTCACACATTCTCTCAAACGGAAAACACCCTGTTCCACCTTGTGATGTCATCGTGTGGCGATACAGGAAGTGCTCCACTGTGCTTTTAAACCCCGCACACCTTCATTTCTAGAATCATTCCAGCTCTGGAGTTGCCACTTATCTCGACTGAACTAAAGGTAAAAAGGTCGGCGTTAACTTGAAAACTACCACTTCGTGACATCACAAGGTGGAACAGAGCGATAAAGTGTCACTCAAACATGTGTGAATGAAACAAAACGCAACTCCAGGTCTGTTTTCGATGACGTAATAACATTATAACAAGACTTAAAGCTCAATTTTGCGTAACCTTTAACCTAAACTCCAACGTTAACCTGTTTTAACCCATATCTGGACTTAAAAGACATTTTTTCATTATGGGCGTTTTGTTACCAGTGAAAAACGCCTGTCCTCACAGTGAGCGGGCTTTTCCAGAAAACACTTAGCCTCCTCCTGCTTGTAGTTCCATGGAATCATGCTGTTGACTTTCCACCCGCAGAAAGTTACACACTGTCACTTTAACACCAGATACACAAAAGATCCTGGTGTTTTATTCTTTTCATATGTGCTGTATTATCTGTAAATGTTGTTAAGTCATGTTCTAACACTGTCACCTCCTCAAAAAACAGACCTGGAGTAGTGTTTTGTTTCATTCACACATGTTTGAGTCACACTTTACAATTAGTTTTACCTCAAAATGCTCCGTTCCACCTTGTGATGTCATGAAGTGGTAGTTTTCAAGTTAGCGTCTACCTTTATCTTTATTTCTGTGAAGATTTACAATCCCAGGGAATGAAATCAACCAAATGATTCTAGTGAAGGTGTGTGGAGTTTAAAAACGCAGCGGAGCACTTCCTGTATCACCACATGATGACATCACAAGGTGGAGCAGGGTGTTTTGGGCCCCTTAAATATTCTTGACCTGAACTGAGTAGAAAAACACTTTAAATGTTGTTTTTCTAATAATAAAGGATTTACATTATGGGATCTGATTTTTGCGTGTGCCCCTTAAAACATGAATATTCAACATTTTAAAACCGGCACACCTGGAATATAAAAAACTGAACTAATGCAGGAACCCGACGCAGTTCTGAACGTGTTTGCAGATGTCTAAAATTTAAAAAATCAGATACTAAAACTAGCCTCACACACACAGAGCACTTTTGTGTGTGGATAATGATCTTTTACATAACAGTCCAGTCTCAGTGGTACACGAGTGCACTGTAATCCACTGAAACACCAGTTTAACACACAATTACACAATTATACTATTCACTATTCGAGGCATTTAAAGAGAAATATCAGGTTTAGTGTGAAACTCTGGTACTTCAGAATTTAAATCTACAACATAAACATTTAGACTTTACAATCCACCTTTGTAATTTTAACTTTATGGGCAAAAATCGTCATCTTTGTGTTAAACAGCTAATAGAAAACGTCACTGTTAGCGTCACTACTTCCTGTTAGCGTCTCTACTTCCTGTTAGCGTCACTACTTCCTGTTAGCGTCACTACTTCCTGTTAGCGTCACTACTTCCTGTTAGCGTCACTACTTCCTGTCCAGTTTTGTCTATGGTTTTTGCAGAGTCTCGCTAAAATGAATAAATATTTAAAGATGAGGCAGTGGACAGGGAGCTGTGGGTGGGTTAGGGGTCAGAGGTCAGAGGTTAGGGTCAGACTGTGGACAGGGAACTGTGTATGGATGTCACTGACAACATGTCAAAACGGCACAAGTGTGATACAGCACCAATCAGACACTTGTTTTGGATATCGGCTTCCAAATATCGGTGCAGTCGATATTTTGGTTGCACAGATACATCGATATAACAGTAGTCAATAATCATTAAAAGTTCAAAGTTCATGAAACTGTCTGGGCTAAAGCTGGTCCGTAGTTACTTCAGAGAAAAGTAATAGCTACATAACCCATTTTGAATATCGTATTTTCGCACTTTTTTTTAATACTCAGATGTGATTTGTATTTGAAATATATGTTTTAACTTCCTACTTCCTGTTAGCGTCACTACTTCCTGTTAAGGTCACTACTTCCTGTTAGTGTCACTTCTTCCTGTCCAGTTTTATTGGTCGGAAACCTGTGTTTTTTTCTTCATTATTATGCATTTTTTGGCTGTTGCGACTTATACTCAAGTGCGACTTATCGGTGCATCCCTAATACAGTTTTTTTTTTTTTTTTTTTTTTTTTTTTAATATATATCTTGCAACCCTCGCTTTGGAGTGTGAACGCCAAAACACACATTTGGGCGGTGGGTATGTCCTGCCCTTCAGCACTACAGGGCTTAAAATCGCTAATCCACCTTCTCAAATAACACAAGCTCGACTAGAAACAAGGAAACTGCCAAATCTGAAAACATGAAATGCACCACCTCCATGTGAACTGAGTGAGAGATTAGTTCAGGGATAAATGCTCCAGAAATAGAGATGAACATAACATAAATTAATATAGAGTGATAGAACAAAACGTGGATATAGATTACAAAATGGAAAATAGTACATAATCAGGCCATTTTTATTTTACTTTATTTAAAATTTTAATTAAAACCGACAGTGCAAGTGCGTTTTCTGTTACCTGCCGCCATTTTGGTTCAAGTTCCCAATATAAACTAACATAACATACATTAAGTAACTGTCTAAATATCAGTATTAAACCAGTTTACAGCAAAATCTCCGGTGTTACATTAATGACCTTCTCTTCCTGTTAAAAGCGTCATAGAAAAGCCAAAGAAAAACTGCTTGATAGAGCTAATATGGCTCCGACTGCACTGTGCGATGTTAGCTAGCAAAAAAAAAAACATACTTGAAAATGAATGAAACACGACCAGTCAAAAGTTTGAGCCACAGACTGTTTATGTAAATTGACATAGCTAACCTGCTAGCCGCTACGTTCCAAACAGGAAGTGAGCATAGGCGCGCTTCTGGCTCCATCGACTCTGGCTCCAATTCACTTTCTACTGAAAAACTGTGTCCTCTCTCTCTGTAACTGCTGCTGTCAGACTCGTCATTTTTGGTGTTAAATGTTCGTATTAATCCTCCACATGATCCTGGGGTTTTTATTTCACTTTTGTGTCTGTAAATCAAGATATGAACATTAATAACAGACAAATCAGGCGCCTTCTTTCCCAGAGGTCGCTCCTGCTAGCGTTAGCAACAGGTTTAAAGCACCCGCTCCCTGCTAAACCTGTGGGAGGGGGCGTTACCTTCAACAGCCTCGCTCTGGATTGGCTCTTTGGTTGCTATGATACTTGAAATTCCGACTGCGAGTATCATAGCAACCACTGAGGCTAGCAGTTTATAGCAGCTCCAAATTAGCCGCTATAACTGCTCTAGCCTCGATGAGCTTCATTTGACTGGAGCTGAACGCTGTGGGTGACGTATTTTTACTACTTTTTACATTTTATACACACAGAAGACATCAAATATATGAAGTAAGATGTATGGAAGTATGTAGCGAGGTTTAAGTTCTATATTCAGATCCTTAAAATGTCCACACTTTGCTTTGTAGAAAAATATGTAGTATAGTTATTTAACTTTTTTTTCTCTACTACATAATTCCCAACATCTGACTTAATATATTTGACGTCTCGGGTATGTATGTAAGATGGAGAAAGTAGTAAAAAAAAAAAAAAAAAAAACACTGAATGAGAGCGTCCAAACTTTTGACTGGTAGTGTTCATGAAGGACCTTGTTATACACACAATACAAATACAGTGATAAACTACTGCACTAAACTACCAGCTGTGTAAGAATTAACATTATTGTCAAAGTCTGTGGAGTTTTAGCGTCACATGAGCCCAAAGCCAAACCAAAGCTCTGTCACATAACTCCTCTGTGGGTTAATCTGACACAGTTTCACTCCTGAGAAAAACTGAAAGAAAAAAGTAACAAGGCTCAGCAAACACGGGATTAAAGGGATACGTTTACAAAGGGGGCGGAGTCTGGAGGTTTGGACGTAACCACAAAATGTCATTCAGCTACAACTGTGTTATGGTATTTTGTAAAGTGAAGAAAAGTATAATTACTACTGTAGAATATTAGAACATAAATCCAAACAAGAAACAGACAGGAACAAACAGGAAGTGAGCATGATTGATTCTGGCTCCAATTCACTTTCTATTGAAAAGCTGTCGTCCCTTTCTCAGCTGTCTGATGTAAAAACGATAGGGCAGTATTCAGAAACTAAAGAAATTCTGAACTAAAGGTGTTCCTTGTGCACATAGTGGTCAACTCAAAGTGTTTAAGGAGAGGTTTTGATGAACAGCATCTTCACAATCAAAGTAAATGGAAAAGACATCAGCCATATTGGTTATAAACTGGCTAACACAGGTCTAAACCGGTACTAAACCAGGGCTTAACCAGGGCTAAAACAGGTCTAAACCAGGACTAAACCAGGGCTAAACTAGGGCGAAACCAGGACTAAACCAGGGCTAAACCAGGGCTAAACCAGGACTAAACCAGGACTAAACCAGGGCTAAACCAGGACTAAACAAGGGCTAAATCAGGGCTAAACCAGGACTAAACCAGGGCTAAACCAGGGCTAAATCAGGACTAAACCAGGACCGAATCAGTGCTAAACCAGGACTAAACCAGGACTAAACCAGGGCTAAACCAGGGCTAAACCAGGACTAAACCAGGACTAAACCAGGGCTAAGCCAGGGCTATGCCAGGACTAATCCAGGGCTAAACCAGGGCTAAACCAGGGCTAAACCAGGGCTAAACCGGAACTAAACCAGGACTAAACCAGGACTAAACCAGGACTAAACCAGGACTAAACCAGGACTAAACCAGGACTAAGCCAGGGCTATGCCAGGACTAATCCAGGGCTAAACCAGGGCTAAACCAGGGCTAAACCAGGGCTAAACCGGAACTAAACCAGGACTAAACCAGGACTAAACCAGGGCTAAACCAGGACTAAACCAGGACTAAACCAGGACTAAACCAGGACTAAACCAGGACTAAACCACTCTACACACCTTCACTAGAATAATTTTTCAGTCCTGGAACTGTCGACTGAACTAAAGGTAAAACGTAGCTGTTCACTTGAAAACTACCACTTGATGACATCACAAGGTGAAACAGAGCATTTTGAGCTGTAAACAGACTAATAAAGTATTACTCAAACATGAATAAAATAAAACAACTCCAGGTCTGTTTTTGAGGAGATATCATTATAACGCGTCTTAAACCTCACAAGAGTCAGTTTTGCGTAATACAGGAGCTTTGAGAGTATTACACAACTGCACTCAGACTTTAGAGGCTGGAGACATGACATTTATTCACAGTCGAGTGAATATTCCGCACACATAAGAGCAGTTCACCTTTCCAAACGCGTAAATATCCCAGACAGAGAGGCTTTGTGAGGCGGGTCATGTGATCAGCTCACACTCTCATTACAGCGATTACAGTGACAGCAGCAGGAGCGACGCACAACACTATTTACACCAACAACACTCACATTTTCTCATTAAAATGCTGCACGTTTTCAAAAGAGCCACAAACTCTTATGATAATCAACAGAACGCAACATTTGAGCTTATGATTCTGGTGTAAATGCTCAAAATGTGTTACGCTGGTAAATGACAGGATGCTGATTTTCCATGACTATTTCAGTTTGGTTAGTTTGTGCGTTTTTCTGTTAAATAAAGTTTAAATTTTTGAGGGGTTTTTTTGCATTTTAGGGCTTTTTTTTTTTTTAGGTCTAATTAGCTCAGCGTGAACTGTGCTTGAGTTATATTTAGCGTAATCATTCAGGCCCCTAATGGGTGCTCTCATGCCTATTAGCATGTTAGCTGTTAGCATGCTGGTTGTAAGCAAACTGACTGTTAAAGTGCTGGCTGGTAAAAGTACTGGCTGTTAGCGTACTGGCTGTTAGCATACTGGCTGTTAGCATACTGGCTGTTAGCACCCTTGCTCTTAGCATACTGATCGCTAGTATACTGGCCATTGGCATACTGACCGTTAGCATACGGGCTGTTAGCATACGGGTTGTTAGCATACGGGCTGTTAGCACCCTGACCGTTAGTATACTGGCCATTGGCATACTGACCGTTAGCATACGTGCTGTTAGCATACTGGCTGTTAGCATACGAGCTGTTAGCATACGAGCTGTTAGCATACTGACCGTTAGCATACGTGCTGTTAGCATACTGGCTGTTAGCATACGAGCTGTTAGCATACTGGCTGTTAGCATACAAGCTGTTAGCATACGGGCTGTTAGCATACGAGCTGTTAGCATACGGGCTGTTAGCATACGGGCTGTTAGCATACGGGCTGTTAGCATCAAGTTCGCTCTATTGTTTTCTTTGTTTAGATTTAGGTCTGAAGATGGAATTATAAATACACATGAGAATATATTGACATTTTGCTGCTGACAGTTTAAACGTGTTCTCGATATGAATCATTATCATTTTGAATATTATGAAGAAGTTCCATGTTTAAACGCTGTTATAATATTGTCATTTGTCGTCAGTGAAAACAACCACAATTTAACAGAATATTCTGGATGAGCAGGGCCGTAAACTGAAGTTTGGGGGCCCGGGGGCAATAAGCCTCACATGGGCCCCTGTAATACAAATTAATAGGAAGAGGGTCCAAGTCCTGCCCCCCCCCTAAGACCTTGGGGCCCCCGGAAAACAGACCCCTTTGTCCCCCCTTGTTGACTCCCCTGGTGTCTTTTATTTTTTCTGTACATTCAGGTGATAAAATGTATTTCTCTCTTTATTATTAAACTAGTTATTAAGGACATTTCCGGTGTTAGATTAATAACCCGCTCTTCTCGTTAAAGTTTGTGAAAAGTTGTATCCAACAAGACACCAAAGCTCAGAAGTTTCCTGATGCTCATTTTCCAAAACTATTTCAATTTAATTAAGAGAAAAACCCAGGATCTAAGCAGAGTTTTCATTTTCTTTTGTGGTCTGCCCCTCCCAGCACTTTTAAAGTTTGTATTTATAAGCTGAAAAGGTGCACTGTGACTTTTCCTTGCTGTTGTCTGGAAAGTTCCACAGTGTAGCATTAAACTCCAAGGAAACAGGCGACGACATCAGGCCATGTTACAGGTCAAAGCTGTGGAGGAGCGAGCTGGGTCAGAGTCCAGAGTCCTTCTTTTCTTCTGTCCCCGTTTCCTCTTTTCTTCCTTCTTTCCTTACTTACTCCTTCCTTCCTTCCATCCCTGTTTCCTTCCTTCCTTCCTTCCTTCATCCCCGTTTCCTTAATTCATCCTCGTTTCCTTCCTTCCTTCCATCCCCATTTCCTTCTTTTCTTCCTTCCATCCCTGTTTCCTTCCTTCCATCCCTGTTTCCTTCTTTCCTTCCTTCCTTCATCCCCGTTTCCTTAATTCATCCTCGTTTCCTTCCATCCTCCTTTCCTTCCTTCCTTCCTTCCTTCCTTCCTTCCTTCCATCCCCATTTCCTTCTTTTCTTCCTTCCATCCCTGTTTCCTTCCTTCCTTTCATCCTTCATCCCCGTTTCCTTCCTTCCTTCATCCCCGTTTCCTTCCTTCCATCCCCGTTTCCTTCTTTCCTTCCTTCCTTCATCCCTCCTTCCTCCTTTCCTTCCTTCATTCCTCCTTTCCTTTATCCCTCCTTCCTCCTTTCCTTCCTTCCTTCCTTCCTTCCATCCCTGTTTTCTTCTTTCCTTACTTCATCCCTCCTTCCTCCTTTCCTTCATTCCTTCCTTCCTTCCATTCCTGTTTCCTTCCTTCATCCCTCCTTCCTTCCTTCCTTCCCTGTTTCCTTCCTTCCTAGTTGCATTTAACCTGTTCGGATGGAGCCATAGCCTCAGTTCATCATTTTGCCAACTCACTTCCTGATTCACAGCCAATCAGATTATCTCATGCTGACCTCATGCATCCGCACAACAAATCAATATAATCCCAGACGACACAAAGAGACGACCAGCCCGACGAGATCATCCTGTCATAGAAAAGTTTATCTGGACAGCGCAAGTCACCAGCTGGAGGCCGGTCCCTAAACCAGGACTGAACCAGGACTAAACCGGGTCTAAACCAGGACTAAACCAGGACTAAACCAGGACTAAACCAGGTCTAAACCAGGTCTAAACCAGGACTAAACCAGGACTAAACCAGGTCTAAACCAGGACTTAACCAGGACTAAACCAGGTCTAAACCAGGTCTAAACCAGGTCTAAACCAGGACTAAACCAGGACTAAACCAGGACTAAACCAGGGCTAAACCAGGGCTAAACTAGGACTAAACCAGGACGAAACCAGGACTAAACCAGGACTAAACCAGGACTAAACCAGGACGAAACCAGGACGAAACCAGGACTAAACCAGAACTAAACCAGGGCTAAACCAGGGCTAAACCAGGGCTAAACCAGGGCTAAACCAGGGCTAAACCAGGATGAAACCAGGACTAAACCAGGACTAAACCAGGGCTAAACTAGGAATAAACCAGGATGAAACCAGGACTAAACCAGGACTAAACCAGGACTACATCAGGGGGCGGGTCCCTCGTGGTGGCTCTAACATGTGAGATGTTCTTTGGTTCATACAGAGACACAAACAGAGTTGCTCATCATTAAACAAATGAAATATTGTGCAGTGGCCTGTTCCACCGTGACTCAGCAGAGTGAGTCCAGAGGCAGAGAGACCTTTAGACCAGCCACAGAACCATGACTCACACAAGCTAACGGGAGCCACCTCGGGGAACGACGGCGGGTTAATACGAGCAAAATGACGAATCTGACAGCAGCAGCTACAGAGAGAGGCCACAGTTTTTCAATAGAAAGTAAATTGGAACCAGAGTTGATAGAGTCTATGGTCCCAGCCCTAGTTTCTATTCGGTCATGGAAAGTATTCGACCTACTACAGCTCCAGCGTCACATTCAGGGTTAATATTTGCAAAGAAAAGGTCGTTTGGATTGTATGTTGTTGCCGTTCATTGTGTACTCAGACTCAGCGCTGATGTAACCGCACTTAAACCCACTTCTTTATAATTAAACTCAGAATTCTGGTTCAGCTTGTCCCTTTGTGGTGGAGGAACAGCAGCGACCTGGACACACGGGGTCATTACTCACGGATTTACTCTGTGTACTCAGTAAAAACTCGTCTTCAGATCATATTTCAGATACAGTACAGTTTGGATGTGCTCTTTGGGGCGACGGTGGCTCAGTTGGTAGAGCGTTTGTCCATTGATCTGTCTAAAAATGTTCGTATTAATCTACTCTGCATGATCCTGGTTTAGTCCTAGTCAAGTCCTGGTTTAGTCCTGGTTCAGTCCTTGTTAGGTCCTTTTAGGTCCTGGTTCGTTCCTGGTTTAATCCTGGTTTGGTCCTGGTCTAGTCCTGGTCTAGTCCTGGTTCAGTCCTGGTTCAGTCCTGGTTCAGTCCTGGTCTAGTCCTGGTCTAGTCCTGGTCTAGTCCTGGTCTAGTCCTGGTTTAGTCCAGGTTTAGTCCAGGTTTAGTCCAGGTTTAGTCCTGGTCTAGTCCTGGTCTAGTCCAGGTTTAGTCCAGGTTTAGTCCAGGTTTAGTCCTGGTCTAGTCCTGGTCTAGTCCTGGTCTAGTCCTGGTCTAGTCCTGGTCTAGTCCTGGTTTAGTCCTGGTTTAGTCCTGGTTTACTTCTTCTTACTCTTAGTACTTCAATACTTTTCCGCAACTAATTTTTCTCTGTGATACTTCTACTTTTTGCTCCAATATCTGCATTTAAACTCATCAAAACTGAGTACTTCCACCGCTGCGTCAGTTCTACACGTAGTCTCAATATTATGGTTCATTGTGCTAGTTTTCCGCTGTAAAACGTGACATTGTGACAGGTGTAGGTGCTCCCCCTGCTCCTCGCTCTGTCCTCGTCCTGCAGGTGAGTGTGAGCAGTGTAACCGAGCCCCTGCTGCAGATCCTGTTACTCTGACCACACGAAAACACAATGAACCCAGTCTCCTCTTTTAGCCTCAACTCATGAAAAGCATTACAATAATCATCAAATCACTGTGGAGCTTTGTGCTACACCGGCTCTTTGTTCTAGGGGATTTTCACTTAAGTAAATACAAAATCCATTATGACGTTTGAGGAATAAAAATGTTTTAAGTGGAGACTGCAGATATATTCGACAGATATTTGCACTTTAACCTTAAATCAGACCTATTCAGAGCCAAAGTTCTAGTCGTTTCTTCTCATTGAGCCTCTGAAGTTGTATTTAGAGTGACTTATAGACTTATTTTCAAGACGCCATTTTGTTGATCGACCCTCGTTTTCACCTCCACCTACGTCCGCTGTGACGTACGCACTTCGTTCTTCAGTTTTACTTTTTAATCTGTGATACTCGTAGGATTCGGCAGCGTCGCGTCGTCATTTTGGTACAAATGAAACTAAAATCTGCTACTCGTTAGTGTGATGTGCAGCTGTCCATAGGGGGCGCCGACAGCTCCACGGCTCTTTTTTGTGATGACGTTTATGCCGATGTCAGCTCCCATTGGAGACCCATGAAAGTCAAAGTTTGAGAGGGCGCTACCGAGTCGTTTTTCATAATATTTTCCCGGGGTTTTCGGTGACAATTAGAGCTCGTCGAACAAAACAGAAAAAAAAAACCCAGAAAATAATAAATCCCCCCCCCCCAAAAAAAACAGAAAGAAAAAAAACTGAAAAAAAACTGAAAAAAATAGAAAAAAAACTGAAAAAATGAAAAAATAGAAGAAAAAAATGAAAAAATAGAAGAAAAAAATGAAAAAATAGAAGAAAAAAACCTGAAAAAAACAGAAAAAATAGAAAAAAAAACTGAAAAAAAACTGGAAAAAAAAACAGAAAAAAAAAAAAAAAAAAAAAAAAAAAAAACAGTAAAAAACCCAGAAAAAAAACCCCAGAATAAAACAGAAAAAAAAACCCAGAAAAAAAAACATAAACAACCCCCTGAGGAAAAAAAAAAAAAAAAAAAAAAAAAAAAACAGAAAAAAAACAACAACCCAAAAACAAATGTACAGGTCAAAATAATTCTAAAATGGAGTCCAGGTCTCTAAAAATACTGTGGTTCTCTTTAAAGTGTATCTAATTTTTTCCAATTTCAAAAAATACATAACGTCTCTTATCCATCTAAAGAAAGTAGGTGGGGATTGTCGTTTTCACTTAGGTAAAATGAATGACTCTTCTTGCAATGAATGAAGTAAAAGACATAACATCTCATGCACAATTGTTGGCATCTGATTTTTTTAATTTATCGTCTGACAGCACTACATGATTTAAAACCCAGCAAAAACCAGGCAAGATTTCGAATGAGTTTAGTCGTGTAAAATGTCGAATCGGTGCAGCCACAACACAGACACGTGTGTCCCGGGGCAGGTGCATGTGTTCTTCAAGTGTGACTCTGTATACTGCTCTTACTGTTGACTTAGCTCTAATGGCGCCCGGAGCAGGAGAAGACATGCTAGCAAACAGCGGTTATGTAACGGAGCAAATAAAGCAGGACCTTATGGAGAGTGAAAAATGAGTCTTAACAATAGGAGTCTCAATGGGAGTGCCACTGCAGCCTATGGAGCGGCAGTTGCTCTTGACATCAATGGCCTCTGTAATTCAGCTCTGTGCAGGACTCCAGGCTCAAAACAAGTTAAAAACGTAGCTCGGTTTGGTTTGTGGTTTAATTTGAAGCATTTTTGGCAATAGGTGACCACATCTGCACCAAAATGACAGTGTTTAGACTACTGGAATGACATAGTACAAGTTGTTTATTGTCACCGCAAGTCGAAGTAGGCTAACACAATGCGAGGATGCACTATTAAAGCGTAAACTTAGCGAGAAGCAAAGGGGAAGTACGTGTAGTTTTTTTTTTTCCAGGTCAAAAAAGTCTTTATCTACAGCTGAGTGACTCCCTTTGAGCAAAAAGGTTGTTAAAATATCAGTGTTTTGAGTTCACGTTTACCACAAAACACCATAATATGCACATTTGAACCATAAAGTGTACAAAGCTCCATCGACTCTGGCTCCAGTTCACTTTCTATTGAAAAACTTGTCCCTGTTTCTTAACTGCTGCTGTCAGACTTGTCATTTTGGTCTTAAAATGTTCGTATTAACCAGTTTTACATGATCCTGGGGTTTTTATTCCACTTTTGCGTCTGTAAATTAAGATATGAACATTAATAACAGACAAATCATGCAGCTTCTTTCCCTGAAGTCGCTCCAGCTAGCGTTAGCAACAGATTTGATTGACAGCGTTGCTAAGCGGACACTCCCTGCTAAAACAGCTGTGCGGGCGGGAAGGGGCGTTACCTTCAACATCCTCGCTCCTGATTGGCTCTTTGGTTGCTATGATACTCGAGGTCGGACTTCCTAACATGGAAATCGGCTCCAAATTAGCCGCTATAACTGCTAGCTTCAATGAGCTTTGTCACAAAATATGGTATTTATATTTGTGTAATAATTAGATGATTGTTAGATTAAAAAAAAATTAAATGCTTCAAATTCAAAATGTTTAATTACAAGAATAAAATCAGAACCAATTCGATTCATGGCGCCTTCTTTCCCTGAAGTTTCTCCGGTTAGCGTTAGCAACAGGTTTGATTGACAGCGTTGCTAAGCGCCCGCTCCCTGCTAAACCAGTGGTGAGGGCGGAAAAGGGGCGTTACCTTCTACAGCGTCACTCCTGATTGGCTCTTTGGTTGCTATGATACTCGAGGTCAGACTTCCTAATATGGAAATCGGCTCCAAATTAGCCGCTATAACTGCTAGCTTCGATGAGCCTCGTCACAGTCACTTAGTCCAGTTTTTTTACACAGTCTTTGGTTGCTTACTTATTATTTTAATTTGGTAATGGTAAGTTACTTTTAGCCGACCGGTTTGGTATGTAAAGTGTGCACACGCAGCACTAAAACGCACCGTCCCCCTTATAGGCAGTAATCTAAAATCCTCCATATTACAGGCTTTAAATAAGATAATGAGACCACAATGACACACAGGAAGACGCTAATGAGAGAGAATAGATGTGAAGGTTTAGGTGGTCATTTGGAGCTAGCGGCAGAGCTAACACTTTGAGACGCTTCGACACAGTGTTGGGGAAGAATACACGTTTTGAGGAACTATTCTGGTGCAGTGACTCGTTCATTCTGAGGTAATCAGAGTACAGGTAGTTTTACTAAAGCAAAGATAAGATAAGATAAGATAAGCCTTTATTAGTCCCATAGGGGGGAAATTCCAGCATTGCACCGCACACATAGAACAGAAGGAAATAAAATAAAACAAGATAATAGATAAATAACAAGATAATAGATAAATAGAAATAATTTAAGAAATAGATTCAAGAATAACTCTAATATACACACACACACATATATATACATATAAATATACATCTCCTTAGTAAAGTGACTTGTGAAGTGGGTATTGCACATAGTGGAATGACACATGTTCAGTGCTAACAGTGTTCATTGTACAGCCTGACAGCAGCAGGAAGGAAAGACCTGAGGAACCTCTCCTTCACACAGCGAGGGTGAATCAGTCTGTCACTGAAGCTGCTCTCCAGGGCAGACAGAGCGTCCTGCAGGGGGTGAGACTCATGGTCCAGCATTGAGATGACCTTAGCCAGGACCCTCCTGTCCCCCACCTCCTGCACTGAGTCCAGAGGACAGCCCAGGACAGAGCTGGACTTCTTGATGATCTTGTCCAGCTTCTTCCTCTCTCTGTGATGCAGCAGACCACACCGTACAGGATGGCTGATACCACCACAGAGTCATAGAAGGTCTTCAGGAGTGGCCCTCTCACTCCAAAAGACCTGAGTCTCCTCAGGAGATAGAGCCTGCTCTGGCCCTTCCTGTACAGTGCGTCTGTGTTGTGTGAGTCCAGTCCAGTTTGTTGTTCAGATGAACACCCAGGTACTTGTATGAGTCCACTCTCTCAATGTCCCTTCCCTGGATGTTCACTGAGGGGGGCAGTAGAGTGACATCTGCGGAAGTCCACCACCATCTCCTTGGTCTTCCCTGCATTGATGATGAGGTGGTTCTGCTGACACTAGTCCACAAAGTCCTGCGTTAGTTCTCTGTACTCCACATCGTCGTCATCCTTGATGAGGCCAATGATGGCAGAGTCATCAGAGAACTTCTGCAGGACGCAGCTGTCCGTGTTGTGTCTGAAGTCTGCAGTGTAAAGGGTGAAAAGAAAGGGCGCGAGGACAGTGCCCTGGGGCGTCCCCACACTGCAGGTCATGATGTCAGACACGCAGTTCTTGGCTCTCACAAACTGGGGCCGGTTTGTGAGATAGTCCAGGATCCAGTCTGCCAGGTCACAGTCCACCCCGGTGGTCTCCAGCTTGTCCCTCAGGAGCAGAGGCTGGATGGTGTTGAAAGCACTGGAGAAGTCGAAGAAGAGAATCCTCACAGTGCTGCCGGGGTTCTCCAGGTGAGACAGTGAGCGGTGCAACAGGTAGATGACGGCGTCCTCCACTCCGATGCCAGGCCGGTACGCAAACTGCAGCGGATCCATCGCTGAGCTCACGGTGGAGCGGAGGTGGCCAAGGACCAGTCTCTCCAGTGTCTTCATTAGATAAGATGTTAGAGCCACTGGCCTGAAGCTGCTGAGCTCCTTGGCCTGTGGCGTCTTGGGCACCGGTACCACGCAGGTCTTCCAGAGTTGTGGTACCACCCTCAGCTTTAGGCTCATGTTGAAGACATGCTCCATAACTCCACACAGTTCGTCTGCACAGGACTTAAGGAGCCTGGAGCTGATGCCGTCTGGTCCTGCTGCCTTCCTGGGTCTGATCTTCTTGAGCTCAAGTCTCACCTGGGCTGTAGAAAATGACAGTGGCAGGCTGGGGGGATGGGTGAGTCCATGTGTATTGGGCTGAAGAACAGAGGCAGAGGTGTGAGGAGGTACAGGAGTTCCCCATTGTCCAGCCGGGGAGGGGAGAGCAGGCAGCTGGGTGGGGGTAGGGGTGGGTGATTGATCAAATCTCAGGAAGTGAGAATTGAAGTCGTTCACCCACCGCAGGTCCCCCTCCATCTGGACAGGGGGTGCTTTGAAGCCGGAAATGGTCTTTAGACTTCTCCACACCCCCTGGATGTTCTTCTCCTGTAGCTGTTGCTCCATCCTTCTCTTGTGGCTGGCTTGGCTTGTCCTGATTTTCCTCCTCAGCTCCTTCTGAACTGTCTTCAGCTCCTCCTTGGTCCCTGACCTAAAAACTCTCTTCTTCTCCTTCAGTAGAGCTTTTATGTCAGGGTTGATCCACGGCTTGTTGTTTGGAAAACACCGCACCGTCTGGGAGGGGACGATGTTTTCAAAACAGAAGTTTATATAGTCCGTGATACAATCAGTCACTGCATTGATGTCCTCTCCATGTGGGTCACAGAGCTCTGTCCACACTGTGGTGTCAAAGCAGCCTCTCAGAGCCTCCTCACTCTCAGCAGTCCACTTCTTCACCACCCGGGACACCAAAGGCTGCCTGTGCACAATGGGCTGGTACACAGGCTTAAGATGGAGGATGTTGTGGTCAAAGGAATACATTGAATACATTGCAGTACTTAATGACACAATTTTGGGTTCAAACTGCACAGTACTAGCGGGAAAAATCAGAGATGTAAGGAAGTGTCTAGAAGTAATCTGACCAGAACTTGGAGCAGCGTCTTCACTCAAAGTTTTTGTCCAGCTGGCAGATTTCAGTTTCTCTTTTACTTTGGATCAGACGTGACCAACTGAAGGACATATTCAGAGTAACACAGTACTCTTAATGCAGGTACTCAGTATTCTGTAAGTCTAACTACTTCTACATGGGACCTGCTGAAGCTGTGGGTTTTTATTCACGAAACACAACAGATAAATGAGCTCCAGTCAAATGAAGCTCGTCGAGACTAGAGCAGGTATAGCGGCTAATTTGGAGCGAGGCTGTTGAAGTTAACGCCCCTTTCTCGTCCGCTTGGCAACGCTGTCAATCAAACCTGTTGCTAACGCTAACAGGAGCGACCTCGGGGAAAGAAGCCGCCTGATTTGTCTGTTATTAACGTTCATATCTTGATTTACGGACAAAGTAGTGAAGTAAAAACACCAGGATCATGTAAAGTGGGGTAATACGAACATTTAAGACCAAGATATACCAAAAGAAACCAAAAGAAACCAAGACATAACATGGTCTGTAGATGTAACAGCCGTTTACACTTGTATGTGACAAGTCTGTGTTGTGTGTGTGAGATTTCTGTGATTTTGGACAGGGTAGAGTGACAGAAGATTTAGAGCAGGGGCATAAACTCAAATTCACACTGGGACAAAATTAAAAACTGAGAAAAATTCAGGGGCCAAACTCAATATTTAGTAAAAAATTGACTGCACTGGATATGTGATGTTTAACCTTTTCAAATGGAAACAAATTTTGCTTAAACACAAAATCTGGTTTGATAAACTCAAGCTTGATATTACACAGAAATTAAATTTGAAATAAAAGACACATCAGTAGCATTCATTTCTTATTTAAATAAATAAAATAAATTATGTCTCTCTTTGTAGCCTTTCAAGTTCCTTAAAGTAAATCTTTTTTCACAAGCCAAAAAAAAAAAAAAAAAAAAGTATTACTCCCTTCACTGAAAATGTTTCAAAGATTTTCAAACTATTAACAGTCCAGGCCTTGGATTAGAAAAGCTGCAAAGAGAAAACAAATATTCAAGCTCAATTTGCTACACCCTGATTTACTCTGAGCATTGGTCTCTATAGTAGCAAAGCATTCTGGGATTTGTAGTATTAGTGGTGCATTAGGTCAGCTCTAATGCACATTTGATATGATCTCATGGGCCAAATATAATTACACCACGGGCCAGATTTGTCCCTCGGGCCTGACTTTGACATATATGATATAGAGAATGTAAATGGAGGTGAAAATAAATAAAAGTTTTTGCAGCCCGAATAACTGCAGTATATGTGAGTTTGTCATTTAAGCCATTTAAATAGTAACTGAACTGCACAGTGACAGTTTACCCAAGGCCTGCGTCTCGTCGGCTTTTAAACACATGACACAAAAGTTGAAATAAGAAAAGAATCTATTCGACCTCTTTTTAATTCTGCTGAGTCAATAGATCGGCTCTCGTTTGTCGCCCGTCCCACTGACCCCGGCTCATTCACAGAACTGTCACTGCCGATCTATTCCGCCTCAAATGCACCCCATGGTTACCACGGTGACGGCCCTCTCAGACCGCGGGGACTGCTTCCAGGGTCAGAGGTCACCGGACAGGAACGAGTTTGAGGGGTGGCGCAGGATGGAGTCCCGCCCTCGCTGACAAGTCGAACAAATACACGAGCAGAGACGATAATGGGCTTATGGAAACACTGAGTGCGCAGAAACAGGAGGGAGAGCGGCAGAACAAGCAGGATTTATAATAGTGTTTACAGCTTTCAGACAATTATATCTATCCCACGACACCAGTATTTCTATTTCCGCTTGGCATTTGTTATTCTCAGGCCTGGGTAAACGTAGATTTAACTTCCTCTATAGGCCAGAACCAGAAGTTTACATAAAAACACACTTATACTTTTTTTTTTCTCACTGTCTGACATGAAATGAGACTCAACCTTTCCTGTTTTAGATCAATTAGGATTACAAAAAATTTATTATATTGCTAAATGCAGGCAAAAGGATTTTTTTAGACATACATTTGATTATTATTTGGCTCCATTGCCCTTAAACTGTGACAAACATTTTGGATTGGGGCAGGATGAATAATTTGTTCATTGTGCCAAGTCTACCCTCCAACACAAGGGGGCAGCACCCGCGACAACTTTACTTGACTCTGTCCAATAACCAACAGAAGAAAACTGTGTCACGTGTGTTTTAAAACTTCGTGCAAGTTCAGCAACATGAGCGAGACCCTCCAGACCTGCAGCTTTTCTAACTTTCTCATGGAGCCGTTTCCCCCGAGACTCGGAGCAAACATCTGGTCAGTTCTCGGGAGGAAAGTGTCACAATTATCTAAGACAGAGCAGTGCCTCCAGAGAGAAAATCAAATCAAACTATTTCAGTGACAAAAAGCCCTTTAATGTAGCAAGTGTTAAAACTGGTGTCCCCACATTTATTTTCTCATAAGAACCTTTTGTTTTCCTTGTAAAGCTTTAGAAAAAACCCCGTCCTCATATAATAATCGGAGCTTTTTTCACCTTGAAGTTTCCAGTGATTCGCTGTTTTATTTTTCGAGACGAGCTGATCGGCCGTTTATGGATAAAACTAGAGCTTCACTTTTGTGTTAAAAACATCTGATCTAAACCTGAGGCAGGACCAATAAAACACTAATGAAAAAAAGGTTTGTGAGAGACAGAGGCGTCACAAAGGTTTAAATTCATAGACGTCAGAGAACAGGACGAGGATATTGAGGTTGAAATGTTTTATAAAGGACTTGTGCTGTTTTCTATTTGCTCAATTAATATTGAAAATTAAGGTAACATCATTTTTATCTTGAACCAATTTCTTCATTATGAACAACAAAGACTTTTTAGATGTAAATGATCACGACAGAAACTGTAAGTTGTTCAACTTACAGTACAATGAACCTCATTAATCCATTAAATGTTCGTTCATTTAATTCAAAAATTGAAGTTGTATTAATCTATTACAAGTAGTAGTGGGGCTACTTGTAATAGACCAGAACTGAAGAAGCGTCTTGGACGAGCAGCGAAACGTCTTCACTCCTTCAACGATTTGTCCAGTGACAGATTTGAACTTCGTGTCGTGGATCGGACCTGGACGACTGAGGGTTTACACACATTTCTATTACAAGTTTGTTCATTTCATTTAGTATTTTTAAACTGGCCCAATTCAATTTAAAACATTGAACCAATGTATAATGTATTAACTGTTATAAATGAAACACATTTAGTTTGGCCAATTTAATATATTTCATTATGATCAATTAAGAATGTTTAGATTTATAAATTATACGTTAAACCAATGTTTTACTTTTTTCACAGCAGCAAAACCCTCCAGTTATTTTAATAGATCCATGAATTTAGTGCCTTAAAAACCCCCAGGATGAAATAAATTATTTTATTTCAAAATTTTAATTCAAAGTTAAAATTTAAGTTCTCCAATGGAACACGTGGTCATGTGACCGTGTGTCGTCATGGTAACTCCACCCTCCAGTGGAACACGTGGTCATGTGACCGTGTGTCGTCATGGTAACTCCACCCTCCAATAGAACACGTGTTGTCATGGTAACGTCAAAGTTTCAAAGGCTCAAAGAATCAGACTCAAAGTCTTTGTGATGTAATAGGACTGAGTTAGTAAGCCCAGGTAAAATTTAATAAAAAATATTAAACACGTTAAACAAACGTTTAACGGAGTAGATTCAGAGAAAGACGAGCTTTAGAAGTCCACACAAGACTGATTATTATAATTATTATAATCCTTTCATTTGTGTAACGCGTTTCACACAGTTATATAAATGGAAAATACAAATAACACCAGAAGCTCCATCCTAGAGGAGCAGAGAAGCGCTCCAGTGTCCAGCCCGATGAGACTCCTGACAGAGGAGGACGTGTCTCTGACGGAGCAGACTGTGTCCATTGCACAGGACCATGAAGTAACCATAGATCCAGAGGCAGCAGCCCACTCTCCTCTCGACGAGGCCGTCCCCAAATCCCCACAGAACTGGTCCAGTCTCTGGTGCTCTCCTTCTGGACCGAGCTGCAGACCTGGAACAGCAGGAGTCCAGGGAGACTTTGGTAGAAATGTTCCTGGAAATGATTGATACCATCGCAAACGTGATCCTGGACGCCCTCAAGAACTTTGTCTTAGAGGGGAGAGAGCAACTGCACCCACTGGTGCTGTCTGAGGAGGCGGTCCGCAGAGCCGTGTACACCAGCGTCAGTGACAGTTTCCATTCGGTGCTCGGCGGCACTCACAAGTCCATCAGGTCTCTCTCCGAAGTGCTGATTGAAGAACTGACCACCTCCATAAACTCCACCCTGTGCCGCAGCCAAGTGCAAAACAAACGCCTCGTGGTCCCCGAGGACAGTGTATATAGACCCCGGAAAGAACAGATGAAAGCTATGGTGATTCACGCCAGAAAAATGCTGCGCTCCATTAAGAACAAAGTGAGGCAGAGCTGTGGGGGGTGTATTTCCACTAACCACCCACCTTCAGCAGCTGAGCCCCAAGAGGAGGCTCCCTCCACGAGCACAAGCCTCCAGTCCATCATGCAGGAGATGGGCAGAAGCTGCAGTAATTCAGAAAGGCACCACGATGAGGAGCTGGACGTCATTACAGCTCCTGAAAACACAGAAGAAGAGCAGAGAGCCCCCAGCTTCACCAGACCATCCAACCCACTGCCTCCTGAGGTCATAGAGCAGAGCACAGAGGAGAAAGTAGAACCCAGAAGCAGGTGCAAGAAGCTCAGAGAGAAACTGGGCATCCCATGTAGAGGCTCTGTGCAGCAGGAACTCTCTGATGGAGCAGAGAGTGAAGAGGAGGAGCCGAGACCCAGACCACGCCCATCCAGATTGTGCCCCATTAACTGTTGTAGAAAGCCCCAGAAAACCTCCAGTGATGCCTTTGCCTCTAAAAGCCACACTCCTGGATCCGCTTCAGGCAGGTTGGTGGTATTGACAGAAAGTTCCAGCCCCAGTGTCCAAGATGCTACAACAGAGGTAAGGGAGATCCTGCTGGCCGAGGCCGTGGACCTGAGCGGAGCGGAGGAGAGCAGCCTGAGCTACGAGAGCCTCAGGGCGGCCTCCGACATAGTCACCTCCATCACAGACGAGCTCAGCAACATCGAGTCTGAGTCCGGAGGGTCTCCCATTGTGGTAGAGCAGGACGGCTACTGCTTCACCCGCTGGTCATGTCTGACAGGATTGGCCAATAAGATTAAGGCTTTCTTCACGTTGTGCTATGCCAAAACTGCTCTTCAGGATTTACTGCAGCGCGTCTGCCAGTGCTCTGCTGCTCGCCCTGGAGTGACCCCAGAGGAGGTGATGGAGCTGGCCTCTCCTCTTCTGGAGGAGCTAGTCCATGTGGAGGGAGACGTGTATGAAGCTCTGCCCAAGTCCATGAGCCGAGGAGAGTTCAATGATCTGAGAGAGAACCTCACTGACGTCATCACAGCCAATGTCGCTGTTGTTCAAAACAGGCCAAAGTTGAGGAAGGGCGTCGGGTTGGAGATGCGGCTGTTTCTTGAGCAAATGTCTATCTGGGTGCACATGCAGACACAGCTGCCCCCCCTGTACGACCCGGTCCAGAGAGCTGTGGGGATGATCCGCAAACTGGTGTTGAGAATGTACACTCCCCGCATGATCGCACCAAGACCCCGACTCACACACAACCAGCCAGTACTCCTCCCTCCTCAGCCCCAGGAGCCAGCTCCGCTCCCCTCCCCCCCCTCCTCCCTCCGCTCAGCCCCAGCAGTATAAGCCTGCCCCCCCCCCTTGGTTACGTATCGACCTTCAGTCTTCCCAGTCAACTCCGAAGTATGTGGTGCCCTCAGAGAGAGCGGCTAAGTCTCCAGCGCCCACTCCAGAAGTTCCCAGGACCCCTCCATGCGAGAGGCCAGACTCCCTGTCTGTGCTGTGGAGCAGAAAGGACTGTAACAAGCTTGTGTACGAGGTGGTCTCAAAAATCTTCCAGGCAGAATTGGACCCTCTCAGTTTGCCTCTGTACCGGGACGTGCTGGCGCAGCTGGAGGATCAGGTGTCAGAGTGGAAGGTTCATGTGAAGCCGAGCAGATACAAAGACGTGGCTTCAGCCGTTTACAAAGACCTGTGCAAAGGCCAAAAGGAGACCCATGTGCACGGGGCCGCTCTGGCCCAGAGAGGCTTCAGCTCCACAGTCCTGGACGCCATCCACTATAACCTGGTGGCACCCCTGAAGAAGAGGAGCAGGCTGGGCTCTTTCCTGCGCTCAGTGCGCAAGGCCTTCTGCGGGATCTAAACCAGGGGACCTCTAACACGAGAGCGGGTCCACCGCCCCCTTGATTGACCTCCTGGGTTAATCTAAATGACTGAACAGAGCTCCTCAGCACCGAGCAGCTCAAAGGCTCGATGAGGAGGAGCGGACAGGAGCAGGACTGTAGGACAAACCCACACACTGACCAACACCTCAGGACCATCACTGCTCCCTACACTGCTCTGCAACCGGACTCAAATTAAAAATGAATCAATAATTTTAAAGAGGTTTTATGGGTCTTCATGGACACTTCCCTCCTCAAAGTCACCGATGATAAAGATCAGTTTGAATCCTTTTAGATCTGAGTGCCACGTTTCACTGTGGACCATGTTTTATTATAGCGCCTGTGAGAGACTTTTGTCATTTTGTGTTTTTTGTCTGTTGTATTTGACTCTGTTTCATGTTGCATTTATTGTCTCGTGAAGCAGTTTGTAAACTCTGTTTTTAAGGAGCTGTATAAATAAAGTTTATTAGTATCACTTGAATCATTGCCATGTAATCTTTAAAGTGTAAAGTTTCATTGTTGTGTTGTTATAGAAAATTCATGCATGTTCACAGTGTAAAAAGCATCAGATTTTAAACACACACTTTTGTACAAAAACGTCACAGCAGAGACAGTTGTTTCAGTTGTAGGAATAATTTGAAAATTACACCTCACGTTTAATGAAACAGACGTGACAGATGTGACAGATGGGCCCTAGCGCTCGGCTCTGTGTCAGTCCACACCACTGAACTCATGAATATGTGCAATGAAAATGAACGAATGAGCGCACAAACACACACAAACACACACAAACACAAACACACACACTCTCTCTGTGGAGTGTGTGTGGAGAATGAGGCAGCAGGAAAAAGCCCTTTGGACTCAAACAGAAAGTCTCAGGTCACAGGGCGGGACTTAAGAACGATCGACAGGTTCAAAATGTGGGACGATTATGGAGAAATGTACAATATTTTAACACTGTAATGATCTGATAGTTTCCCAGAGCTGAACTGATCCAAATGATTCTAGTGAAGGTGTCAGGAGTTTCAAAACACAGTGGAGCACTTCCTGGATTACCACATGATGACATCACAAGGTGGAACAGAGTGTTTTTTCCAGTTTGAGAGAAGAACTCAGCCTAAATCTGCAGGTCTGTGTGTTAAACATGTGAGAATGAAACAAAACACAACTGAAAACATGCAAGAAAGACGAGTTTAATGCCGCACAGTGCTGCATCCAGACAAAGAAACAACATCTCCATAGCAACAAGCAGGTGGAGGACGCTCCCTGAGAAAAGTTACATAATCCATCTTTAAATAACAACACTGCCACAACTTAAAAGACATTTTTCTTCTGCTTGAACGAATGGGAACCAGCAAATTCACCCGTGGGCCTGGTCTCTTTCAGATTAAACTAATCCAGGCTCCATTTGAAGGTTATTACCAAACGAAAACCTCGCTCCAGTCTCTCCTCGGGCCGGTCTGTCTGCGCTCACGCTCGCCACGGGTTAATTGTTAACTTTTGTTCCACGTTTTTTATTAAAATGCAGCACAATAACAGTCACAAACGCTTACAGATGGGCAACTGAAAGGACTCATTCAATAGAACTTATACAGGACGCTAAATGCTACGCTAGTCACTGCTGTAAAAGGCACAAACTTGAGCGCTGCCTTGTCTCAAATGTTCCACACTATGGCATTTAACTTCTGCTTCCAGTTCGGTGTCAAAATCCCCACCTCTCATAAGCTGCGTAAGTCTGTGAGCGAACTCCATTTGCAAACTTTAGGCCAGTAAAACCATTTTTTAAAAGACAGATAAACATAATGAACCAATATTTAATCCTGGAGGTGACTTTTTCATGCCTCTGCAGCTCAAATCTCACTGTATCACATCAAAAATAGCAGTAAATGCAACAAAAGTACAGACACGATAAATACGAAGCTTAAAAATACAGTGTTCATAAAGTCTCTGTACAATTTAAAACATGTACAGTTTTTTGGTGCAATTTTTCATGCTTTTTTTTTTTTACAGCATATGAACGTGCATTGTGTTCTGCGTCCTGATTGGCTGAGGGACTGTAGACCATTGTGTTCTGCGTCCTGATTGGCTGAGGGACTGTAGACCATTGTGTTCTGCGTCCTGATTGGCTGAGGGACTGTAGACCATTGTGTTCTGCGTCCTGATTGGCTGAGGGACTGTAGACCATTGTGTTCTGCGTCCTGATTGGCTGAGGGACTGTAGACCCATTGTGTTCTGCGTCCTGATTGGCTGAGGGACTGTAGACCATTGTGTTCTGCGTCCTGATTGGCTGAGGGACTGTAGACCATTGTGTTCTGCGTCCTGATTGGCTGAGGGACTGTAGACCATTGTGTTCTGCGTCCTGATTGGCTGAGGGACTGTAGACCATTGTCCATCAGTCTCCTCCGTGTCTCCTGTACAGTACAGAATGTGTCAGACAAATTTACATAAATGTTGGATCAGTGTGACTCTGAAGTGCTGTATGTTTGCAAGTTTTCTCCCCGACAAAACCCACAATGTCGATGAAACGTTCTGCACCGACAAAGGCCAAGTTGGACTTCTGGACATGCTGAAGGAAGGTAGAAGTTACACGGCTGTAGGCGGCGCCATTACAGAATAAATGAATCTTCAGTTTGTTACATAAAGAAGGAGGAAAATAACGTGGTTTCATTCTTTAATGCTGTACTTATTTTTTTTAAATCTACAAAGGTTTGAACTTTGAGAGTGTTTAAACGAGAGAAATGTGAGAAAATGTTAATGCCTGTGTGAGAAAAGTGTATAAAGTGTCTTCTACTACTACTACAACGACTACTACTTTTGCCATTTCTACTACTACCTCTACTCCTCCTCCTCCCTGTTGATTTGTCAGGACATGGGTGAATGATCTGATCCAAACTGAGACACTTCTGTCGCTCTGGACCTTTACCTCAGAGACACAATGATCTAAAAAAAAAACCTCGTGTGTGAAATGAGCCGCAGAGTCGTCCCATGCGCTGAGACTCAGGTGTGAGGCTCCCAACCGCAGACCAAAACACACTTATCTGACAGCTTAATCACATAACACCGCTCGCTAGCTCCGGGCTCGCGTGTCCCTCTAAAATGACAGTTTCCAGGTTTAAATCTCTGACGATTCACCTGCTCGACTCACGACTTCAAACACAGACAGAGGTGAGAGCCGAGATGTGACGAAGAGCAGCATCATCGTCAGGGCACGGGACTGGATCAGGGATTAGCGACGTGCTAACAGACGGATTTAGCTTCACAGGCCGGGGCAGGTACACGCTAGCAACTTGCAAACACATGACTGAAAACATCACGGTGGAGTGTACAGATCAATGCCTATAGGGACAAAATGGAGCAAATACAGTCCGGGTTTGACTTGATTTAGCGGCGCGATAGTTGTTTCAAAGTAGATTCCCTTTATGAGTAGTACTGCGCTGTTGGAGTAGTACTTAAACTCACAATTACCAAATACTAAAGAGAAGTATTTAGCAGATAGTGGCAGTAGTAACAGTTTGCATGTTCTCTTTATTCTCTTTGGCCTGTAGCATGTAGCAAAGCATAAATATGTAAGACTCATTGTACAAATTGTTTTCCAAATGCATTTATTACATTAATCATTCATTTATTCAATTTCAGTTAAATAAACACAGCAGAAAAACTCACATTCAAACCCCGTAGTTTGCCCATGTCTGCCATAAACTGTTATATAAATGGACATAGCTAACCTGCTAGCCGCCACGTTCCAGATAGGAAGTGATCATGAATGCGCTTCCGGCTCCGATTTACTTTAAATTACAAAACTGTGTCTCTCTCTCTGTAACTGCTGCTGTCAGACTTGTCATTTTTGTCTTAAATGTTCATATTAACCCTCTACATGATCCTGGGGTTTTTATTTCGCTATTGTGTCTGTAAATCAAGAAATCAGGCGCCTTCTTTCCTCGAGGTCGTTCCCGCTAGCGTTAGCAACAGGTTTGATTGACAGGGGCATTACCTTCAACAGCCTCGCTCCTGATTGGCTCTTTGGTTGCTATGATACTCATGGTCGGACTTCGAAACATGAAATTCGGCTCCAGATTGGCCGCTATACCTGCTCCAGCCTCGACGAGCTTCATTTGACTGAAGCTGAACGCTGTGGGTGACGTCGCTCTCACTCAGTCAAGATCTAGAGATGGGTCACTGCTTCTTCCTGACAGTTTGCTCCAATAGTATGAAAGAACTTCTAACCAGGAGAAGTAGAAATAATCACATAACAATCATAGGGAAGATATTATCAGTTTTACGCACTGGTCCAAGCAAGAACTGTGATATTGTAGTGTTTTCGGGTAAGGAAACGCGCCAAATTTCTTCTTCTGCTGCTGTCACTAGAGCCAGTCTCCAAAACAGACCAGTAACCGACCAATCGAACCTTTATTTCAACGTGTCGTCATAGCAACCAAGTGTCACATACAAAAGCAATAAAAGAAACAATAAAAGGAGTCAACCCTGAACGAAACACAAAACATCAGATCACTACAGCACGTTCTCTTGTGTTTGCAGTGTTTAAAATGAGCAAAAAGGCACGACAGACACTATTTAAACCTCTAAAGAAACATCCAAACCGGTTCCTCACGCTCACGGTCGTCCCAAAACCAAAATAATGATACAGTTTCCACGGCGATGAATAGTCCTGATGAAACAACATTCAGTTTTCACTCCCCGAAACCAACCTGAACACTGACAGACGTCTCTTAAGGGTAATGTTTCGTGATTTCAGAACAAGACGAGGTAAAGCAAACACAAATTAAAGCCGCAAGCGGCATCGAACGGCCCTCGCGGGCCGCGCTTCGCACTCGGCCGACCGGGCACTCCCTGTAGGTGGCGCTGATCCATTAGTTGCCTCTGTTTTATTGTAGCTTTGAGCTGCATCTGTTCCCAGATAAAGGCAAAAGACATTGGGAGCACAGATGCACAAAATGCACCAACATGGGGTTTTCCAGGCATCGCCATGGCAACACCGTGCAAAATACAAACTTGGACCCTCAGACTTTTTTGACGGGGATGATGTAAAGAATCACCGTGCCAAATTTCCTGTTCTTCATTGAAGGTAATAAGTCGTTAGAAGACTTTGAAATGTCCGAAAATTTGGAAATTTTCCCATTAGGATAACATGGGGTATTTCACGCATCGCCATGGCAACAGAGTGGAAAATATGACATGGGTGTGATTGACTTTTTTGATCAGGATGACATGATGAGTCAGTATGTCAAATTTCACTTAATTCCATGAAACTAATGTTTTTCTCATGAATGGGGAATTTTCGGAGCATTCCCATTAGGATAACATGGGCACTTTGACGCATCGTCATGGCAACAGGGTGCAAAAAACGATATGGGTCTGATTGACTTTATTGATCAGGATGACCCACTGGAATTTTGTGTGAAATTTCGTAACATTTGGGAAAACTAAATTTTGGGACCTCCATGCAAATGTATTTGTTATTCTGTAGGGGGCGCTATCGCGCCAATTTTGTTTCTTTCACAATGAGTAGGTTTAGGCCCAAAAGTTTTACAACTGATTTGAATTTGAGCTCAATCGGACATTTTATGCGGAAACGGGAGCAAATTTTGACATTTGAAAATTGCAAAAATTCCGATGGACTTTTGCGGCTTCGCCGCACGGAAACCGTTATACGTATCAACGTAAATTGGATAACTTTTGATGCCCCACTTGTCTAGATGATGTCCAGTGATTTTCAGCCCTGCAGGTGAAGCGCCTTCAGAGGAGTTGACGAAAATGCGACGTCAACGAAAATGCTGACTCGGCATTTCGGAATTTTCAATCCAAGATGGCCGACTTCCGGTTTGTCAGGGGGCGTGGCCATAATATATTTTTTTGTTTGGCATCACTTGAAGAATGTGTGTACCGAATTTGGTGGCTCTACGACAAAGTTGATGTCGGGGCGTCTCCCATTGACGCAATGTATTTTGACTTTTGTAGGTGGCGCTGTCGCGCCATTTTTTTATGCCCAATAATGCACCATATAAAAAAATAAATTTTTCAGCAGACCTGAATTTTGGGGAAATTTTGGTGAGTTTTCGAATATGTTCAGGGGGTCAAATTCCTGCTCAAAGAGCAGAAGAAGAAAAAAAAAAAAAATAATAATAATATTTTTAGCAAAAACAATATATCCGAAAACATTAGAATTACATATTATACGTTTTTTGAAAGCTCTTGACATTCCCCACGTCACCGTGGGGTCAATGGCGAATGACGGCGCTGACGCGCCCGTCATTCGCCATGACGTCGCGGTCCCCCATTGACTCCCATTCATTTCCATTCATTTTAGCAGTAACAAAGATGGCCCATGCTACGGCATGGGTTGCTGGGATAGTGGAGTCAGGGCAAGGTCACGACCTCAGCCGAACTTGTGCGCTGCGCGCACAAGTTCGGCAAGACAGTTAGCAACGATGAGTGCCTGGGCTTTGCCCAGGCACTCATCGTTGCGGAAGCAATAGGCCCTACGCCCTGTAGGGGCTCGGGCCTAAAAAGTCTGATAGTTTGTGCTGGAGGCGACGCTTAAAGGGTGTTTCATGACATCACAAGGTGGAACGGAGCATTTTGAGCTTTGGGGATGTGGATGGAATGACGGAAAACACAACTCCAGGTCTGTTTTAAGGAGGAAATGGCAATAAAAACACATCTAAAAGCTCACGAGAGTCAGTTTTTAAGACGGTAAAAATCAGGAAGAGCACTTTGGACATAGACGTCGCTAGTACAGTATTGACAAAAGAACTATTTATAACTTAAAATATTTGACTTGTGACGTGAAACTTCTCGACGGAAAAATCAAAGGTCTATAGTAGCGAACAAAGAGGGTTAGCAAACAACAACAGGTGCGACAAACAGCATTAGAACAGATCACTGAAACACAATAAACCCTGAATATTTAGGCTGAGCTCGTCTCTCAAACTGAAAAAACTCTGTTCCACCTTGTGATGTCATCATGTGGCAATACAGGAAGTGCTGCACTGGTTTTTAAAACTCCCTGTACGCTTTCACTAGAGTCATTTCAATAATATCACATCTGGAATTGCCAATCTCTTCTGAACGAAAGACCAGACCAGAGGCGACAGAGCCTTTTCTGTGGCAGCGCCCAGACTATGGAACAACCCGCCTCTTCTCCCTGGTATTTAACACTAAACCACCTCTTCTCCCTGGTATTTAACACTAGCTAGACAGGATCTTCTATCTTCTATCTTGGTGTTTTACTGTACTTTTCCTATGTATCGTGTGATCTATATACAGTGTGGCCCAAAAGTCACTGACACTTTTAAATCTTCAGTAGCTCCTATAATTATTAAGTTATACTCACCAAACTTTAGCCGTAGATAAACTGAACTTTCTCAGATTTTTGGTAATATAAACGGTTATAATTGTTCACTTACACTTGAACTTATCACTACTTAAACTATGAGAAGTAAAAATGACATAATTGTTAAAAATAATGTTTTTAAGTGTCCACCATTTTGTGTTTGTCTCTGAACAGCCTGATCCAACACACTTTACAGAACATTTAAAGTATTTCCAGCTTATGGCTCTTATTTGATCCTCGATGTCACGTTTTAAGTCGTTTATTGTCTGAGGTTTATTCACAAACACCTTTTCTTTAAGATAGACCCACAGGAGGAAATCAGGACTAGTCAGGTCTGTGGAGATCACATACTGCCCCCTGTCTGTGAAAAACACTTATTATTCCTTTAATGGCATTTACACTCGGGGCATCTCTGGTATTAAAATGTCGACGGTAACACCGCTGGGTTTGTGAATTTGACCCATGTGACTCAAAGTACCACTGTACAATGAGGGTTCGTTCCTCGGTGCTGTATTTGCTCAGATTAATGTCGGAAGAGTAGATCTAAATGCTCTGAAAAAATAAAAGAGAAATATTTAGAAACAAAAGAGATATGAGTTTCTTTCAACTCCATGTATAGTTGTTTTTATGAGTTTTATGTGAAGCACTTTGATCAGCTGATGTTGTTTTAAACTTGACCTGATGCTACGTCGCCGTTAGCAGTAGCACAAAGCTCATGTCGCCTGTATGACTGAGAGCTTGTCTGGCTCCAGTGAATGAGGCTGTGTCTTTGTGATAAAAAGTCTACAGTGTAATGGATCGCTCTGACTTTTACCACTGCTGTTGTGTCGTTTCAAATTAGGAAAACACAGCTGAGTTGCCGTCAGTGGGGACATAGTCATAAAGAACATGAGAAACATCTTCATAATTAAACACAAACACTTTCTATGAAGACCAGTCTGCGTTCGGGGCTCCCCTTTGAGAAACACGACACTTCACCTCCACGGCTTTCATCAGGTCCAGCTAATCTACACGGACCGGACACCCGACACTCGATGAATAATTAAGACGCAAGTTATCGTCCAGTCTGACCAGAAAAAACTATAATAAACCTGCCCAAAAACAGCCCAGGACCTGTCACATCACTACACAGAAATATCACAATAAACGAGAATATTTAAAGTACTTCACGGCACTGATTAGAGACGGGACGACGCACAATAAGATCATAATGAAAAGGGTAAAACTTCTCTCTGATGCTCTCTTCTCGTTCACAGTTGTTTTCACTTATAACAAAGTACAATATTTAACAGCTGTTTAAACATGGAACCTATTTATAATATTAAAATGACGGTAACTGGGTCACACGGTCACATTTTACACAGCGTTTTTCCACCTTCCAGTCACTCAAAGCGCTTTTAAATCAAGAAACTCACACACTCACGGAGCAGGATTCGAACCGGGAACCTTCAGATCAGTGGACAAACGCTCTACCAGCTTTAAACCATCAGCAACTTTGATAATTATCGTTACTTTGGTCATGGTAATCGTGAAGTTTCTGTCGGTTTTCCAGGCCTCTCACTGATAAACCGCCAGATCGAGTGGCCGATATATCGAGCCGATATTTGGCCTGTTTAGCGTATGAACTATCAGCTTTAAATCTCCAGCTTAGGCCGATATTCAGTTTTTTTTTTGCATTAAAACACAAACACAAGGCTTTATATTAACACTTTAATGCAAACAGAGCTGCACAAACGTGATGACACAGCTCTCTTTAAGGTTTGAGGTTAAAAAAAAAAGGCTGTGGGTGAGTTTGTAGTAAATTTAAATCACATAAGTTGGAGAAAATAATCAAAATCGGCCTTACACATCCCAAAAATACTTTAAACAGATCTTATCGGTGTTGGGTTGGTCTAGATTCTCGGTACTGGCATCGGTTAAAACCCATATCGGCCATTTTTTTCCACTGACATGATAAAAATAAAGCATAATCCCAGTAAAACCATTTTTAAAAGACCTGAGCTACAACAAAAACATAGAATAAAAAACTATATTTATCCCTGGTGACGTTTTCATGCCTCTGCAGCTCAAATCTCACTGTATCACATCAAAAATAGGAGGAACTGCAACAAAAGTAGAGACACGATACACGATACGGAGCCGAAAACAGTGTCCATGAAGTCTCTTTGCATTTTAAAACAGAGGTGCCCAAACTTTTTTTTAAACATCTCAAAACATATTCGACGCAGAGCCGCAGACGGTGATCAGTTTGGTGCTTTAAACTCAGATTTGACAGAGCTGCTGTGTTAATAAAGCTTTAAACACATTCATTTTAGGTCTGTATCACTCTGATGTGATGTTTGAGGAAATAGTGGTAGAAATAGTTGAATTTGCTGTTAAAAGTACTGGACTGAGGGCCAATAAAAACTGGTCTGAGGGCCGCATTTGGACCCCGGGCCATAGTTTGGACACCCCTGGTTTAAAACATGTTTTATAAAGTTGATCAGATATGTTAATCGGACTTGTTCTGTTGTACTCAGAGGTTTCCAAAGTGTTTTTCCTCATATTTGGGCTCCATTAGTGACACGACGGGACTGGATTTCTTCATCAAACGTTCAGTCACATCTGTATCTTTGGCTTTAGTTCAGTAAAGTCCCGTATCTTTGTTCCACACACGATATATTTAACACAAACCCAAAGAAACATGATCCACACTGAGCTTCTCGAGGAGGAGGAGACATTTCTTAGGGGTTCATTCAACTAAATGCCTGAAATACAAACTTTTATAACCACTGAGTCCAACAGAACATGTCTAATTAACATAACGTAATTAAAGTTTAAATCTGCAAAGAGACTGTACCCTGTATATTGTTCCATCTTTCTTATACTGAACGCCAAGTCGATAAAGTAATTATCGTGTCAGGCCGACCTCACAAAGTAACATTTAAAGTTATTAAATGATGGACAGATGATGAGATGAGTTTTTACCTTTAGGCTGAATAACATTTATCAGACGATACAACAGAAATGTGTCCAAACGTGTCTTTAAATGTGTTACTTAAGTTTAGGCATCGAACTGACAAAATGAGAAGTGAACTCCACATGAAGGTGAAGAGACGGCGCTGTGCACGTTCATCTGGAGGTTTACAGTACATGTGTTTGTCCTTTTTCATTTTTAATAAGCGGTTTTATTATAAACAATATTATAGATACTTCTGAGCTTTAAGTCATGTTATAACGCCTCAAAAACAGACCTGGAGTTGTGTTTTGTTTCATTCTTACAGGGCCGGTTCAGCCTATAATCAGACTGAGCAGCTGCTTAGGGGCCCAAGGCCAGCAGGGGGCCCCCAGCCTAAATATCCCTATAAAACATTTTTTTTTAACATTTGTTTTATATCTATAGTAGTTAAATATCTGCTGCTGCTACATTTGTGTTTGAGTCGGGCAGAGGTGAGGGCAGCTATGAGTTTTATAATGTAAATTTAACCCACTGTCACCAACTGGAACACATTAAAATCCACCAGAAATAAAGAAAAAATGTCTAGAATTTCAAAAATCTCACCCTTCTTATATGTTTGCTCTGTTCTTGTGACTTTAGTTCAGTATTTGTGACGTTCTGGATGTTTTCAGTCTGATTTTGGTCCAAAAAACTCAAAAACAACTGGTCAAAGTGACGAGAGCAGAGTCAGAATGTGTCAAATGTGAATCACCAACAGCTGAGCCAGGAGGGGCCCCAGAGACAAACTCAGCCTAGGGCCCCTGAAAGCTGGGACCGGCCCTGCTCACATGAGTTTGAGTCTGAGTAACTCTTTATAATTAATCTCTGTTCCACCTAATGATGTCGTGAAGTGGTAGTTTTCACGTGAACAGCTCCTTTTACCTACTTGTGAGGAGGAAAACAAACATTATAACCACTTGGAGGAGGAAACGGAGAGCAAAAACCGAGAGAGGAGGAGCAGAGAGAGGAGGAGCAGACGAGAAGAAACCGATCAGGGTACGAGAACACCGGTAAAGACTTAAAAAACCGTCTTATCTCGCCTCGTGATACAGCGAACAGTTCGTTTATGCTTTATCCAGGACGAAGGTGGTAAACTCCGCTTTGCAAACAGGGTCAAAGTCTGAACGCACAGACACGGGGACGGAGCGAGGAGCCGAGAGAGGAGGAGCCGAGAGAGGAGGAGCCGAGAGAGGAGGAGCCGAGAGAGGAGGAGCCGAGAGAGGAGGAGCCGAGAGAGGAGAAGCCGAGAGGAGGAGCCGAGAGAGGAGGAGCCGAGAGAGGAGGAGCCGAGAGAGGAGGAGCCGAGAGAGGAGGAGCCGAGAGAGGAGAAGCCGAGAGAGGAGGTCGGTTCAAACATCAGCCCAGCCCTGCTCTGAACAGACTATCAGCTCTGACGTGTGTTTAATGATTTAGACAAGCACTTAAACCGTCACGTTAACAAGAAAAGAGATAGTGCCACTACTGTGTGACGTGATGAACTCAACACATAACACGACGCCGCTGTGAGTCGTGTTCAGGAGGGTTTGGACGAGGGGCGAAGATCAGAGCCGTGTGGAGATGTAAAGTAGCTATAACTTAAACATGAGTGAGTACGAGAGACGTGTGATTGTGTGGGTTAGAAGACAGAAAAGAGCGGTTCTGCTCGTGTGTCGCTCTGCAGTTATAATCTGTGACACTTATGGATCGTTATGTTATAATTTGTGCGTTTTAAGTCGCAATATTCATCTAAAACGACTTAATAAAAGGAGCAAGTTTGTGTTAGAAAACTGAGGTGTCCAATATGAGCTGCTGTAAAAGACTAAAGACTAAGGACTAAAACTGCACTAAACCAGGACTAAACCAGGACTAAACCAGGACTAAACCTGGACTAAACCTGGACTAAACCTGGACTAAACCTGGACTAAACCAGGACTAAACCAGGACTAAACCAGGACTAAACCAGGACTAAACCAGGACTAAACCTGGACTAAACCAGGACTAAACCAGGACTAAACCTGGACTAAACCTGGACTAAACCAGGACCAAACCAGGACCAAACCAGAACCAAACCAGAACCAAACCAGGACTAAACCAGGACTAAACCAGGACTAAACCAGGACTAAACCAGGACTAAACCTGGACTAAACCTGGACTAAACCAGGACTAAACCAGGACTAAACCTGGACTAAACCTGGACTAAACCAGGACTAAACCTGGACTAAACCAGGACCAAACCAGAACCAAACCAGGACTAAACCAGGACTAAACCTGGACTAAACCTGGACTAAACCTGGACTAAACCTGGACTAAACCAGGACCGAACCAGGACCGAACCAGGACCGAACCAGGACCGAACCAGGACTAAGCCAGGACTAAACCAGGACTAAACCAGGACTAAACCAGGACTAAACCAGGACTAAACCAGGACCAAACTAGGACTAAACCAGGACTAAACCAGGACCAAACCAGGACTAAGCCAGGACCGAACCAGGACCGAACCAGGACCGAACCAGGACCGAGCCAGGACTAAGCCAGGACTAAGCCAGGACCGAACCAGGACCGAACCAGGACCGAACAAGGACCGAACAAGGACCGAACCAGGACCGAACCAGGACCGAACCAGGACTAAGCCAGGACTAAACCAGGACCAAACTAGGACTAAACCAGGACTAAACCAGGACTAAACCAGGACTAAACCAGGACCAAACTAGGACTAAACCAGGACTAAACCAGGACCGAACCAGGACCGAACCAGGACTAAGCCAGGACCGAACCAGGACCGAACCAGGACCGAACCAGGACCGAACCAGGACTAAGCCAGGACCAAACCAGGACTGAACAAGGACCGAACCAGGAGCTGATGTTGCTGTAAAACTCATCACAACAAAGAGCAAAGTAGCTGTTTTTTTTTGGCATTTGGACCAAAATGACGACGTGACGCTGCTGAATTTTAGGACTATCACCGATTAAGAAAATAAAACTGGAGAAGGAAGCGTGAACGTCACAGTGGGCGTTGAGCGGTGGAGGTGAAAACGAGGGTCGATCGGCAAAATGGCCGAATGTGACCAAATTATATTAAAATAGGTCAGTTTTTATAACCCACTGTGGCCCGAGTCTCAAAAAGTCTGCCCTCCCTGGACTAGAACATGGTTAAACCTCTGAAAAGTCCATTTTGCAGAATAGGTCTGATTTAAACAAATACATATTCTCATGATACGGGTGTAAAATGTAAAAATCGATGCCCAGATACTAAAGTGATGCTCAGATTATGAAACGCCATTTATCAGGATAAGAAACATGGTGACACTAAACACACCATTTTATTACTGTCCCAAAACCCTCCTATACTGCAGATTATTGATAAAATCCAAGGGAAAAGTGCTTCAAAGAGAAGTTAAATCATTTACATGGAACAAACCAGGTGCCCCGACTCGTTTTACTTAAAGATATGTAAATTATGTAATTATGTAAAGACTCCCACAGGGCCAACGGTCTGAGAGTCACTGACAGAAAGCCGTAAGAAATTATGGCTGTTTAAGGGAATTCACACAAAACTGAACTAAACCTGGACTAAACCTGGACTGAACCTAGACTAAACCAGGACTAAACCAGGACTAAACCAGGACTAAACCAGGACTAAACCAGGACTAAACCAGGCCTAAACCAGGACTGAACCAGGACTGAACCTGGACTGAACCTGGACTAAACCTGGACTGAACCAGGCCTAAACCAGGACTGAACCAGGACTAAACCAGGACTGAACCTGGACTAAACCAGGACTAAACCAGGACTGAACCAGGACTAAACCTGGACTAAACCAGGACTAAACCAGGACTAAACCAGGACTAAACCAGGACTAAACCTGGACTAAACCTGGACTGAACCAGGACTAAACCTGGACTAAACCTGGAGTGAACCAGGACTAAACCTGGACTAAACCAGGACTAAACCAGGACTAGAACTAGACTAGATCAAACCCAGTCAAAATCAACTCCAAACACTGCTCTTGTATGTGAAACTGTTTGGGAACCATGGACTGTTTATATAAATGGACATAGCTAACCTGGCTCCAACGAATCTGGCTCCAATTCACTTTCTATTGAAAAACTGTGTCTCCTCTCTCTGTACCTGCTGCTGTCAGACTCGTCATTTTGGTCTTAAATGTTCGTATTAACCCTCTACATGATCCTGGGTTTTTTATTTCACTATTGTGTCTGTAAATCAAGATCTGAACATTAATAACAGACAAATCAGGTCCTTCTTTCCCGGAGGTCGCTCCTGCTAGCGCTAGCAACAGGTTTGATTGACTGTGATGCTAAGCGCCCGCTTCGAGCTAAACCAGCGGTGTGGGCAGGAAGGGGCGTTACCTTCAACAGCCTCGCTCTGGATTGGCTCTTTGGTTGCTATGACACTCACGATCGAAAGTTCAAATATGAAACTTGGCGCCAAATTCGCTGCTATAACTGCTCTAGTCTTGATTAGCTTCTTTTGACTGGAGCCAAATGGGTCCCAGCAGGAGGAAGTGTCTGGGGTGAGGGAAATCTCGGAACAAAGCCTTGAAACTTGGTTATGATTTGACAAACGGTTCTTAACATTGCATTTTTAACGTTTATTTTTCAGAAAACACGGAGCGATGAGCCGATGTTTGTCTGTCAGCACGAGGCTTTTATTATGTCAACAGCACAGTCTCTTGGTGAAATGGAGGAGTTAAGATTTTCAACAAGAATCATCGGAGTTTCCTTCTACAAAAGCCCTCTGTCTCCGCACACTCCCACAACTAACAACTGATCTGCTTTGTCGACGGCTGTGAGTCCGGCGTGGTACTTTAGCACGATAAATGGTCCGATATGAGCTCGAGTAGAAAGTTTCAGGGGTGGGTCTAATCAGAGGACGGAAGTATTGTTCTGGAGAAGATGGAGAACACCGTCAATGATTAAAACTATTAAAAACTACACAGCAGATGGGGCTAGTCGTTGTTGGAGACTTTAAACCGGGACGAGGGGGGCCTTTTTGCTGTCACACACCTGGGAAACTGCCCTGTAGAAGTCAGACAACAGATGGCGCTGTCGTCCTGCTTCCAGTGGTACAAAAACGGCGCCAAAACCTGTTTAAATCAGCTGATCGGACACGTCGCAGTACCACCATGTGACCACTGAGGCGCTAGTGTGCAGGCCAAAAGAACTAAACAACGAAACCTAAAAGAATCTATTAAAACACAAACAAAAAGACGTTTCAAAGTAAAAGTTCAGTGTGATGTTATTTCTAAGGAGGGGCCAGTATGGATTTTCTGACGATATTCGATATTTGATCTGCTTCTGTGGCCGATAATCGATATCTGAAGAGGGACACTGAGACTGGAATCGATGTATCTGCCATCCCTCGTTTCTGGTTCATACAGGTTTTTGTGCCAGAACCTCAAACACGACATTTACAGGCACGTTTCAGCACTTTCCTGAGGCAGTGTTAAAATATTCTCTGGAGATATTATATATTAAAAAAAAACAAAAAAATTGAAATCTATATTGATTTTGGTGAATGTCACTCACGCCCACGACTGAGGAAAACGGCTCCGTGTTTTGTACATGAGGCTGTGTTTACACTTGTCCCAGTCTGGTCCAGGTTTAATCCTCCTTTAGTCCTGATTCAGACTGGGTTTGGTCCTGGTTTCATTCCAGTATAGTCCTCATGAAGACTTGGTTTAGTCCTATTCTAGTCCTGGTTTAGTCCTGCTTTAGTCCTGCTTTAGTCCTGGTTTAGTCCTGGTTTGATCCTGGTTTGGTCCTGGTTTGGTCCTACATTAGTCCTCTTTTAGTCATGGTTTAGTCCTCATTTAGTTCTGCTTTAGTTCTGCTTTAGTCCTGCTTTAGTCCTGCTTTAGTCCTGCTTTAGTCCTGGTTTAGTCCTGGTTTAGTCCTGGTTTAGTCCTGGTTTAGTCCTGGTTTAGCCCTGGTTTAGCCCTGGTTTAGCCCTGGTTTAGCCCTGGTTTAGCCCTGGTTTTAGTCCAGGTTTAGCCAGGTTTAGCCCTGGTTTAGCCCTGGTTTAGTCCAGGTTTAGTCCTGGTTTAGTCCTGGTTTAGTCCTGGTTTAGCCCTGGTTTAGCCCTGGTTTTCTCACCTCGGCCTGATCCGTGTCGGCTCAGAGTGAGGGAGGAGTTCGTTCATAAATCTCACACATGCTCCACCTGTTTGTATTAACAAAAGGAGCTGATGCTACCGCCGCTGTCTCCTGAAGCCAACAACCACAGCACCACACCGGGTTCTCAAAGCGTCCCAGGCCAACAATGCACTAACCCCATTAATCCAGTCATAATAAACTCCACATCCTGTATTCAAAGCTGAAAGTAGGACAGGTCCGACAGCGTTTTTGTGGTTGCTAATAGTTTACAAAGAAATGCTGCAGATCAAAGAGACGTTCGTGCAGTAACAAATGTGCATTACGTAACTTTTCGGGTGGAGGCTCTGCTCCCTGGCACCTCTATGGAAATGTCATAGTTCTGCCTGGAAAGTTAAGCAGTGCGGCATTAATCACATCCATATCCACAGAGACGAGAAGGTGACGCCGCCGGGCCGAGTTACAGGAAGTTCAGCGGGAAATAAAAACATCAAAATGGCCGCCGGATCATTTCACGTTACGCTATGAAATAAAACCATGGACACAGAGACAAACTGGAACATTATCCTCAACAAAAAAGTTCCGCAATGCACTTTAGAGCATGGTATCGCTAGTACACGAACAGTAAGTAAAAAGGGAACTCAATAATCGTTCGTGGGACATTTTATATAATCACCAACAGAGATAATCACCATGGCAACACCAGAGTCGACAGGGGGGACAAAGGGGCATGTTGTCCCAGGCCCCAGGGTTTTAGGGGCCCCCCAAATTTCGTTTTTCAGCCCTGTTTTTTGCAGAAAAAAGTTACTTATCCACAGGGGAGTCAACTGGGGCGAACAAAGGGGCCCCTCTTCCTATTCATTTGGGGGCCATGTTAGGATTATCGCCAAATTTCTGTCGACGGCCCTGTTTATTCGCAATATTCTCCACTAGATCAGAGTTTATTTCACGGATAAAAAGTACGATCACACAAAAGTTCTTTAAACATGGAACTTATTCATAACTAAGGATGGGACAATAAACAATAGTCTAATTTATCGTGATAAAAAGGGTTTAAAATAATCGTTAGTGGGACATTTTATATAATCGTGATAATTGCTAGCAAAGATAATCACCATTATATCTCTCTTATCCACAGGCGAGTGAACGAGGAGGACAAAGGGGTCTGTCGTCCCAGGGTCTATTCATTTGTATAACAGGGGGGCCATGTGAGGATACTGCCCCGGGCCCTCAAATTTCAGCGGACCGGCCCTGCTCATCCATAATATTCTGTTAAAGTTACAATTATTCACATCCATAACAACTTTAATCGTGATATAATCGTTAATCACACTTATTTTAGCCGTGATAATCGCAAACACAACATTTCATGGTGCGTATCGGTGGCACGGGGCTAATACAGCCCGTGCCATGGAGGAGCAGGTGTACCCGGAGCATCCCAGCAGCGGACAGCCTCAGTCTTACCTCAGGGCCACGCGCACAGAGCTCTCATCAGGCGAAGTCCCCATGATGGCGCCTCCAAACGCGCTCCTTCTCCTTCTTCCTCCTTCTTCGTACGTAAAAATAACCCGCTTTCCCTTTTCTTTATCCTATTACAAGACAACGGAGCAGCGGGCCCCTCCTTCCCGTGTCCCCCGCTGCAGCTCCACCGGCAAAAGCGCGTCTATATCCAGACACCAGACCCACGCGCGCTCACGCCCTCCTCGCCGGCTCGGTGCCCCTCTTGCAGACATTGTAGCGGGTTTAATAGTCGGGTTATTGTTGGAAGCATGATCCAGGAGGTGCTCGGGTCTCCGCGGGTTTGTGCGTCTCATCCCCGCTGCGCAGGCACTGGCACAAGGCGCAGCAGAGCGCACTCAGCCACTACTGTCCATACGGCTCCAGGACGCACGACCGTAACCCGACTCCTCCCCCCAAAGCACGTGATCACAGCCAATAGAGAGCTGCAGGAATGTAGGTTAAATAGGTGCATGGAAATAATGCAAATCCATGAACTATGAGGGGAATAATTTCAGGGTTTTGCAGCGTTCGTAATTTGATTAGACAAGTTTATTTGTATAACACAATTCGTACATAAAGTATTTTACAGAACAAGAAAGGCATTAAAATCACTATACAACAAAGCAAAACATAAATAACATAAATAACATAATCATCTTGAAATTAAATTAAAGGTGAAAAGTATATAATAATAAATAATAATAATAATAATAATAATAATAATAAATAATAATAATACTAATAATAATAATAATAATAAAATAAAGTATTAGTATGAAAATAAATCTTCTACTGCGCAACTTGTATGGGCAGGTAACTGAAAGCGTGTTTCTCACATAAAATCAAATTATTCAAGGTAAATTTATATATTAAATTAAGAAAAAAACCTTATCATATTTTTAAGTAGGCCAAAAATAAATTCTAGTCCTTGTTTGGGCTTATTCTGCTATAATTGTGAAATTATATTTGGAAGTCTGACCTCATGCCAGCACATATCCTTCCGCGCAGAGATTGCCCTACTTTCTGGAATGCCATGTCATGTTTCGTTTTTTCTTTATTTAAATATACATGAAATTCAGTGTTTTGGGGTTTGGAGGAGATTGGGGAATGCTGCCATCTGCTGGTGACAAGGCGCTATTACAGAGGTAGACTTGACGTCCGACGTGAAATGCTAACTTTTAACGTCACAAAATTATTTTTTTATTGTTATTTATTATTTATTATTTTATTGCTACTCACTGCGTGCGTCATAATCTCAAAACATTTGATAAATTATTCGTACTGTTAAAAAAAAATAAATAAAATAAAAATAAGAAATGTGGCGGTTTTACGTCAGTTACGTGCTCGTCTCCATGGTGAGTTGTTGCGCTGCCTGCACGTTCCACTTTATCAGATATTAATACATCAAAAAATACTAGTTAATAGTTATAATGATCAAGTAGTTACTCTACCAGTCAAAGTTTGGACAACACCG